>OU696573.1:2644534-2697034 GCA_916048095.2 Sacculina carcini
GCACTTGAGATTGGTAACGGGAAAGACATTTCGCAACAAGCTCCACATCAAAGCAGCACATCAGTGGTTCTCAACCTTTTTGTGATCGATTACCACTTAGAGGTCCAATACAGATATCACTATATTTACATAGTTGTACAAGTAGAACACACAAATCAACTGATAAAACAACTCAATGTGAGGGTTGTATCTGTTTCTTCTCCACCAGATGGTCAATGAGGGACATTACTTTGCTCACAACACATCTGAAATCACGCCCTGGTACAATTGTTCATGACCCCGACAGTGTTCGCGTACCACCAGGAAGCTCCTCGCGTAACACTAGTGGTATGCAAGGACAATCCTTATGTATCGTGCAACATGACCAGTAATACTCCCGCGCGTCAAAATTCCACTGTATGTATCTTGACTTGTATGTGTGTGTGTGTGTGTGTGTGTGTGTGTGTGTGTGTGTGTGTGTGTGTGTTAGAGTGTGTTAGAGTATGTGTGTGTTATAGTATGGTTGTGTGTTAGAGTATGTTTATGTGTCATTTACGTTGAATATGTACTTTAACTATTTCTTGTACGTGTAACTATATGTGTGTGTGTATGCGTGTATGTATGCGTGTGTGACTACGGTTTTCTTCTCCGAGAATTCCTCTGACCGTCCGTGTCTCATTAGCGCGCTTCTGTACTGGCCATTATGTGTGTCTGTCCAGTGTGTGTGTGTGTGTGTGTGTATGTGTGTCCAGTGTGTATGTGTGTGTGTGTGTGTGTAGTGTGTGTGTATGTGCGTGTGTGTGAGTGAGGGCGTACGTTATGGGCGAATACAACCTCGGCAGTCTCGTCTGGTCACCCTCAATTGGTCTAATGAAGCTTACTGGTGTCTCGGTAGATTTATGACCTGACATGCTCCTCTTGTACGCGTGTATGTGTGTGTGTGTGTGTGTATGTGTGTGTGTGTGTGTGTGTATGTGTGTGTGTGTGTGTGTGTATGTGTGTGTGTGTGTGTGTGTGTGTCAGTGTCAGTGTCGGTTAAATGTGCCGATAATTCGTGGCACCCGGAACAATGCGATGCCATACCATCGGTCGTCGGTCCGTACCAAGCCCAAGCCCTCGATTATCGGGTCCTGATCAATCGTTTGGTCAAACTCGGCCGCTAACGACCGCATCCATAACAACATCACAAACAACATCAACAACAACAGAACAGCAGCCGCCGCCGTTGTCAAGGTCGCATCATGTGTAGCCTTGCAGTTAACTGGAGCACAGGCGAAACAAAACGACATGGATCAAAGATCCCATGCGAAGTAAGACCCAACCCTCCAGTCAAATATTTCCGTAGGAATAAATCGAGTTTTCCAAAGGTTCCATACATTTCCACTGACAGATAATATGTCTCGATATATGTGGACTTTGTCCAAGACAATATGTCAATATGTTTGTTTTGCGATCATTTTTGAAATAATATTCTGACGAAGGGTTATGTTTTCGGCGAGTGCGAAAAGCGAGAAAGCGGAAAGAGTTTCAGGGAGTCAAACATTTTGTGTTTAGACAAACACCACCGCACGTGCGGTCATGATCCCGCCGTTGGAATATGCTTCAAGAACGACCTCTGAAGTTATATGACCCGGTGGTGACAGAGGTCAAGAGAACGTTGACATAATGCCCACGAAATAATGACAATTGTTCCGCTACCGCAGGTCACAAGTTCTTCCGCTGTTTGGAAACTGTCACCCGTGTCCACTGCAGTCCCGGTGCCTTTTCCGAAGATTGCCAACGATGCAACGTTGCACATTGCATAACCACAGTGGTTAGCTGGCTCCGCACGTGGTTTCATTGTTTTCAACATCGGCTATTCGGTCAGCCACAACTATGCATCGAGTACACAGAGCTTATCACACACCAGACTCGCTCAAATACGCGACACATTGGCCAACTACAGCGGAATGTGTGTTCATGTTAGTTCGTGGACGTTGTACACAAGAACGACAAGTCTAACTGTGGCGTCCAACTCATTCCGCACATTCTGGTGTGGTTTGTCAACAGAACGCAAAAAAATCGGGCGACATTCGTTGGATAGCAGTGGCAGAAATGTGTTGTTCTGGGCAGCGAATAGGTCGGCCGTTGGCTGAGCTTTCACTCGTTAAGTCAGACAGCGTTATGATACGGGAATTCAACGAATGAACACTCGGCGAGAAGTGAACGACCGTCCGGGACACCCACTACAATCGGCATCATCTGGGCTTCTTCCCCTCTCTCCAATTCTCTCATACACTGTACCTCTCTTCATCTCAATTCCATAGAAGCACACACACACACACACACACACACACACACACACACACACACACACACACACACACACACACACACACAAGCACACACACACACACACACACACACACACACACAAGCACACACACACACACACACACAAGCACACTGAAACTCACACCGCCCATGATTGACTTCCAGATAATATTCTCACACCAACAATGCGTTGAACATCTGCGAATCTCGCCCACATACCACCGCCCACACAGCAGCACACGGACACACATACACACACACATATACACACACACACACATGTATATTCGCACACACAAAAGCGCATACAACAAAGGTATCGTCAAAAGCACTCATACACACAGACACACGGACTCACAAACACGCGCATACACGCATTGCAGTGTTTGAATGCGTTCTGTTTCGGCAGCACCATTGTCCTTTTGAATTGACACCAACGCGCTCCAGTCTGGTCTATTGCAAATGAGACACCATTGTGCCTATTGCAACGCATGAAAAAAAGGCGCCACCAACAACGACGCCACCAAAAACGGCGCCACCACAGAACACCTGGCTAGCGAAGGTGCACATGCTGTACTTTCATGAAAGTATACTACATTCAGGCAAAAATGCAGTGCTTTGTTGAGGCTGGCTTGTATGTCTGTGTGCCAGTGTATGTACATCTACTTTGTGATTAAGAGTGTATACATATGTGTGTGTATGCGTGTGTGACTGTACGTGTGTATGTATATGTATCTGTATGTGTTTGCGTGTGTCTGTTTATGTATACGTGTGTGTGTGTGTGTGTGTGTGTGTGTCTGTGAGTGTGTGTGTAAGTGCTCCCGTCGTTTTGTTGCGCTGTCTGCGTAGTTGCAATTGCATAGCAACAAAAACCGTGAAAAGGCACAGCCACTCGCATAGCCAGACAGACAGACAGACAGACAGACAGACAGACAGACACAGTAGGCAGTATGCAAAAGAAAGTGCAAGCTTCTCTAATCTGCATTTGCTACGGTGCCGACGGCTATGTTGGTCACGTGACTTTTACGAGCGGTCGCACATCCCATCTACCCCCCTCTGATCGTCACTAGCTACTATTCAGTGGCGTAGCTAGGCAGTAAACTTTTTGCCGCCCACCCACTCATTTACGCTTGTGGGTCACTTAGCGCAAGAAACTTTGCCCTTCAACACGACTGTGAAGGGATTAGCAAGTCCACATTTCGATATAGCTGAAATGTGCATGCTTCCAGTTACCTAATTGGATAAGATAATTATTTTCCATCGATCTTGCCTTCATTCAGTTATTTGAGATTAAAACAGCAAATATGAAAAAGTATATTCAGAAATACGACTCAGATGAAACGATAATTGAACGTTTTCAGCAGCTCTTGTGTCGCCCGGGGCGGATCACACTACATCAACCCACACGCTACGCCACAGCCACCATTCCCCATCCCACCTTATCTCCCGGTGAGTGGGGATGAAGGGGGCAGGGCGAGAATCACCGCCTCCCTCGTCGAGCCGATGATAAAGACACCTCCCGAAGCGATGGCCAATGTGATTTGCATACGAAACGAGTCGGCGCCAATGTGGCCGTGTGCCAGCAAGCAATCGTTACTGGTATTGCTCGAAAGACGACACGTGGCACGTAATGGCACGTGGATCCACGTGTGATCATGGGTCTGGTGGTATGGGGGTGTCTATAACCCCCATCAAATTTGCTGGAGCTATGAATATGCATTTGTACCCCACGTCAATTTCGCTGAGTTCAGTTCATTGGATATCTTGTCAACAAAATCAGCATAGTAAAAAGTAGCAATACAGGACAAGTGTGTGTGTGTGTGTGTGTGTGTGTGTGTGTGTGTGTGTGTGTGTGTGTGTGTGTGTGTGCGTGTGTGTGTGTGTGTGTGCGTGTGTGTGTGTGTGTGTGTGTGTGTATACGCAAGTATATGTAATTCACTTTTCATTGAGGTAGGTGCATTGTAATTGAATAGGCCGAAAATGATTGAGGGCCGCATGCAATTGACCAACTAAGCCAATCTTGAATACTAATGCATGACGGCTGTCATCCCTCCCTCGGGCCTCGACACACAAATCTACGCTCTTGCATCAAAGTGGGCCACGTGTCCTCTGTTGGCACCATGCTATCCAGGTGCTCATCTGCAGAGCTCATCTTTCATTGTGCCTTCATCTGCTGTGACATTTATTCCCGATTGCGAGTGTACGTATAAGTACGTACACACTCGTGTGTCTGTGTGTGTGTGTGGGCCTGTGTTCTCACGAGCTCATGACCCCAGGCTATTGGCGAGAGTATGCCCTCGGGGGCTCATCAAGCATTCAACAGAGCACGTGTCTGTTCATTGTCGAAATGTGTGTGTGTGTGTGTGTGTGTGCGTGTGTGTGTGCATGTGACCTGTTTACGATGCACCCATATCGCGTGTAGCGTCCAATTCGCTTTCAACACACTCGCTAACACACACACACACACACACACACACACACACACACGAGCACATTGAAAGAGGAGTCCGTCACTATGAAATGTTGCGATCGATATATCCGTTGTGTACTTCCAGCACTAATTTCCAGTATCTGGTTGATCTGCATATAGCCACTCGATATTCGTTGTCAATTGACGATACAATCTTGTCCATGTGTGTGTGTGTGTGAGAGTATGTATGTGCGTGTGTTTTGTGAATGCATGAACGGTAGCTATCAACACAGCACACACACACAGACACACAGACACACAAACATGTTCACGTGCTCGAATATGCAGCAGAGAGATGCAATCTGAACACAAGCACAGTTCTCTAGTCAACTAGCTGGTGTGAACATACACATACACACACACACATACACACACATGTGCTTCACTGTTGGACCAATATGTCCAGTGTAAATGTATGCATGCACAATGGACCAATGGCGTGACACACACACACATACACACGCGCATACACACACTCGTGCACAATGAATATTCAATAGCCGATGGTGGAGTGACAATCTGATCAACGAGGGCACACGTGGCTGGAAGGCTGGCGACCCTCGCCTCAGTTGATTTATCATCAGCGTTTTGTCAACGGCTCATCGCCAACACTCGGCTGCCTCACAGGCATTTTGATCATGCAAATGAGGCGTGCAGTGCCCGGGCCAGACAGACAGACAGACAGACATACAGATGAGAGGTGGCATGCGGTGGGGTTGATCGGAATATGCTATCGCTTTTCAAAGCGACGCGCTCTTGAGAAGCGATCAAGTGGAACAACTAAAAGTCGTGATAATTACACCAACGCAAATGGACAAGTAATATTAAATTAGATAGTAAATTTCAATAATCGGTACACCATTCAAAATGATCGGTGTAAACAAAACATTCATATTATATGGACATATGTACATCTGTCTATATCTGTAAATCTATAGCCCATTTACGCCGATCGTATATGGAAATTATGGGATTTTGCTCAAATTTAACATCGTATTGCACTTGTTATATTATCAATAAGACCATAGCTAATCCTCTTTTGTACAAGTCTTGCAAACTAATGACAATGAAATGGTTTCGATGACAGCGATACAATTCGCTACATGCTCGAATATGTAAGATATATCGTGTGCTGCGTTTTCTAAGCGAGCGGCGTGTATGGCTATCTGTATATCTGTATAATGACTAAATTGGAAAAAATGTCAACAGAGAAAGGATACAGTAGAACAGTACAGATAGAACAGATAGATAGAGACAGCTAGAGTACAGATGTAACAGTATAATATTTGAGCATAACATACGGTTGAAGACAGTAATTCTGTATTTAAGCACAACTGGTGAGTTAACTTAGTAACTTACTTAGTAAGTGATCTACTTAGTAACTAACTTTGTAACTGATCGTAGTAATCCAACACCATTGTTACTGTTGAAACAATGTGCTGTGTTAATAGAAACCTCACCTGTGCGCGAGGTGTATGATTGCCGAACACTGGACGGTTGGTCAGAATGGCTGTGACATTTCCACCATTCTTCCTGTCGTCTTCCTCGTCAGTCTCCATCGACATTACGTCGGTCTTTGACGCCAGACCTGCCGACGCCTCTGACGGAGCCGGCGACGAGTGGATCGCTGACAAACGGAGCGACATAATGGCACTCGAGCACAATGCCGGCGACGAGTGTGTCCGCCGCTGCGATGTCTCGCTGTGTCGGCGGTGGCGGGTGTCCTCCGGCACCCGTTCACCATCAGCTGAACAATTTTCCGGCAAACTGTCGAGATTCACTCGAATTACGCCGTCTGTTTTGATTGCAGCCGCCGCCTCGACAATGGCGCCGACATAAAGGGTGTGCACGCACGTTTTTTCTGCACCACTAGCGACGTCAACGTCGCACGAAATCCCGTCATAATCGTGCGACGCGTGATTCACGTGCCATACTGCCGTCGACGCTTGCGCTGATTTATCGCCACTTTGTGCTGCGGCGCGCACACTTTGCTCCCTATCAAAAACGTGCTTCCCACGTGACAACCCGACGGTCGCTTCCGCCATCGCCGTCGATGAGCTCAATTTGTCGCCGGCTGCAAGCGAGCCTGACGTTGACGCATCATGATTGTCCAAAGATAGCACTGATCTGTTGTCGGTGTGACAACATGCCGCCACCGCCGTCGACGTCGTGGTCTCCCGCTGCGGCTGCCGCTGCTGGTGGTGATTTGTGAATTTCGCAGCCTCGGTAGCTACCCCCATGGACACAGCATGCTCAGAGGAAAGATTAGCGCTGGGAAATGTGGGCTCATGCGTTGTTCTAGTGGCGTTTTTGCCGGCCGATCGACTGTCATAATAGTTTTTATCGGCGCCGACATCGCTGCTGTCTTTTCGCCCAGAATCTCGGTCATTGTTCACGCTCAATTTCCCACAACCCGTTTGATCGTACACATTCAGACAAACGTGGGAACTTGTGTTTGTCACAGCGTCAAATGATGCCTTCGTTTCACGTGAATGCTGTGTTTTATCCGCTGCGATGCTATTAGAATCAATCCCGGCAACAGATTCGCCGCGGTAATTCAATTCGCCCGACAGGCTTTTGTTGTGAAACGATGTGTGTTCAGATTGGCGCGCACAAAAAGATTCATCTCTGTTGTTTCCACGATCAATGGGAGGCGCCCGGGTTGAAACTTCATGAAAATCGCTCGACAGCGCTGTGTGTGTGCCACTCTGAATGCTCGGAAGACTCGAGTAAGCCAGCGAGTGAAACTGTCGGAGCAGAGGTGACCCCAGATTGGATACCGACGACGATTCCTCACCTAGCCGCATGTCTGTGAAGGCGACGCGGTGGAGGGGCGACGGTTCGGGAGACAATTGTGGCGACGTCTGGGTGGCCGCCGACGTTGATGTGTTTTCCACCGAACTGGGCCGGATGTGGCGATGTTTGGCGACAACTCGCGGTAGAGTGGAAACGCCGCTGAGCTGCTGCGTGTGCGCCCGCTGACCGTTGTAAGACGTAGCAGGCGTGCCATCACCACTGTCAACATCCGGCTCAGAAAACAACCGCTCACAACTGGAACGATCGGTCGGCACAAATGTCAGTCGTTTGATGTCTCGTTCGCAGTCCTCGCCATCACTGTGCGGTCTCACTAACATACTGAGACTGCGGCGGGGTTTCTGTCTCGCTACGTCGGCCGCAACAATGCCACCGGCCTGTGACACGTGCGACGGCAGTTGCATAGCCGACGCCCTGCCGGACGTCGCCGTCGCTAATGCCGCGGTCTTAATGCTAAGATCGACAGCCGCCGTGCCACAAGAAGGCTGGCGGCCTGTCGCAGACACACCACGACGCATCCTGGCCAGGGAGCCGTTAGTGATCACGCTGCCGCCCACCCGTGGCATGCTGTGACCCGACCTGAGAGGAGCACAAGGAAGACACGGCTGATCCCTCGCAAACCAGCTGGTGCTATGCGATCTTGTGGCATCACGATTCATTCTGGTCTGATAGCTGGAATTCATGCGGCACGCAGACCGACTCATGCTGATATTTCTTGTGAATTTTGCCCCATTGCCTCTGTGTTTTGCATCGCTTTGAAATGAACAGCTATTGTTGGACTTTATGCCGTATTCACTTTTAGATGCAATCGGCAATGTTAGTACCCACCCACTTTTATCGACGTCCACCGTTGAGGATTTTCTCGGTAAAGTTGCACTGTGGAGTTGCATATCCTCAAATCCTTCATCTATCATGGCTCCCTCACTATGACTGCGCCGAGGCAGACTAACCTTAATTCTGGTCACACCGCTGGTCTCACAAATCACACTGTTTCTGCTGGGACGGCTGGTATTTGCCTCACCGACCGGCTGAGACTTTAATGATTGAGGACTTGATTTTGAGCTGTTGAGATATGCAGAGCTCTCGTCTTCGCTTACTATATTGTCCAAAAGTTTGCAGTTTTGTTCATCGACTCGATCACTTGGTGAGTGAAATAATAGACCGGATGGCATCAGTCGGTTATTTGGGCCAATACTGTGTCCAGCACTGAACGATTTTCGTCTCAGAGGAGTATCAAAATGATCTATACCGCCAGTCCTATTGCCAAAATCATTGAATATCATTGTGGCACTTTTTCTCCTCGAATCGCCTTTGTTAGAGTTATCATAAGTCGTTTGATTGTTAGTGCACTTGGAGCTACACAGTTCTTCTTGCGAATCGTTCGGTTTACACAAAATAAAGAATTCATCGTCGCCAACATCCTCCTGACTGGGCATCGAGCACAGTCGGGATTCCACCGAGGGTGATAGTTGCCTGGGACGAGAAGAGGACCGATTGGAGGCCTTTTTCACGCGCTTCTTAGCTGCAGATCTCGATTTGCCACACGACCGGTGGTCGGTCATGATTGCTGGAGAACTTCTCTTCTCAGCTGCGGGTGACTCCAAACAGCTGCGAAAATTGCCCGACTGCTCAACACAACTGGTGGAGAGCGCACGCGAGGCTGTCATGTTGAAGTCAGTCGACGACATACTTTCATACGGCAGGATAGAAAAGTGTCCGTTGCTGCGTGCCGCTTCAGATAAATCATAGCGGTTTTTGCGACTTCTGCACACGCGACGGCCATTAGTGTACTGGGAGAGCCACTTGAGCATTTTGCTGTGCTGTATCGCCTTTATCAACAACACTGAGATAGCACAAGCCGGAAACGGCCGTTTTTTCGCTGATATTCAAAATTGTTCACCTTGCGTGCCTGGTCAGTGATGATAGGACACCATATATAAAGTAGACAACTTGTTTCCAAGCCTCTCTCCAAGCACATACAACCAGCAAATAAGCTCAGTATACTACGGCTGGCGAACGGTATTCAAAACACACACACGCACGCACATGCAGCTGTGCCGATTGGCGGAATTGGAACGTTTGGTTTCTGCCAGTTCAATGTCTCCTCTTATCACGTTGATCGGTCACAGTCTAAGATGACTGTCACAGGATGTATCGGCCTTTTTTTGCAACGTCACAACAATTTATAGAACTCGTGCGCTGAGTACTATTGCACTCAAATGGTGTTAGTTTTCTACTGTCCGTTGCAGTCACTCGTAGATGAGAGCACGTCAAGCTTTTTTGCACTGCGTCTATGAATGTCGTTTGATCGCCGTGGTAGTTAAGCAAGCACGTGAATGTATCGGCTTTCAGAATAAAACCGCTAGTCGAGCTGAACGGCAAATGCCAGATATCTGTGAAACACAAGAGCGCAATAATCAGTTATCATAACAATGTGATATAAAAGCATAGTACAGTACAACGGCGGGAAAATGCACATTCAACTGGGCTTATTCAGTTTCATAACTGTAAATTATCTTTGCTGATTGCATGAACGTGCACGATGTTGAAAGCTTTATTCAAATATAAACTAACATAGTGGCTTTATCAAATAGAAAGCTATTCACAGTGAATATGAATCGCTGGCGCTTGACATAAAGATTATTTGGCGAACTTTGCATTGAACAGGCCCTATGAATCAGTTCGCAAGCTGGAAGTGGACCGGCGTAAATATTTGCGTGCTGCAAATAGCGGTCTTTCATAGTTCAACTGGGTCACACACACTCACACACACGCACACACACGCACACACACGCACAGGCACAGGCATATACATGCACACACACACACACGTGGATACTTGAGATTGGTTAAGAAGCGCAAAACATAACAACCGATACTTAGTGACGGCTGTAATTGGTCGTATACTCGATACTCGCACTCCATGAACGAGTACACACGCACATACACATGTACACACACACACACATACACGTTTACTGGTTAGAATAGCTGCCAATCGGCACACTGACAGATGTCATCGTGTTTTTGTTGCATGTGATGAAACGCACACACACATACATACATACATACACACACAGATGACGACTACACACGCTGCAACGGAAACAGAAAATTGACCCAGTGAAACAGATGTAATTGTCAGCTCAATTAAAGCGCACACACACACACACACACAGAGACAGAGTAAAGGAAGACATCAGGGCAGACCAAGAGAGAGAGAAAGAGAGAGATGGATATAGGAGGTTGGCATAGAATCTGTGAGTACAATAACCATCAGTAAGAAAGGTGATGTGAAAGGTGTATGTGTGTGTGTTTGTATGTGTGTATGTGTGTGTGTATGTGTACGTGTGTATGTGTGTGTGTGTCACGTGAGGCTTGTTGCTTTTACAACGCCGGAGTGTGTGTATGTGTATATATCAATAAACGCGCTACGAGAGAACAACACACACACACACACACACACACATACATACATACATACACATACATACAGGCGTGTTTGTGTTGCCTATGTCCACATGCAACGAGCGGACACACGGGTATCACGCTTGGTTGCATGTCGAGAGGTAGTAAATATGAATCGCCAAGGGTTTCACCTTTCACTCGATATCAAACGTCAAATTCCGGCATCCCCTTCGTTTCGACGTCGTGCAAGATTTGTGTATCTGCTAAGAAAGTGTATATTGACGGCTCTGCAAATATGGACAGACCAGCGGCGATACCAGGAGAGAGCTTGCAGGGGCTCAAGCCCCCCCCTCAGAAATTCCTGACTAAGAGCATTATGAGTGCAGTTCCTCGTGTTTCTCCAAGCCCCACACATCTTTTTCCTCAGCCCTCCCCCTTAGTCCTCCCTCTGAGAACATCCTGAAGCCGCCACTGAGACCAGCCAACGAACAAATGCGATTAGCGTAGAAAAAAACCCAAATAATTTCAGTACACCAACAAACAGACACGAAAATTTATCCGGTACACAAACGGCATACACACATACAAACAGACTGGAAAACGTCACACACACACACACACACACACACACACACACACACACACACACACACACACACACACACACACACACACACACAAGGTTTCAAATCGTATCATTGAAGCAAATATAACAATTTGTCATTCACTTCCATGCTGTACGCTTGAAGGCCACTAATTATATGCACACTCTACATTGCGTGAACGAGCTCCATCAGAACTCGTCTGTCTGTGTGTGTGTGTGTGTGGCTAGCTATACACAATCACTCAGTGGATTGCGTGTGTGCATATGATCAAGTGTGCGTGTGTGTGTATGTCTGTGTGTTCATCCACCATGACCGACAGTGTATAATTCAAATCAGAAATGATACACACACACACACACACACACACACATACATACACACACACTGACAGTTGGTTTGATATTGTGCCATTGCCCGCATCCGTTTCTGTGGTACCCACGTTTACCCCATCCCCCCTTGGCACCCCAACTGTCGCATTGTTTCATCAGCCCCCGGTTCGTATCCCCCTAGCTAGTCCCTCACATCAGCAATCATCGAATACGCACACGCACACACACACGCACATGCGTTATCACCCCCATATATACGAGTATATATGCATCACATTGCGGTTTTTGTCAACACACGCACACACACACACACATATGGTACAATGTGTTGGCAATTATTCACTATTTACGTGGGATTCTCTGACTGTCGCTCTATGTCTGTATGTCTGTGTGTGTGTGTGTGTGTGTATGTGTGGGTGTGCGGTTGCTGGTACGGTTAGCTGGAGCTTATGGAAAAAGCCACGATGGTCAGCCGTTGACCACAACGTGTCAATTCCTCGTTGGCTGCCAGTAAACGGTCACCCAATGTTGCCAGCTCATCTGGCCACATCTCGCCACACTCAACTGTCTGTCCGTCTGTCCGTCTGTCCGTCTGTGTGTCCGTCTGTGTGTCCGTCTGTGTGTGATCCGCTATCCGCACCAGCTGTTGCCATGTTCTTCTCTACACTGAACATGCAAACGTTAGAACACACTCACATGCACTCACACACACGTGCATGGGAGTAGATCTTCTGGGGGTATGGGGGTAGATATACCCTCCGACATATTCGCCGGGGTGATGAATATGCAATTATACCACCGCGAGATTTCTGCTGAGTTCAGTTCAATGGGTATATTGACAATACACCACAAATGTGTGTGTATGTATATATATATATATATATATGCAATTATATGCCATATACGTTTGATTGAGGTATGTGTGTTGTAATTGACTAGACATAAAATAGTTGAGGGTCTCATGCAATTGGCCAACTGAGCCAACTTTGAACACTAATGCATGATGGCTGTCATCCCACACCGAGCCTCGACACAAATCTACGCCCTTCTAAACACACACACACACACACACACACACACATACACACACACACACACACATACACACACACACACACACACACACACACACACACACATTCGCTCGCGTGTCACCAGTTATTGTCGCAAATACTGTCTAAAGCGATGCACGCACGTGATGAATGCTCTATTAGGCTTGGCTTGATTTATTGTGTTGATTTGTCGTGTGTGTATGTGTGTGTGTGTGTGTGTGTGTGTGTGTGTGTGTGTGTGTGTGTGTGTGTGTGTGTGTGTGTGTGCGTGTGTGTGTGTAGATTTCGCTGGATTATCCCCAATAGCCTGCAGAGCTACATAACATGTGTGCGTGTGTGTGTGTGGGTGTGTGTGTGCGTGTGTGTGTGTGTATTTGCGTACGCCTGTGTGTATGTGTTTATATGAGAAAAAAACAAATACTTCTTTGCTTTATACACTGTTCTCATTATTTTCAACACAGTATTGATGTCTTTTGATATTTTTTTGGCGAAAGATGCGATATGAATAATTTAATGTAGAGGTAAAGTAATGTGTGCGTTAGTGAATCAGAGAAATTCGCATGTACCAGCGTAGCGGTGATAAATTTGCGTACAATGCGAGACGCGAACCCAAGACCCTTCCAGTCTCAGCACACGCAACGTCAACAAACACGCCTAGATTCAGTGTTCACCTATTTTGCCATATCGCAAGCAGAACCCAAGCAATAAGGAAGCCGCGCAAAAACGCCTTCAAGTTGGACATATTTAATTACACAGTTAGCCAACCCTATGAGGAGATGAAATGGCTTATAGAAAGAACACACTACCTTTGAGCGACATGTGATCGCCGAGTACACACACACACACACACACACACACACACACACATACACACATAGATACGTGTAGAGACAGACAGACAGACAGACAGACAGGATGTGCCGCAACAGATGCAACACACCCCCTTCATCCCCCTTCATCTTGTGTCTCCCAGCCATCCAGCTGCCACAAGTGTTCAATATGTGTGTGTGTGTGTATGTGTGTGTATGTAAAGGGTTGTGGTGTGTTATTTTCTGGCGGAATATTATGATTAGACAGGCAATTGTTGTTAGACATGCAGCCTACTTTGTATAGCGCACCAACGATAGCTTAGCGCATACACACACACACACACACACATATATACGGACATACACATTTACACACACACACATTGTGTAGACAATTTTTTTGATAGCAGAACGTCAAATAATGTGTTCGAATTTAATAAGAAAAAATCCCTTTTAAAATTGAATACGTGCTTCATATAGGTTTTTTAATTTAATCCCTTATGCATGTTTGTTTTTGCACTGTGGTATCAAATATAATATTTAAATGTTCGTGATAATATCAAAAGTAATTTATATGTATTATACGCAATTATTAACGGTTATATCAAAGTATATACAGTATATAAAATGTATAAAGTATAATAATAAAATGTTCCTGATAATAACATAATTTGCTTTCATTTTCCAAAGAAGGGATTAGCTTCTCATGATTCGCCAAGCTTCGGCATCTTTTTTCTCAGCCCTCCAGCGGTAAAATCCTTGCGCCGCCACTGCACCAATGTCTTGGGATTAATCAGCTCTCATCTGTACTGTACAAGCAAGTTGGACGTGGGTTGGGTTCGTGGCTAGCATACCGCACATTCATCCCATCATTTGGTTTCGACAAATGTGAACATGAATTCATCTGATTCTCTCAATGAGTTCTTTGTATAGTCGCTCGCACATACACACACACACACACAGTCATACACACACGCATACATACATACACACGTCTTACACGCCCAGCCTAGATGGACCACGCTTCCTCAAGCAGGCCACAAAAGACGACAGAAATAATTGCGCCTGTATTAATTGGCCACAATTGGTGATGGGACGGCCTGAAACAGACCGGGGTTTGTCGAGCATCAGCTAGAGAATAGGGAGTTTGTTCTTAAGACGTTCAATGTCACCCAGCACGCAGCCAATGAGAGCTAGTTAACAAGCTGTGCTGTGTGATTTGAACTACATGTACATGCAAATTACTCAACGACAGGAAGCGTCAAATTTAGCATAGCATAAGTTGTAAGGCGTGTGGTGTGGTGTAATTCACCAAACATGACCACTACATCTGTATATACATGAAATTCAGAAGCAAAAATGAGTCAGATTGTGCATAATTCGAGTAATTATATTTGCCAACGAAAATTGTTTGTCAAGGAAAGTTACACACCGTAAGAATATGTGATCAAGGGCGGATGAAGCGTGGGGCTCAAAGTAACTTCAAGCGG
This sequence comes from Sacculina carcini, assembly GCA_916048095.2. Classification (NCBI taxonomy): domain Eukaryota; kingdom Metazoa; phylum Arthropoda; class Thecostraca; family Sacculinidae; genus Sacculina; species Sacculina carcini. The sequence continues at coordinate 2,659,804 of OU696573.1, forward strand.
AATTTCCTCCCAATACATAGCATACATAAGTTGAAACCCATATTTGTGTGGCATTGTATAGAGCAAAACAGATAAATATATTCCAGGGAGATTCTAGAGATGTTCGCAGGGCAAAATATATATGCATCTCTTGATTGTCTGGGGGCATAATAATAGTTTTCCCCATGAATATCGTTTGTGTGTGTGTGTATGTGTCTGTACGTGTGTGTGTGTGTGTGCGTGTGTGTGTGTGTGATGACGTTTGCAAGTTCTCAAATATCCATGTTTTTATACTGTCTAATAAATTATTTCGCTAGTTTTCACCCGATCTGACACAAAATCTTGGTGCTTGCCAAATGTAAAAATGAACAAAAATACTCGCAAAATATTTCAACAAGCATAAGAATTTTCTATACATATTATCTCCATTTTATACATGCTAGCTCTTCCGCAACGCTACTAGGAGGATATAAAAAATTATTTCAATGATAACAAATAATAAATTGATCATGCGATCTGATGCGGTTTGGTAGCTTGAAAATATACATCGGAAAACGGATAACAAATCAATTCAAATCCAAAATAACCATAATACAGATCGCAATGAGTAATTGAATATAAATTCAAATAATATCTGAAAAATATATTCGTATTGCAAAAATGCATAGACATACCTAAACTATATTTGCTAAATCGCAAATATTTTGACTGCTCCGAGCTAGTATTTTGAATAATTTGTCCAAATTATTCAAAATTCAAACTTTCGTAAACTACGTGTCGCCCTACTGTAGTGCAGTATATGCATACATATATACTATGTATGTACAATGTATGCAATGTTTACATCGGCGTCACCGTGTCATTATGACGATGACACGGGCCATTAAGATAATCACCCTGATATATATCGGCTGGTTTGTCATCCATTGTCGTGCGTATATCTGTTCTGTGACAGACCAGACCCCAAAAGATAAAACCAACCCAAGCATCAACCCGCGGTGTCGAGTTGCCAAAAACGCCGGATATGCATATTTGAATATTTTTATGCAAGTGCACACACACACACACACACACATACACACACAGACACATACACACACAATCGGTGCGCTTATAATGCGTTCTACATTATGCACTGTCGCATATTCACAATATGTATGCATGTGTGTGTGTGTGTGTGTGTGTGTATGTGTGTGTGTGTGTGAGTTTTTCGCCGACTTCTCGTGTTACACGTGTGTGATAGTGGTGTAGCGGCTTTGCGACACACACACAGCGACACACTGACACACACACACACACACACACACACACACACACACACACACACACACACACACACACACACGCACACACAGAGATACAGCGACGACAGATTATCTGTCCGACTGTAACGGCCCATTTGCCACACCTCTATCTCTGTCAGTATGTATGCGTGTGTGTGTGTATGTGTGTGTGTGTGTGTGTAAACTGTTTGTTATTCAAAAGAGCAGTGCACACTCGCACGCATATTGGCGCAAGCCTCTATCCTACCAATTCACGCACACACACACACACACGAACACATACACATACACACCGGCAGACAAATCTGCGCCGTGCGTCAGTTTCGTCTCAGTTGCGCCGCCACTGTCGCCGTGCCTCGTTTTGTCATGAATCCATAATGAGCGCAAACATATCCGATTGGCCCAGCCATCAAGCTTCAAGCATATGTGTGTGTGTGTGTATGTGTGTGTGTGTGTGTGTGCGTTTCCGTCCGAGGGCTTGTGCGTGGGCAAGTAGATACACAAGTGTATGCGTGTATGTGTGTGTGCATGTGTGTGTGTGTTTGTGTGTGTGTGTGTGTGTGTGTGTGATGTAGCGGTCCACCAGATGAATCGTTGGTCCGATCATAACAAAGCTATCACTCTCTTGTACACACACACACACACACACACACACACACATACACACATACACACTTGCATAGACAGACGGGAAACGGAAAGCAAGCCCCCAATATACAAACACACTCACACTCATACAAACTCAGAGAAACGGGAGAGAGGGAGAGAGATAGGTACAGTGAATGTAAGAAAATCAACACACACACACACACACACACACACACACACACACACACACACACAGATATATCAGTACAGATCTCTCACGGTCGTGTGAGATTGTGCGAGATCTGAGAGACAAGCCAACTTGTTCATCCCAGTTGGGGGGGGGGGGTAGGGGGAGGGGGGAGTTGAATAGATGCTACCAGAGGTCTATTTGCTCAGCATTGTCGCCTACACACACACATCCATACAGATTCATTCATACAACACACATGGCTATACACAGAGACATTCAACTTTTATTTGCTCAAGTATATGTGTGTGTGTGTGTGTGTGTGTGTGTGTGTGTGTGTGTGTGTGTGTGTGTGTGTGTGTGTGTGTGTGTGTGTGTGTGTGTGTGTGTGAGCGAGTCTGTTTGTATCTGTGTGTGTGTGTGCGAGTGTGTGTGTGTGTGTATGTGTGTGTGTTTCACTTTCGCTTGTGCATGTGTGCACTGACACATGCACAAGAATAGACGCAAGTTCCCAAGTGACTTTATGCGTTTCTAGCAATTTCTGTCGTTGCTATGTGAGAAGAAAAGACTCACATTTTCCAATGACATGTGCACAAATGCTCACTTGTATTTGTGTCCGTATGTGTGTATGTGTATGTGTGTGTATGTGTGTGTGTGTGTGTGTGTGTGCGCGCTTCCGTGTGCATACCTGTAGATTATTGAAATTCGACTCCAAGCACACAAACGTACAAATTCACTGAAACTGCACCAATTGTCATGCCACACACACAGACACACACACACATACAGACATACACACAGACATACAAACTTGTGTAGGACGGTGTGCGTGCACCGTTTATGCATATATATATATATATGGAGATGGTTGGCAAAAAAAGTCGCACGCACTAGCACACACACAAGAGGTGTGATATCTGTCACAAAGATGCTCTCGTCGCTTTCATCTCCACCGCCACAACTCACCACACACACACACACACACACACACACACACACACACACACACACACACACACACACACACACACACACACACATATACATACACACATGCACTGACAGACTGACATAGGCACGCAAATGCACACTTGATTATGCACGCGAGTGTACGTAAATTTCGAGTGTGTGAAAAACTGTTGCTGTGTGTGTGTGTGTGTGTGTGTGTGTGTGTGTGTGTGTGTGTGTGTGTGTGTGTATGTGCTGAAAATGCGTTTATTCGACCGCAAAGCTGGAAACATGAACAATTGGCCCACACACATGCACACACACACACACCTTGCACTTTATGCATTTCACAAATCAACACGGTAGCGACATATGCACGCCGACACACACACATACACACACACACACACACACACATACACACACACACACACACTAGCGCTCCCACATAAACCAACCGGAAAAGGAACGCAGAAATGGAACACACACACAGGCATACATACACACATACATACACCCCATATACAAACATGCAGATTTCTGACAGGAATGTTTATACGCATGATAACTAATATGCTAACTGAATGTGAATACACCTGGCCAATTTCTGAACTGAATGCGAAAAATGTGTTTTTTTTCCATTTTGACTTCAAGCGTTGGCGGCAAAGCACATATATATTGAAATTGTATCATATTTTTTGGAAATAAACCAGCCGGATAATAATTCGTTTCGATCAATATTATTTCAATTTTTCCAATTGGCGTTTGGAATAATACAAAGCAAATATCTAAAAACCGGGAATATTTCCGTTCTTATTGCTAACTTCATAAATGTTTTAAATGGATGTACATTTCGATTTTAGATCTATACCTATCCAATTAACACCATGTGAAATTCCCTTCATAAAAAACACATAAACATTTACCCTCTTGTAGGCGATTTTAAACAGTCATGTAGATTAGGTGCAACTGGTCCGAAGTTACATCTTAGTTACTCTATAATGAAGTGGCCTGCCATATACCAGAAGCTTCGGAAGTCGTAAAGAAACACACACACACACACACACACACACACACACACACACACACACACACACACACGTGGAATTCCACAGAGCGAAGTGTTGAAGTCACGCACTTATGGCTGAATTGGGGACCGTCCCAAGGGACTGTGCTGAAGACTAGAGTATCAGTACAGAAGCATTGTGCACTGAAAGACCACCAGTGTCTGAGATGCCGAGTGGACACAGAACGGCGAAAATCAGAGATATGATTGCGCATTTCAACCGGCAACCGGCCGACACACAGACACACACACACACACACACACACACACACACACACACACACACACACACACACACACATACACACAGACCAGGTCGTTTGAGCCTGCGCAAACACATAAAGACTCATAAAAGAGACAGATGAACAGAAGAACCCGGGAGTAGGGGGAGATGGTCGACAATGGTTGGTTCGACGGCGGTAGCCTCTTACAGCTGTACCAAATCGCCACACACACACACACACACACACACACACACACTGACACACACACACACACACAGAGAGAGAGAGAGAGAGAATGAAAGAGAAACGAGAGAGATATATAGAACTGACTGGATCAATGGAGACGATATACGAGACAGGCCGCAATTGTGGTCCACGCTCCCCCTTTATCGCCCAGCCCCCCACCCCCATCTGGCCTTCCAAAATCGCCCCCCCCCCACACACACAAACACACACACACAGAGCAACTGCTGTTCAATGGCCTGTAGCTTCTTGATGTTTGAACTACTTGAACAACCCAGTGTGTGTGTATGTTTGTGTGTGTGTGTGCGTGCACAATTGGCCCGTGCGAAACACACACACACACACACACACACACACAACTGCATGCAACAGTCATTGGGTACACTGGACACACATGGCCATTGTGTATGTGTGTGTGTCTGTGTGTGTGTGTGTGCATGTGTGTGAGGGAGTGTGATTACGATCGTAACTCAGTATGTTAGCGTAGGTGTACATGTATGTATGTGTGTATGTTTGTGCATGTGTGTGTGTGTGTACGCGTGTGAATGTATGTTTGTATGCGTGGGCACGAACGACATGTGTGCGCTTGAGCCCACGGCGGGGTGATATCATGCTACACATATTTATCAACACGACACCACTGACAAGCCACCACTGACAAGACACCACCGACAAGACACCACTGACACGATACCACTGACACGACACCACTGACACGACACCACTGACACGACACCACTGGCACGACACTACTGACACACTATCACAACACCACTGACACAACACCAGTGCAGCATTGCATTGCAACTGAAGCGAGTCATTCCGCTAACTAACGGGCCGCTAATCTCGCAGCCATGCAACCATGCAACCATGCGGCGACTCGCAAAGTGTGAAAAAAGGTTTCGTTCTTTTTTTGCGTGATAATTGGGCTGTTGCATGTGATTGCAAGTGGTTGCAACGTGCTCATATCAATAATGATGATGTTTATTATAATGATGTGAACGTTGATTGGATTTTAACGAGAATACACAACGGTATGCTACATTTGTATTAACGGAATTGTGTGTGTGTGTGTTTTTGTGTGTGTATGCTTTGGTGATTCAATAATTACCAATATTGTTTTTGAAAACAAAACACCAGCCAAACAATTAATTTATCATTTCATTTGTCAAAAAAGTAATTTTCAAATATACAACACGACTTTGTACTGAATTGACCGAAAAGCAAGTAACAATTACACACACACACACACACAACGCACACACACACACACACACACACACACACACACAACGCACATACACAAACAAACACACACACACACACCAACAAACCATCTGTATTCACTAAGCATTTGTGTAGTGTGACAGTCTCTATGACAGCAACAGCTTCTGTGCGCATGTGTTTGTGTGTTTGTGTGCGTATGTGTGTGTTTGTGTGTGTGTGTGTGTGTTTGTGTGTGTGTGTGTGTGTATATACAGTAGCTGATAGCTGTACACTACTGTTCATATCAGTGTATCAGATTATCATTGTGCTTGGCATCGCTGGGACCAACTGTATTTTCATGTCAAACGTCTTATCAAATTTTATGCTGATCTGTCGTGTGCATGTATATCTATGTGTGTATGTATATATATATATCTGTGTATCTCTCTCTCTGTGTGTGTGTGTGTGTGTTTATCTGTGTGTGTGTAATTTATATCCACCCTCCACACACACACACACACACACACACACACACACACACACACACACACACCAATACTATTTTCATACACGCCAACACCGAATTATGAACACGTATGCGCGTCTGTCTGCATGCGCACGTGTGTGTGTGTATGCATATATACGTGTGTGTGTGTGTGTGTGCGTGTGTGTGTGTGCGTGTGTGTGTGTGTGTGTATTTAGCTGTCAGATTGGGCCGATCTTCCCCGAAATTAAGTGATGCCGAGCGGAAATTTTCACTGAATTTTGACGAGCGCACAATAATGCCACATGACGACTCATTTTATAGCCAACACACACATACACACACACATACACACACACACACACATGCACGCATACATACACGCATACATGCACACACACATACACATGCACACACACACACATATATATATACTTGACCCGCAAACTCTCACTATATTCCTACCGCCTACAGGTCCAGGACGTGTATGTGTGTGTGTGTGTGTGTGTGTGTATGTGTGTGTGTTTGTCAGTGAGAGACATAAGTGTATATATATACATATAGTGTGTATGTGTGTGTATGTGTGTATGTGTGTGTGTGACCTTTTTGACACGTTTGTGCATGCATGACATGTGACATGCATGACCCAACGGCAAATGCGTGTCATGCAAGTTACGACGCAACACTAAGTGCACGTGTATGTCTGTGTGTGTGTGTGTGTGTGTGTGTGTGTGTGTGTGTGTGTGTGTGTGTGTGTGTGTGTGTGTGTGTGTGTTGGAGAGAGCGTGTAGAATACGTGGAGTGACAGTAGCAACAGCGAAGAGTCAGTGAATACCTGACATGTGCAGATGTGGATGAGTAAATCACCAGGAATGTCTTGTCATAACACCAACCACTACCACCACGGAGACGCTCGCACACCGCGACACACACACACACACACACACACACACTGTGACGCGAGAATAAGCGCCAATATTGGATAACAAAAATGAGAAGACGAAAAATAGGGAAGATAAGGAAGAAGATGAATATATAAGAGTAGAGGAAAGAAACGGGTCCATTCATGATTACCGAAAAAAGTACAAGAGGTATTTCGTTTCAACGTTGAGAAATTGTAAGAGAAGACAGAAAACGGCACGAAGGTTACGAAGAAGTTGTTGAGGGTAAACAGTAAGTAGAAGAAAATGGGCATATAAAGAAAAATGATCTCGAGAACAGACTAGGTAAACAATGCTTGTGAAATACATGATTGAGGCAAGACCGGTGGTAGCAATATTCTCCACTTCACTCCTAATTTCATGCATTATCAACGTGCATGTGGTTCTACTAGTTTTGCTCACAATTCCCACCCGGCCGATTGAAGCAAGGAATGAAAAAGAAACACCACTGTTTTATTACATGACCTATAACTAATTTGACGAGTGATGAAGCTCTCCTCATTTAGACTATTCTTATTGAGAAATGTATAATTGTCAACAACATGCTATGACATCATAATTCCTTCAACTCCTCATATCCCAGAGGGTCACTAAAAGAGGTCATGAAAAGATATCTTTCTGTAAAATTTGTTGATATAAGAATTATCGCAAAGATGTTGCATAATGATGCATGTACATGAATGATCGCCCCCAAAATTCAGCCCCACCCAAAATTGATTCAATCCCTCCCGAAATTGCTCCATGGATCCGCCACTGAATTATGGGCACATCCCTAGGGAGTCATAAGACTATTTGTCATAAATAGGTTGGACAGTTGAGAAATGCTGGCATCTGATATTCAATCGAATAAACTTCTAAATAACTGAAAATAGTAAATAACAAATTTTCACCTGGCTAAAGTGATATTTTAGGTAAAATGCTGTTTTTGCAAAAACACAACAAAAGACGTTTTATGAATATCAAAATTGTGCTGTGAATATTCAACGACGAAACCAAGAAATCCATTTCTACTTCGCCACAAAGTGAGTATTTCTCGACAAACCAACATTTGCAGTGTCAGAAAAAAAGCGCTAATTAAAGTGAAAATTTCCCACACTATGTATGTATGTGTATGTGTGTGTGTGTGTGTGTGTGTATGTGTGTGTGCGTATGTTGAACATGTGTGGAAGAACACGCCCTGAAAGTGCAAAGCTCAATTGGCAAAAATTATGTCACCAAATGTCAACACACAATTAACACGCACACACACGCACACACACACACACACACACACACACACACACATACACACACACACACACACACACACACATACACACACACACACACACACACACACACACACACACACACACACACACACACACACACACACACACACACACACACACAGGGTTGACTCCGGTCAGGTAAAAAGCGTGTGGGAACTGAAGCAAAAAGGGGTAGAAATAAGGAAACGATATGTTGGCGCCTCATTTCCAACTCGTTCACGGTGTTGGCATGGGCTTCACATCGTAACTTAACTACCCACCTCGAGAAAGGTGTAATGTGCCATACACGCGACACTTCACACACACACACACACACACACACACACACACACACGTACACACACACACACACACACACACACACACACACACACACACACACACACACACATGCCCACAAGTACACGTACACATATACACAAACGCGAAAATTGCTCTGAATTTCACACATACGCACGTGTATGCACACAAACAGTGCACACGCACACACACACACGCACACACACACACACAACGTACGTGGGCTTACTGTCAAATGACAATGCAGATATGAGTTTATGAGCACAGGAAAACGTGCAAATGGCATTTTTTTGCACGATTAATGGTGAAAAATAGTGGTGTTTTATCCGTCATGGCCAATTTCAAATTGAAAATTATTGCGTGATAAAATTTGTCGGTTGTGTTAGCGCCAAATTAAACCCCGTTTGAACTGAGGCCATTGGGGAAAAATACTTGATTTTTCCTGAACTTAATCCAGAGAGAATACTGCATTTGAAAATTTCTCTTCCGATCGCATAGCCGACAGTGAAGGAGTTAAAGGCAAAAACTATTAAAAACAAATTTAATACATTATTTCCCCAACAATGAATGACTCAATTTTTATTTATTGTTGTTTTGATTTAAGAAAAATTATATAAACTGTAATACCAAATGATATATTCGGGCATATAATGAAAACTCACATTTAATATAAGAAATATCGCATCAAAATATAAAACTATTAAAAATGTAAGTTAGGTTAGGTTTTGCGTGACACGTCAAAATTATATTTAACACCTATTAAACTATCAAATTTCTTACATGTAATATAATATTACCACCCAAAATCATACCTCGTTAAAATGCTTTCATTTGGAGTAATTATATTTATATAAATAAATTCTGAATTTTCTACACTGTTTATTTAAATGTAATTTTTCATCCTTCAAATTATACAAGTTTTAAATGATTAAAATATATTATGGACCATTGCGAGAAAAAATAAGCAATTATTGTTTTATCTTGTTTAGCTTAACTACTCGTGATTAATCTGCGAAAATAACATGTTTGGTTTAATTAATATCATTTATTTAAATCTCGTGAGAAACTCCATAACCATAACTGAACTAATATCAACCATAACATAACTGAGATTCATAACTACCAACAAATTAAACGCAAAAATATACATACCTCCTATCATTCTGAAAGCCATGCATATTACTATCAGAAACCATGCATTATCTATAAAAAATAGTATATTACTTATATAACGTATGTATTTAGAACAAATTAATTTGAATCACCAACACAAACAAACTCACCTGAATAGTCGGCCGATTTTTTCTTCTCTCCCGTTGCCGAGACGAAAAACAACAAAAAAACAAAAAACACAACAACACAAAATAACAACAAAAACACAGAGAAAAAACACAAACACTCTCAGCACAAGTTCACTTCACCAACTCAAAAATTCAAATTGTGGCAAAACTAGTTTTGCACACGCAGAATCTCCGCGTCGCCACGAGCTATCACACGTGATGTTACACGTGCAACCGACACGTGTCGAATGCCATGAGCAGCGGCACGTACCGCAGTGTGTGTGTGTGTGTGTATGTGTATGTCCGTGTGCAGATCGGTGTGTATGTTGACAACGGCTATCTATGGTGCGCTCACTTTGTATGTGTATGTGTGTGTGTGTGTGTGTGCGTGTGTGTGCATGGCTCCGCCCCCTTCCTATAGGGCCCGCATTCGGATGCTCGCACACATACACACACACACACACACATACATACATACAGCATGCAGGAGATAGGTTCTGGGGGGTGTTGTACAGTGTTTACGTGCCAGTGAATGTGTATGTATGCGCGTGTGTAGTATTAGTAGCAGAATAGCTATTGCGCCAACATAATCCCAATGATCCTACGTTAAAAACAACGCACACACACACACATACACACATACAAACATATTTCCGTTGCATATTGATTAAATCTGTGCACGTGCCAAACGCCGGCTAATTATTTGTGTATGTCTGTCTGTGTGTGTGCGCGTGTGTACGTGTGTGTATGTGTGTGTTTGCGTGTTTGAATCTTGTATAAAAACACTACCAACACTACACGGTAACCCGCATACACACGCATATACACACACATACATACACACATGCACACACACACGCGAATACACATACAGGCAATTATGCAGACACACGCGCATATCACACTTTTTTACGTTGAAGTGATATATTGTGAACGTTTTATTTACAATTTTAATTTAATTTTGCTGTATAATACTTTTATGTATGTTATTTTATATCTGTACATTTTATTCCATTACATTTTGTATTCTATTTTATTCCTCTATATTGGTTGGCTAGCTATGATAGCTACAATCAATAGTAATTCATCGGTCTAATTTAATCAATGCAAACGGTTATTTTTTTTAATGCAAATGCAGGAAATTTATATACATTATTCAACACCGGCAATTATTTTTTTAATTATCTCAAAAATCACACGTGTGTCTTCAAGTCCCCAAACAAACACACAAACACACACACACACACACACACACACACACACACACACACACACACACACACAAACACACACACACACACACACACATACAATCCCCATTTCCCCAATATCACCTATGATCCTCACTTACTCACTTTTCAACCATATTCCTACTTATGACAATATCATATTAAAATTTAACGAAATTCCGGTAAAAAGAGGTTATATCTGAGAGCGCAACCGTGTGTGTGTATGTATGTGTGTGTTATGTGTGTGTGTGTGTGTTATGTGTGTGTGTATTAGGAGAAGCCGGTAGCTGCCAAATGTGCAAATTCCAGCGCAGTCACGCTGGTGTTCCGCTTGTCAAAGTTGTGTCGGTGTGAAGAGTCGGCACCAACCTCATATATGACAACAGCCTCAGCCGAGATGTGCCGAGCCGGAGAACACTTCTTGAGAGTGTGTGTGTGTGTGTGTGTGTGTGTGTGTGTGTGTGTGTGTATGTATGAAGACTTGACGCTGACATCCAGGTCAAGTCGAACTTCAACCGGCCATCTGGCACCGACACACAAACACACAAACACGCACATAAACATACATCAACCAATTCGTGTGAGGTCCCCGTGCAGATTCCATTCAGATATCATTAGCCCAAATAGCAGCATATTCGTCAGCAAGATGATGAACGATCAACGAAAGTGAGCAGCAGAATGAGTTGAACTGGTGATAAGAGGTCAAATGGACAGTGAATGAGAAGAGGAGAGATAGATAGATAGAGGAACAGAGGAAGGATATCGCCTCACTTGAAGAGGAACAAGTTATCACGTACGCCAGCGGATGCCTTCACAGGCGACAAGTTGGAGAAGAGGGTGATTAGAGGATGGCGAGCAGAGTGCTGTCGTATAATGACTGCTCAATTATCCACGCTTGGGCTTGAGCAAATTAGATAAATGGCAGTGTGAAATGAAGACGCAGGCAACATTTGCGCACGACACATTCCTGTGCGGCTGGTGTTACGCGATCGCTGTTTACGTGCAGGAATCCACTTGTCCACAGGACCTTGTGTTGAAGGACAATTAGCCTATCAAAATGCCAACCAGCTTGTCCAATACTAACATTGTGTAGGCTTAACAATTTTATTTTTTGCTAAATGAAATATTGGGAAATTTGCACACGTCCCTAAGTCGAATTACCAAGTGGTTTCATATCAGCGCCAAGAAATGCTATAATCAAAATGACTCGTCTTCCCATAGGAATTTATCAGAGTTTGATGTATTTAATTTTCAAGGTATCGCTCATATGCAAATGCATCAGTGATATATGGTTTTGCGCTGTGCAAAGATATGACAAAACACAAGACACATGATGACACAAATACGCCATGAAATAGGTAACACAATACGTGTGAAAATGAGTCAACTAGCTTGCTTCATCTGGCTTATCCAATAACACGAAATCTCACAAGAAAAGGTGGTAAATTATTGTCGCAAATTGTTCTGCAATTCTGACTGATGATTTTATTCACATGGTTTTTTGTGCCGAGGTTCTTACTAGTGCAACAATGCTGTGAAGATTGCATATTTACAAGGAAACTCAGGTTCGTATGAGGTAGCAGCTCATTACATAACCTGACAAGCATTCTGACAGAGAACAACCAATTTTGAAACAGAAGAACTACAATTAGTTAAAAACAACCATCAAATCTGAATTCACTGGTGCCTCACACTTATTTATTCATTTTACCCATATTTTTTCTTTATTTCTTTTCACTCTTCTATTATTTTTCTTTCTTTTTATCTTTTTCTATTTCTTATTTCTTCCATTTCTCTATTCGTTCTTTTTCAATTTGTTTTGTGCTTCAATAGAAATATCTGAACGGTACAAGTTCACGGCAAAGCCAAATATAGACGTGAGAAACTGTTTTGAATTTTATTTTATTCTTTTTAATTATTTTGATTATTTCTATCATCATCTAATATTACATATATGCATTGCACAATTTTTCTTGTGGATGCCTAAAGAACTTAAGCTAATTCATATTACACCTGACAGCATTCATGTGGAGAATATTTTTGGTGGAAGACGTGAAGAATACTAATTTTTCCAATACATGATGCATTGCATGGTGTTTCTAACAATGTTATCGGCTCAATACAGAATGAAAACATTGCTGAATGCTACCAGTGCTGACAAGGAGGAAATTGATAATTACATGACATCTGCTGTATCACCTGTGTGACCTGGCTGGGACCTGGCTGTGACCTGAGGTCATTGATAATTCGCCAGTGTCGAGTCACTTTCCACACCCGCATCCGATTGTTAGAAGTAGTTAAATGCACATTATCGTGCCAATCATATCATTATGCCAAGTTTCTATTTGCGCTCCTCAGCTGAGAACTTTGACAACTAATTTTCGCGCTCAAAGAGAAATTCATTTTCGTATTATTGCAGCATTTACGTTCTACTGATATTTTCCAATATTTTAGCCAAGACGTCTTCATATCACGCTTGTGTGTGCGTGTCTTTAAAAAAATTTCATTATTCCTTATTTACCTCTGCTGTTTTTGACAATTACAGCACAATTTTTCCCTTCAATTTTGTTGATAGTTGAAAAAAAGAAAACTGTGTTTGATATAAAACTGAACTATTATAATTATCACAAATTGCAGCACTGAGAAATATAATAAATTCAGTTGTTTCTCGAAATTAAATGTCGGCAAATCATTAGAAACGAAAATATACCATTCTGGATTGATAAAAACACACACATATATTCTATTTTCCGGTATTTAATTCCCCACTTGACAAACCTCTATTCCCCACCAGTGGTGAAGTCCCCATAGATTACCACCGACCACTACTCAAGGAATACCCTCGCTTTCGTAAATAAATGCAAGCATTATATTAATGACTGATGTTATTATTTCCCTGGTTAACCCATTACCTGCCGTAATTATAGTGATTAAAACAGCTTTGACACCTTCAAGATTGAATATCAATCAATAAAAAAAACCGAGAATATTACGTTGATATCAAAGAAATGTTCCAAATAAAAACAGCCTAGTGCTTAATTATGTGGTAATATTGAGGTAATTTTGGTATACACAAGCTGTACTGAACACCGCAGCTCACTAGCCTGTTCCTACAAATGAACGCACATTTCAAATGGATTCAACCAAAATTCACAGATGCACATTAGGTCAGAATTATCGGCAACAAGCAGCTGGACTGCGTCAGGCAGAGGCGGCACGAGGCTGTTTCTGGTGGGGGGCTGAGAAATCAAACGCGGGGCTTGGCTAAAAATTAGGAAATACACCTGTAATACTCATGACCAGAATTTCGGTGAGCTCATGGAAGGATTGACACATTTTGGGGAAGGGGAGATTCAGCCCCTCCAAGCCGCCCCCCTCTTGGGGTCGCCACTGGCACCAGGTCACACTTGACTAATGTCTCTTCCGCCCGAATATGCACACATAAAGCGAGAAAGAGTCGCTTGTGCTGAATATATGCGTGTATGTGTGTCTGTGTGTGTGTGTATATGCGTGTTCGCATTTCTATGGAACGATCCTGTAAGGGCATGTCGGGGTACCGTTGTTTATGTGTATGCTTGTGTGTGTGTGTGTTTGTGTGTGTGTGTGCGTGTGTGTGTGTCTCGCGTGTCCCTACGCATAAATAAGCCGACTGAAGCGCACACACGACAAATGATCACACACACACACACACACACACACACATACAGACACACACACACACACACACACACACACACACACACACACACACATACACACACACACACACATACACACACACACACACACACACACATACATTCACACAGATATATATACGGCCGATATTGACTTGGATTAATTCAGCGTACAGTGAAAGAAGCACATGTATGTGTGTGTGTTTGTGTGCTTGTGTGTTTGTGTGTGTGTGTTTGTATTTGTGAGCTGATCGACAGAGATGAAATGCACGGGTATTAGTGTCTGCCTGTCTGTCTGTCTGTGTCTCTATGTGTGTGTGTGTGTGTCAGTGTGTGTGTGTGTCAGTGTGTGTGTGTGTGTGTGTTTGCGGTGTCAATGTAGTAAGAAAGAAGAGACCCACGGCCAAAAAAACCGCAAACCAAGAGCGGATGAATGAAAGCGAGCCAAATCACACAAACACTGCAAAAGCAACGAGGAGAGGAACGGAGCTGTGTGTATGTCTATGTGTGTATGTGTGTGTGTGTGTGTATGTGCATGTGCATCAACAAAAAGCTATGTTCAATATTGTTCGGGCGTCCGTCGTAAACAACGATGAATTTCGGCCGTGCATAATCGGCCGGTAAATCGGCACGCTGGAACAAAACACCACCGACAGCAGCCCACCAGAACAGTGCAGACTTGTGTGCAAAAGCAGGGAGGACCAATTGAAAAGAGAGGTGTGTGAGATATGATTGCACGCGCCATTTGCCGATTGCGGACGACCTACGTAGACGCAATGATAAATTTGTGTGCATATGTATGGCCTAGTTAAGCTATGGTGCTCAGTCTGAATGAAGAACATGGTTTCAAAAATGTTTTCATCAGTATAATAAATGATCCCTGTAATGACCCACGTAACAAAATTTCTCACGAGCGTAGATCCTTGGGGGGGGGGGGGGGTATGGGGATATAATACCCCCCGACAAATTGTCTGACAGGTTGAATATGCAATTATACCCCGATAATTCTGCTGAGTTCAGTTCATTCGGTATATTATCATCAAAATCAACATAGCAAAAAGTAAAAATACACGGCACATATGTGTGTATGCAACTATATGCAATGTACTTTTCATTGAGGTTTGTCGTAATTGAATAGGCATGAAATGGTTGAGGGTCTCATGTAATTGACCAACTGAGTCAACTTTGAACACTAATGCATGATGGCTGTCATCCCCCCGAGCCTCGACACAAATCTTGTTTATTCTTTTTCATATATCTGGACATAACAGTCAGCGTACTTGTTATTGGAGAATTGAGTAGCAAATACAGGTGTACTGTTTAATAGTTATTTCTAGACTAAAGAAAACTTTTGTTTGGCTTGTCAAGGTTATGGTGGTCGTATGCTTATTGACTGTGCAATAAAATCAACGTGAATTAGAAGTCACAATCTTAAACAAGAGAAAATATTAAACAACACTAAATTAGACCCTTTAAACAGCACAAAATCTGCATCCTTTCAGAGCGCAAAAAAGGGAGTTTTTGTCATCCGGTTAAAATTCTCCAAAAAGTGGTTGATTTCCTTCTTGTTTTCATATTTCAATATATTCAATATTTCAATATATATTAGTAGAATGCCGTCCCAGTTACATATAATATGCAAAGTATGTGAATTCACTTCTGCATCTCGTACTCTAATCAAACTCTATAGGGTCAAATCTCCATGTTTCCTGTTTGATAACATCAAAAAGCAAATATTTGTCAATTTAGCTGCTTGCGATTATGACGTATCATTTGCTGGGTGCGTTATTTCTCGTCGGATTATGCAGATGAAGAAGTAATTTCCCTATAAAAGTCATAACTAGCTTCCTTCAATCCCATACCATGATTCAAGATGATAGGACATTTTCTATATGCCTTGAAAATTAACCCTGAGCATATATTGGTGGGCAAAATGACAAATATAATTCAATTCAAAGCAAAGGCGTAGATTTGTGTCGAAGCTCGGGAGGATGACAGCCATCATGCATTAGTGGTCAAAGTTGACTCAGTTGGTCAATTGCATGGGACCCTTTACCATTCTATGCCTAGTCGATTACAACACACATACATCAACGAAAAGTATCTGGCATATAACTGCCTACACACACTCACATTTGTCGTGCATTGTCATTTTTTGCTATGCTGATTTTGATGACAACATACCCCCAATAAATCCGAACTCAGCAGAATTATCGGGGGGTATAATTGCATATTCATACCCCTCAGCCAACTTATCGGGGTATATACACTTCCACACTCCCTGGGATCTGCGCCCCTGATTCAAAACCAAAAGAAATGCTTGCTCGTGGCAGGGGCATATTCAAAGGCATTGTCAGCATATACCAGATACAAGACAGACGCATAGTCGATCTGAAATTTCACTGTCCATCACAGAAAGTGTAGTATTACACTGGTGAATGCAGGTGGATGATTGACCATTGAGATGGGTATACAAGCGCAGACATTAGGAAGGCGTAGCCCAACTGCACCGCAGACAGGGTTGAGATGGGATGGAATGAAATTCTCTGAAGGCCTCTCTCGATCTATATGTGTCAAATGTTTCAACACTGCGTATACAACAGCCAACCCACACACACACACACACACACACATACACACGCCCATATATATACGCTCATACAATGGCAATCAATTGAATTGTCGAAATATTGGCTGTAATAGCTTTGTGGCCATTGTGATCGAAGCGAAGCCAAGCCAAATTCAATGCCAAATGTTCGCCACTAACACTACAACACTGGCACCCTGACGCGATATGACACAACACACACACACACACACACACACACACACACACACACACACACACACACACACACACACAGACAGACTCGCACAATTAATTGCAAACAAATGGCTGCCGACTGAACTGCTCGGCAAGGAACCTGCCAACTCTCAATCACAACACAGCCCCGCCTCCGTGTATGTGTGCGTGTGTGTGTGTGTGTGTCGCCGAACAAATACGCTGTATTGTCGTTCAAACGACGCTACCGATGGGGTTGAATGAAAGAACAGCAAGCACACACACGCACACACGTACATACACACAGACATACAGACAAGCGGACACAGGAAGCACACCAGATGAAGCGTCTCTTTTAACAATGCATCAGTCGAATGACAATAGAAAACAGACCACACGGAGAGCATACACACACACACACTCACACACACACACACACACACACACACACACATACACACATATGCGCTCAAAATATGGGCCCGTTGGACAACAGACAAGCACGCATACGCACCGGTAAAAATGTAAGAATACCTAGATGCAAGCACACAACTCTATACACACACACACATACACACACACACACACACACTATCCAAGATAAAAATGTAGAATGGATACACGCAGGGAGGGCATTTTTCGCACTTATGTGACATAATCGATGGCAAAGCCACTCCTCGATTCACTCTCTCCCACTTAACCTGCTCTTTCGCTCTTTCCTTCATATAGCCAGCGTAGGTATATGTTTGTTTTGATTCTCCATTCATGCCGTGTGTGTATGTGTGTATGTGTGTATGTGTCTGTGTGTGTGTGTGTTTATTTTTCTGTAGCGGCTGCAAAGCTACTCGGGTAGAACAATACAACACAGTCTGGTGGCGCGTCTGCGTTTAGCAATGCGGTTCATGTCAATGTACATGCAAATGTGCGTGTTCACGTTTTGCGTGAATAAGCACACACAACATACGCATACGAAGACGTGTGTATGTCTGCCTGTGTGTCTGCCTGTGTGTATGCATGTGTGTGTGTGTGTGCCATACTGGATTTGCAGCCGCCTATTGTCTTCACAGTGTACATTGCACACACACACACATACAAGCATGCAGCTGGCGTACTAATGAGCATGTTGCCAACTGCTGAGACACGTCAATGGCTTCCTCGATACCCTTCAATAGCATGCACACGCGCGTGCATGTGTGTGTGCGTGTGTGTGTGCGTGTTTGCAGGCGACATGCACTCATCCATCAAGAGCCGACGCACAGCACGTGTTGTGATGTTTAATGGAAGGAGGGTGAGGGGGAGTGAGGGGGTTGTGTTGTGTGGAGCATTTCATCTCAGGGTCAGTTGGCTCGTAGCAGTTTCCGGTCGCACTGTGACGTCAGCGGTCAGAGTGGGCAGAGGGCAGGAGGAGACCGCCTTTCCGTGATTCCGCGCCAACGACGCTCCGAAAGCCAATTAACAACAGCTCGGCCGACGGTGTATAGTGTATGGTGTTTGGTGTATGGTGGCGGTGGTGTTTCGGGGCGGCGTCATTTCACGGCTTTTACCACGACGCACGTGCACACCCACACACACACACACACACACACACACACACACGCACACACACACACACACACACACGTGCAGACCCGAGTGATCATTTTTCAGCGGTAATTGTTGAGAGCGCACTCAGCAACCAACCAGCATCTGCCTCTACATGCTTGTCGCTAAATGTGTGTGTGTGTGTGTGTGTGTGTGTGTGTGTGTGTGTGTGTGTGTGTGTGTGTGTGTGTGTGTGTAATGTGAGATGGTGTACGGAGACGGCACTTCGTTAATAACCCTCACACCCGGCCGTTTGTCTTGGCCACCAGACGTTCATCATGTCTTGGTCACCGGTGGTGCTGGTGTCGACATGGTGTGACCAACTCGCTGGCCGCAAACGTGCAATATGACGGCATCCGTCGACCACGTGCTCCTCTCCTCTTTCTCGCCAGCCCACGCACAGAGGAGAGAGGGCCAAGCGGACGAGCAACAAGAGAGTTGGGTAATGATGCAGATTGGAGTGATTTGTGGCGGTCAAGTGCCGTGTTCCCGTGTTTCACCTTCGAGTGAACGCTCGAGAAATGAAACTTGTCCAAGATGGTGTGTAGTTGGTGGCAGTGGCGGCGCTAAGGAGGAGACTTGGAGGGCTGAAGCCCTTCAAATATCTGCTAAGACTCCCCTGAGCCCAGCACCCCCAAAATAAATCCTATCGATGAATACTTCGATTGCAGTTCCTCATATTTCGCCAAGCCCCCGCATCTTTTTCCTTAGTCCTCCCTCAGCCACCCCACCGGAAAAAATCCTGGCGCCGACAATGGTTAGTGGAGAAACAAGGTTCTATATTCCGGTGGTGGTGATGATGATGATGGGATGATGGCTGGGTTGTTGTGGTGGGAGATGTTGTTGGTAGAAGGGAGTGATGGAAATGATCAGTGGATGTTGCCGATGTGAAAGTTTTCGCTCAAGGCGTTTGGGCTCAACTACAATGTACTCTATTGGAGCGTAGAGTTCAGTATGTTTTTATATACAAAGATGTTCCAATGCGCATACTAACACAAGCTAAACATTCGGATCATGAATAAGAATTCGGATAAGCGTATAAATATCCGGATCCTAGAATCTACGTAGGTCGGCTGTGTCTCAGTATGAATTTATATTGTTACGTATAATTTGAGAAACCTAAAGTTGATATCGCTAAGTATTAAGATGATAATAATTTATCATAGGGCATCACCAGCAGTTGAAAACTAATAAAATGATAAAATAATTGTGTCAAATCCACCGCACCAAATAAACAAACACACACACACACACACATACACTCACACATACACACACATGACTGCGCACAACTACCACACACGCATTCCAACGCACACTCACACGCTCATTGGCTTGACCTTTGACCTCTGACCTGGTCACCAGAAGTGCTCACTCTCCAAACAACACGCACAGAACACACAAACACACAAACACGCATACAACATGCGTAGGTGGACAAGCACATACACACGCTCATACAACAAGAAAACACATGTCAGTGCGTAGCGGAAATCAATTATATAATATAAGCCCAAATAAATAACAACCAGAAATATTAATCACCAGAAATAAGACCTTTGAAAATTACAATGTTTGAGCAGTCCAGATGTTTTTCTTATCCTGGTAGACAGAATCTCAACAATCGTAAAATATAAAAACTTGTAATGTACACTTTAAGTCGCATTACGAGACTCGTAAGTCGATTTTTCAACGTATAAAATTGAACTGAAAACTAGAAAAACAACATTCAAGTACAAAAGCTGCCGCGTACATAGCCTTCATTGACCTAGGTCAAGGAAAGGTCTAGAAATATATTGTGACGTAATCATATGATAAAGCATATTGTTTGTTTAACATATTTGCTAATCAAGTCGCACAAAAATAAAATCAAACTAACAAGCTGAAATAGAAATCAACGCAGATATACAAAACAAAAATTAGCAAAAATAAATACCTACAAAGCAGAACACCAATTCGTACAAAATCACCGACCCACAAGAATTAATGATATCATAACTTCGAGAATTGAAATTGGAATGAATAAATCTGGAAGTAGAGTGAATTTAAGCACAAATAAGAAATGATATAATTGCAGATAAAGTAATTTTCCTAAGCATTTGCATACGCATAAAAACAAGACGTATAAATTAACGTAATTTCTTTATTTTTGGCTCAGACATAGTAATAATAAATAAACGCAATTATGATTAACTAATTAAACGCTTGTATCAAACACAGGATTATATATAAACATTAATCAAAACATAAATATTGTCATCTAAAATATATTTTTGCCAAACTGACGCGCTTAACTTCTGCTTACAACTTCAACACACACACACGTACTCATCCATCTGCATGATACGAGGAAGCTGCTGCTGCTGAAAACTGAGCAAAAGATGACAGAAGACAAATTGAATATATCGGCAATCTGCTTGTTTGTGTGTGTGTATGTGAGCGTCTTCAGAAAGTCTCATATGTATGTATGCGTGTGTGTGTCTGTGTATATATGTGTGTGAGTGAGAGAGAGAGAGAGTGTAAGTGCGTGTTTGAGATGGAAGTTGGCACGTGCGAGCCGCGATTTTCCGCCAGAGCGGACACACCTGGTGAAAACGAGATGGAGCCGGCAGTCGATCATTGAGCTGACCGACGCAATGCGCTCAGTCATTGCTTCTCGTGTCTGCTCGTCTGCACGCGCTCCCAGGAGCCTTCTGTTCTGCTCTGTTCGTTCACGCCTCTCCAGACCAGTACCAAGGGTGTGTCTAGTTCATATAGACGAGAGTTAAGCTTTGAGAAATTTCGAAAAAGCGATAGACATTCGTTTGAAAAACATTGTACATCAGCTGGGTGCTAATTAGATGTTTGGAAAGAAACTATTACAACAACTCAATTCGGGCTGTTAATTCTGTGTTTTCCTAGCGAGTTACGCCCTCCTCTAGCAACGCCCTTGCCGACAACGATGACAGCAGCAGGACAAATTGTCGGCCACACAATGACATTTGGCCCATCTTCCTGGCGACCAATACCATCCACATACACACCAGCCAGCGGCGACGACAAGGCAATTAAATTTGGGGTCTAACGAAAAGTTGTGGTTAAGAAATGGATGGAGAAACGAAATATCGTTCATCTGAATGTGTTCGGATGCTGGGGGAATGTTTTTGGTGAGCCTGTGTACATCTGGCTGGATCTTGATCCCAGCTCATCTAGATCCTACTGAAACCGCCACTGAGACGGCGGCTCCATATCACACTCTCCTCTCCCTAGGAGCAAGATTCTCCAAGAACACGCGGCGACCAGCCAACAGATCCCCTCTGACATTGACCCTGTGAATCACATTAGTTTTGTTGTCGCTCACATGCTCTGCCCTCGACAAATCTCTTCTAAACTTCTCTCTCTATCTTTCCTTTCACGCAGACGTGTATGTGTGTGTGTGTGTGTGTCATCTGTCAATAGCCAACCATGGCGAAAGACTGTTGCTAATCCTATACACGACGTAATCCGATCTCTCAACTCCAACAATCGCGACGCTAATGTCCATTGAGAGCCGTTCTGTGCACGCGAACACATACACACACACACACACACACACACACATACACACACACGCATACACACACGCCACAATTTAGTTCCACATTCGCGGCTGCACATGAAGCTGAGTATGACGATGTGTCACACAAGTACCTCTCATACAATCAATTAATACCTTCATGTATGGCGTGTGTATGACGATATGGTATGTAGCATTATACAGCTGAAGACATACATATCCGGCTGTATTTGTCATGGGACGAATTAGAAGAGTAATGCGCTTAGTTGGATTAAAATTCAAACGGATCATGATATAATCGCGTTTCATTTCTCAGGCTGTGTGTATTTGATTAGAAAGATATTATTGAATTGACACAATTGGATAATCAATTTATTTCAATAATCTCAATGAAAATTAATTATTATTAATGTAGTCGGATGATACATTTACTTTTCGAATTCTCTTTATTTCTACATCTTTTTGGGGCGCTTCCAGTACATGGGGCCATCGCAGGGTGGTAATAGTGCTTACACTCTTCCCATGCTACTAGACTTGCCTGTAATTAATAATAATATGAATAATAATAAACAGTGCCAAATATCGGCCAAGACGCACACAGAATATGTCACTGAATTAAAAATACCCTTACGAAAACCAAACAGAAATTTAATAAAATTAAACAAAACGACACACAGCATACATGCCTACATGCATGTATGTGTGTGTGTGTGTGTGTGTGTGTGTGTGTGTGTGTGTGTGTGTGTGTGTGTGTGCATGCATGTGTCGAACAAGGTGGTCAGGTAACGGTGCGCCATAAACGTCTTGGAAGCGCCGCGCTCATGTATGCATGTTTATGAGTCGGTTTGCGTGCACGTACGCATCAAGCTTCACGTGTCTAGTTTATGTTTGTGTGTGTGTGTGTTTGTGTATGTGTGTGTATGTATACTCTGTGTGTGTGTGTGTGTGTGTATGTGTGTGTGTGTGTGTCTGTCTATGATGGAGTTCAACTTAAGCTCAGTCTTCTTTGCTAGCCAGTTTTTTGGCGCAAGCTGTCTGTATGTGCGTGCGTGTGTGTGTGTGTGTGTGTGTGTTATCGCAATGTGTGCATGTGTACAGTTATTCGCAGTCGGCCGTGCTATCTGATGACACACAGAAATAGCGCGCAATTTTCGCGCAAAACGTGTCTATGGATGCATCCACATGACAGGCCACAGATACACGCCACTCCACCAAAGTACACCTTTTGTTATCAATATTAATTATCCAATTACATGCAAATCTGGTGGCATGGAAAGAGTGCAAGTGCACTATTACCGCCCTGAATGTACCAGAAGCGTTCAAAAGTCCAGGAGAGAAAGAAAGTTCGAAAAGTAAATGTTTTAGTCAGGAAGATGAAAGCTAATGAAGTGAGAATCAAAAGTAATGAACGATGAATCAAATGAAATTATCAAATAAAAAGACCTAATAAAAGTGTATATATTCAATCGTGCAAGAAATTCATTAAGATAACATAGTAACAAAAGATCAAAACGAAACTGCACCATTGATGTTATGCATAGTATCATTTCAAGTACTTAATCTTATCTTATCCTCATCTTAACCTTATCTTAACCTTATCTTATCCTCATATTATACTCATCATATCCTCATCTTGTCCTCATCTTATCCTACCCTCAGCTGTTACTATGCGAACCATAATTTATTATTTGTGGTTGAATTTCAGATTTCGTAGTTATAGTTGGTTCTTCTCAATGATATATAAAATATAGCGTAAAAAAATGTTTAGGAAAGTTTTTTGAACCATTTTTAATTAAACATTTTCTGAAGATACAGAACAGCTATAATATTGTATATCCACAATACTAAAACTGAGTTCGAGTGCTCTAAACAGTGACAAAATTCGTTTTAAAAATTTATTTAGAAAATTATAAAATTAATTCCGACGCTACATCAAGTGTGAATACAGGGATTTATATCAACTATTTTCATACTAACATAAATAACATATTTCCAATTCTTTTCAATCATTCACTCTTATCAAAGAATACTTACAAATTTGAATATTTGTACAAAAATTGACATTCAATGCCGAAATATGAAGCAAATAATTAGAAAATAAAATATAGCCCAAAAAGTAGTGTGCACACTGAAATAATATATTTGCTTAAGCGTAGATATGTCAGCCAAATGCATTTGTGAGTTGTCCGTGTGGAAAGTGGCTCATATAACAATGGTGCCCACGTGATTGGTGTGTATATATTGTGATAGATTTTCCAAGTTTTATTGATCATCCTTAGTTTGAATATGATTCGGTACTACGTTCGGTTGTCATAGTTTTATATCTACATAAGAAAGCTTGTATCCATAGCAGAACATTTTTAATTTCACGTATAAAACATCTCGTTAACTGAAGCTCCTGAGTAGCTCAGTGGTTAGGCGCTGAACTATCCTGTCAGAGGTTCGCGGTTCGAATCCTGGCCCGGGTTCGTTCATCAACACCTCCGCTTAAGTCTACCGGGGGTCACCACTGTAGATGGGCGCACAGTGGGGCGCGTCATATAGTCTAAACTGGCTGGTGCGCGCTTAAAACGCCAATAACAACAACTCGTTAACTGTTATATTCAATAGAATCAAGTAGAAATTTAGTAATACCACTGCTTGTGCACTTACCTCGTCTTACGACAGCGAATTTTTTAAACGGAAATTCACTTCAGTTGCATTCGTACACGCTGGTGACACCAACGGTGTAGATTCTCAACTTATAAGTGCAGATCCTAAAACGACTCTCGATAGAGTTAGTGACGCACGTGGTAGTACGATTGACACGCAGGTCTCGAGTGACACGTTGGACAGCGTGGACCAATTAGAGTCCAAGGCACGCATGCTAGCTCGAGCCAATCAGTGCCTTGACCCAGGGCTAAACTATATATCAGACTTATGCTAAATCTGAGTTTTTTGTATTTATTGAGTTTTTTTACATACAATATTAACAAACTACATGCGTTTATACGCTTGTTATCTCTAAACAAGTAAAACTTCTCAGGTGAAATTTGTTGATCTGCTGTATCAAGTGTTACATGTTTTAAATTTAATTGCTCGGTTTACGTTTTTATACTTGATGAAATCTGCTACCTTGTTGGGCACAGCCTGAGGGCATTGAGTGCTATTTCCTCATGTTTCTGTGTATGAACTTCAGCAAAGAGAGGAGAAGTCACGCAGAAGTCAGTCTGCGGTTGAAGGAGAAAACAGAGACAGTGCGGCAAACACACGCTGTGTGAATCACCGCCAACAATAACGAAGGCACCATGAGCGTCTCCGCTGAGGACGCCGGTCGGCAGGTGCTCGTGCAGTTTCTGTCTGTCAGCGGCGAGCTGCTAGCGGCTCCGCTCAACATGCCCTACAACATTAGCACGGACAATATGAAACGCGTGTGCAACGCTCTGCTGGAGGACAGCGGCAAGAACGGCGACGGCGACGATGACGAAGAGGACGGGAGTGACGCCGCTCCTCCGGCCTCGTACTCTTTCTTCGTCGACGAGCAGCTGGTGGTGGGCACTCTGCAGAACGCCATCGACCTCATGGCCAGCTTCAACACGGAGCGCGTGCTGACTGTGGTGTACCAGCGCGAGGCGTTGTTTCGCGTGCGTGCCGTCACTCGCTGCAGCGGCTCCATGTCGGGCCACGAACAGCCGGTGGTTGTGGTGCAGTTCTCGCCGGACGCCGGTCGCTTGCTGGCCAGCGGCTCGGGCGACTGCACGGTGCGGCTGTGGCATCCGGACACGCAGACTCCGCTGCGCACGTGTGCCGGCCATCGCGGCTGCGTGCTGTGTCTGGCGTGGACGGCCGACGGACGGCGGCTGGCGTCCGGCTGTCGCGCCGGCGAGGTGCGCGTGTGGGATGCGATCAGCGGCCAGCAGGCGGGCGCCACGCTGCTGGGCCATCGTCAGTGGGTGACGCAGCTGTGCTGGCAGCCGCTACAGCAACAGCAGTCGCCGCACGACGCCGCGCGCCTCTTGGCGTCCAGCTCGAAGGACGGCGACGTGCGCGTGTGGGACACACTGCTGGGCCGGTGTGTGCGCATTCTGTCGGGCCATCAGCGTGCGGTGACGGCCGTGCGCTGGGGCGGCGCCGGCCGGCTCTACACGTGCTCGCACGACCGCAATGTGTGCGTGTGGAACGCGGCCAGCGGCTGTCTGGAGCGCACGCTCGACGGACACGCGCACTGGGTCAACACGCTGGCGCTCAACACCGACTATGTGCTGCGTGTGGGCAGACGCAACTGTCAGCAGCATCCAGCCAACAGCGGCGACGACGGCGGCGGAAGCGATGAAGAAGGCCACAAACAAAGAGTAGCGCTGGCGCAGCGAGAGTACCGCAAGATGTTGGACGGCTGCGGCGGACATGAGCGCCTGGCGACGGGCAGCGATGATTTCACCATGATTCTGTGGCAACCGCTGGTATCGGAAGGTCAGCATCAAGGAAAATGCATGCTGGCTCGTCTGACCGGACATCAGCAGCTGATCAATGATGTGCGCTTCTCGCCCGACGGTCGGCTGCTGGCGTCGGCGTCGTTCGACAAGTCGATCCGGCTGTGGAACGGCTTGAACGGTCGCTTCATCGCGGCGCTGCGCGGCCACGTACAAGCAGTCTACATGGTATCGTGGGCGGCCGACTCGCGACTGTTGGTCTCCGCCAGTGCCGACTCGACCCTCAAGGTGTGGTCGGCCCAAGCCGCAGTGACAGCCGCCGCCGGGGGCAATAGCAAGACCAAGAGTCTGGTGTTTGACCTGCCGGGCCATGCAGATCAGGTGTACGCCGTTGATTGGTCGACCGAAGGAGAGCGCGTGGCCAGCGGCGGCAAGGATAAACTGTTGCGCGTGTGGAGACGATGACACGCACAGACACGCGCGTTCGTGCATAAAATCAACACGCTGTAACACAATTTCGGTGCATTTCGGTGGTAAACAGCTGGCGCTGAGACTGATAATCGTAATATAAATGACACACATCAAATAGAAGTGCGAATAAATATTTCGAATTATAATTTAGTTTTTGTGATACACGTAAACACTCATGTGAAACGATATATAAAGCGTATATAATTAAGTGCAGCGAATAGTTTTGTCAAATAGGTGTCGCTCAAAAGGTACACACATAAGTACGAGTGTTTGTACATGCTAGGAGAAATCGTGGTAGATATTGTATGAACCAGAGACAAGACAAATTCAGGTGGCAAACGCGATCACAACACTGTCACCGACATTGAAATAACACGACAATTAAACACAATATTTCTGCCACACCGTGGATGAATACATCCATTATGACGACAATAACAACACCTTGACATTCAACCAGAACCAGGACACAGGGTGCCGTGAAAACATGAATAAAACTCCGATAATTAACTCAATATTAATCTGCTTCGGGTAATAAAATTCACAAAACGAATCTACGCTTTTAATGTCGCCATATGGGAGACACTATGGTTGTTGATGCGATAAATAACACGAGGTATATGGCGAATTTCTCGGTGATTTGAGAGCGGAGACGAACAGCACATATTTGTGACTGAAATTTGGTGATTGCTCCACACGAAACACCAGAGTACACAATACGCAAAAACATGCATCGTTATATCCACAAGCAATGAAGTGCAAAAAACTGCATGCACTCAACAAAACGCAATTTCCAATGCAGATTTGTGTGAAGAGAAAAGTCTGAGCGAAGATTCGTTTGGGTGGCGTATCTGAAATAGGCGTGCGCTTAAGGATTTGCTTTAAGTGTGACATACATACCAGTACACACACATAGGCACACAAACTACCCGCCACCTTAAAATGACCAGATCTGTTTATCACGCACTGATAAAGACATGCGACTCTCAAACTGCGCACTCAGGTCACATACACCCACAAACACACACACACACACACACACACGTACAAACAAACCGACATTACAACATATTTTAAATAGTAGAGTATTTGAAGCGTTTCCAGCGCGAAAATAAAACTCCATCAATAACGGCGCCAAAAAACGTCGTTCGCAGTACACATAGGTCATAGACAACCAATAAAGCGCTAAATTTCGTTGTAAAACACAATTACTCGGTAGCAAACGTACCTGTATCCACAGACAATACAAGTCCACTCGAAAACGGAGGGGTTGTCTGTCTGACTAAACTACACACACATACACACACACACACACGCACAGCTGTGCTCTCAAAATGATGACCGGACACGATTTTCACGCGATGATTTGATCCTCGAGATCCGTGGCGATCTTGTGATCCGAGTGATCAGTAGACGTCGGGCAGCCGTCGTGATCCGTCCTCGTGGCTGGAGGACGCGACATCACCAACGACTGGTTGAACGATCTCAGTTGCTGACATACAAACGCACACACATAAAAATATACATATATACATTAGGAGGTTAGTAAAAAGTCAATTTGTTAAGGCTTGGTCAAATGATGGGCATTGCTAATTGAGAGTGCTTAAACATTATTAGATATTTTTTCGTCATCCACTTGTAAACAAACACACGAGAGAAACATAACACTAATACATCTTATGCATAACTTGACGCAAACGTCTGGTGGAGTTGAATCATCCACTCTTCAATTACTAGTGCTGGATATTCGGACAGCACACAGCTGAGGAAAATCCGGGTGCTAGTGAAGACAATACTGATGCTAGCGCGGTGCGGTGTGCCGCCATACATACAACATGCTGTGCCCAGGCGATGTAAGCCAAAAACGTGTCTTTGCTCCACCAAACACGCACAAACACACAAAACTAAATAATGAGTCCAACACGCCCAATATCTTCGCATTCCAATAATTAATCTAATTATTGATCTCCTTGAAGCTGATTCAGTTTGTTGAGTCCCTCTACATTTCATCCTAATGAGTCCCTTCAATATTGAATCGTACATTGGAATCGTCCACGTTCATTGCGATAATGACCAATGTGCGTGCGTGTGTGCCAGTTTTTAGTGAACCACAACACACACACAGATACATACACATGAAATCCCGCACTCACATGTGCGGAGCGTTGACTGTTCCCCAGATATTGACATTTGCACAAAAACACATTGATGTTAAGAAGGAGCAACGAACTGCCAATCTCAAGCGCACCATACTAAACAACATTGTTCGTCTGATTCACCTCTCTTGGTGTCCTCGTCCATAGGATGATCGTATTTCAAATGAGTGTGATAATAGAATTGGTCTCAGCTGAGTAGTAAGCTCCCACTTGGTGTGAGACAAAAACATACTCGACGCAAGCAAAAGGACAAAATGGCCGAGCAGATAATTAGATGCAGCGGTGGTAAAAACTCCCACCCAATTGACGCAAAACGTTCAGCAATCAAAAAGCCACAGGAAAAGCAGGAAAAAATATCATCACAAATATTGAACCAAAACAAAATAGATATAATAGAAAAATGAGTACGAGTCCCGTCTATTAGAACACAACGCATGAACGACTGATGTTTTGGTGCCGTTACCCGGGGATCACCGATGACTCTCTGCAACAGAGTGGAGCCCATTTTAGACGGATCTTCTCCACGAGACCGGAACAACTCCATCTCGACTATCAGCTCCTATCAAGTGACACACAAACACACACACACACACACACACACACACAAACATACAGCCATGATAATCAATGTTGGTAACACTAACAAAAACACTGCAATTCTCTGACAAATTGAAAAAATAGATGATAAATGCATCATATTCATAGAATAAAAACTTACAATAGATAAAAATGAAAGCTATGCCATATAATCATATCTCTGTGAATGAAAGTTGTCATTGAAAAATTATAACTAAAATTGAATAATCAGAATGCATAACTAGTGGCATTAAGGCATAAAGCAGTACGTACCTGAACAAGATAGTTTTCCTGTTGAATTATCTCTTTGAGTTTACGCGGTATATCGGGGGTGAGCCAGGTGATAAGGCGCATGATCACGTAGACAATATTCTGTCACACCAACAAGAAATTATTCAGTAAAATAAATATTCACCCATACTATCTAACTGCCACATAAACATACAACGTGGCAACCGGAGACAAAAGTAATTAGTAGCCAAATTAGTTATGAAGTCAGTAAGATTTAGTGAAGGACTTGGTGATTAGTGATGGACATACTCGTATAAGTGATACAGATGACCAGAGATGAGAAAAACATCTTGAAATGACTTGTCCAGCAAAATATAACAATATATTGCATTATCGATGTTTTCATCATATTCCTTGCTTTATGTGTATATTCTGATGTTTTAACCTGGTAACTACCAATATACGATTACCAACATCAGTTTCAACACGCACAGGCAGAAGTGCTTGGCATAAAAGAGCGGACACGAAAAAGAGCCGAAAGCAGAAATACAAGAATATCTCGTGTGTAAAAAAACAAAAAAAACACAAAATGAGTATTTTGCAGCAATGAGTATGTTCAAGTAGAAGAAACTTGGCCAAACACCTGAAAGACGATCACAAAAGCCAGGCGCGCCGCCAACACATGCCAGAAGAAAGTAGACGCCGAGTAAGGAGGAGAATTGTCGCGGTAGTCCTTGTATCTACACACACACACACACACACACACGAACATACACACCAGTGTCGGCGCCAAGGGAGGACTTGCAAAAATGAAGTCCCTTCCAAAAATGTGCGAAGTCATTTGAGCCTCCAGCTATGTATAAAGACCACGATTAATTCCAGTGTGGTTCCTCATGGAGCGTGGCAAGCAAAGCAGTCAGTTCTCACAACCGCTAGATTGTTGATAGCAACTTGAAAAAGATAAAAACGCACGAAGTCATGGGGAAACCTTTTTCACTCAATATTCATTAATACAGCTGAATGTTCCTGTAAGAAAGAATGCTTTCAAGCATATATCTATATATATATAACATGTGTAAAACATGTAATATATTTAATTTTCACAGCAATGCTCACACTACGTATAAACTAGGCTCACACCCCCCGTTAAGAAGCTGTGCCGTAAACAAACACCACCTGCACACATCAATGCTGGCGTTATTGTACAACTGGGGCCGATAGTCACTAGGGAAGTCGACCACACGAAATGAGGCCAGCGAATGATTCATGAAGCCACCTAGTGAGCCATCCTCACTCACGTTCATCTGATACACCAGACGCGGGATGAAGTTGGACGTGAACGCTATTATGCACGCCTGACATACACAAACACACACACACACACAACGTGATTGGATGATTTCGTGTGTGTATATGCATGTACATGTGTGTCAACGTGTGTGCCAATGTGTATGTGTGTTTATATATGTGTGAGTATACATGTGTACATGTGTGTATGAGTATGTATGTGTGTACGCGTGTGTGTATGTGTCGGTTTGTGTCAATGTTTACGTGTGTATATGTGTGTGAGCATATGTGTATATGTGTATGAGTGTGTGAATATATGTGTATATGTGTATGAGTATGTGTGTATGAGTGTGTGTGTATGAGTGTGTGTGTGTGTGTGTGTGTCAGTGCTGACATTACTCAGTACAGCTAGTTTGCCGATGCTGTTGAGAATGCCGTACCAGACGCCAATATTGCGCACACGCTCGCCCACCGGCCGTCGGTAGAATGTGAGCAACTTGCGCGCGTCCAGCCGCATCTCCAGTGTGTTGTTGATGATGGCAAATAGCGGAGCTAGCGGGAATGATGCGACGAATATGGTCACCAGGCCGAATTGAATCACTGCCACACACACGCACACATAAATTAAAACTGTTTAATGCTGTATGTAGACAAATATTTTTTTTTGTGTTATTTGAAAATGTATAAAATTATTGTATGTAAGAATTATGTTTGTAAAATTTAACTATACATATTTCATATATACATATTTACAAACATAAAAGCATATTACACATACATGCATATGCAAACTGACATCCACCAAGTCTATTTGTTGTTATCGAAATTTTAAGCGTGCACGGCAGCATGTGTAGACTATGAGTGTGTTCGATTCAGCTTCAGAAGTAAGAAATTCAGAAGTGCATGAATCGAACACTTGCAGAAGTGCGGCATTAATTTATGTTTGTTTACGTTTTCATTTGTTGTTTGAAATATAAAAATGTCAACTTCTGGGAACTTCTGGATTCGCTTCAGAAGTACTTTCGGAGTACTTCTCAAAAGTGAATCGAACACACCCTATATGGCACATTTAATACATTCATAAGTATACAAACAACGAAATCAATGCAAAGACCAAAAATGCATCGTAAATATATTGAAATCATATGTTATGTTCAAACTCCCGTATAAAGCGGAATACTAATATACAGCACACATACTTGAAGCTTATGTGTCGTCCCCAGCAAAACTAACCCATCTCCAGGTACTCCCAGAAGAGACTCTGTCGTCCCCAGTCGATCAGCTTGAAGTCGGCCGCCCACTGAGGCAGAACACTGCGCTGCTCGTCGGCATTGTTCAGCAGCTTGCTCAAATCACTCAGCCAAGTGAACAACTTACTGATACATACATACACACACACACACACACACACACACACACACAATAATAAGACACACACGCAAGAACACACACAAGAATAGGACACACACACACAAAAGGAACACACACACACAGACCAGAATAGGACACACACACACACACACACACAAGAATAAGACACACACACACACAAAAGGAACACACACACAGACCAGAATAAGACACACACAAGCACACACACACACACACACACACACACACACACACACACAATAATAAGACACACACGCACACACACACACACAAGAATAAAACATACATAAACATACACAATACTAAGACAAACACACACACGCACACAATAATAAGATACACACACACACACACACAAAAGAATAAGACACACACACACACAAGAATAAGACACACACACAAGAATAAGATACACACACACAAGAATAAGATACACACATACAAGAATAAGACACACACACACACACACACACACACACACACACACACACATAATACACACACACGCATGAAAATAATGATGAAAAACATTAGGAATCAACACACTCCGGTACACTCTCGGCATATGTGTGATTGTGTGTACAAGTCTTGTGTGTGATCGTGAGTGTATCAGTGTGTAAGTCTTTGTGTGTGTGTGTTTATGTATGTGGGTGTGTGTATGTGTGTGGGTGCTTAAGTGTGTGTGTGTGTGTGGGTGCTTAAGTTTGTGTTTGTGCGTGAGTGTATCTGTGCGAGTGTTTAAGCCTTTAAGTGTGTGTATGTGTATATGTTTAAGTTTTTGTGTGTGAGCGTGAGTGTATATGTGTGCGTAAGTCTTTGTGTGAGTGTGTGTGTGTGTGTTAGTCTTTAATTAAGTGCATGTGTAAGTATTTAATTGGGTGTGCGTATGTGTGTGTGTGTGAGTGTGTGAGAGTGTGTGTGTGTGTTTGTGTTGTAAACTCACGGTAGTACCATCTCCCAGATGGTGAGCAACGCCTGTTTGCCCACCATTATAATGGCTAGCTGCATGGTGAGTTCTAGCAAGCAGCCGCCAGGTCCACACTGATCACAACACATAAGAACAAGTAAGACGCGACGACCAGGTGGTCGTGTGTCAGTACATACAAAGTTTGCAATGATATAAGATGAAGTTGAACTTCTTCAGACACAATATTTATTTTTTTACCACAACGTTTCGCCTTACGGCTTTATCAAGCAGTGATAACATATCGTCAGCCATTGTAAGAAACCAAATTCACAAAAATCACTGCTTAATAAATTACTGCTTAATCACTGTTATCACTGCTTGATAAAGCCGTAAGGCGAAACGTTGTGGTAAAAAAATAAATATTGTGTCTGAAGAAGTTCAACTTCATCTTATATCATTTATCCACCAGACACGTGAGTACATCATACATTTTGGATCTAAAGTTTGCAATGTCTGCATCGGCAAAAATCACTTGAAAACAGCATTGGCTGCGTGCCAAAATTGCAACTTTAAAAAAACTTCTGAAAAAATTGATTTTGAATAACAATTTAGGATATGATGATAATTGTTTGCTTTCGCTGTAAATTTATACTCAATATTAAAATTGTATAAATTTATATTCAATATATAAACCACTTGATGTGGAATAGTCGAAGCAGAATATTACACAATATTACTTTGCTGACCTCTTCTTGGCGAAAGCCCAAAATGCGATTGTAGTTGCCTGGATATCCGTGGAAGCGGCCCTTGAAGAAGGCGATGTACAAGATGGACGAGTAATAGTTGACAAACTGTAGCAGGTAGATTTTCAGTGTGAGACTATCGTCGTACTCGGACTGCGTGCGTGGAAACTCCATCTCGGTGAGGTAGGCGGCCAATCGGTTGTACACCTGGAAATATCAGGTTTTTCCAGGTAGGACGGCCAAATAAGCCCAGCCAAAAAGTTGAACTTTTCCGCGGTAGCGTTTTTTCAAAGGATTAGTTTGTTCTTAATATACAGTATGTTGAATAATACGTTATTTCTTATTTTTTACGTGCTAATCTAGGTTTTCATCTTGCTATTGCAGATATTTGCACTTTATTAACATTGATATAATTGCTGCTATAATGAAGCCTGTTCATTTCAATAAATACAACTTTGGCAGGCTGATTTTTTTCCACCCTGAAATAGCTCTGGCCATTGAGCCGACCATGGAAAACATGGAGTAGAATTTTGGACATAAAATATGGACTTAATGACCGTGATATACGGTACACACATATATAAATACACACAGGTAATACGTGACACCCTACCTGGTTCAGAAGCAGCACAATGACCAGATTGATGGAAGCGGCTGTGGCGTTGGTGATGAGCATGGCGTAGCTGGTGACGTAAACCTCCTTGCGGCGACTCAGCACTGCCACCACAGTCAAGCGGTACAATACCACACCGACTATTACGGCCAGCGCCAATATTATCTAGCCCAGTCAAACAAGACAGATATATACGACATAGCAATTATAATTCTCATAATTTCGTATGCTCATCCGGGAATTATAGAGGTTCTATTAGTGTGTAGTGAGTTTAGTGTGTAGTGCAGGGGTTCCCAAACAAGGGGGGCGCAAGGAGGTTACAAGGGGGGCGTGAACTCGAAATTCATCAGCTCAAAATTGTTTTATTAATGAGAATAATGGAAACATTCAAAGAACAAATATCTGTCATTACATACATGCAAAGTATAATTATAACAGTCCCTACACATGTTTCTATTAAGCTAGTTTTATTTACACGTAAATAAATTTAGGAATTACTTCATATGAAAAGAGGCACTGGGACGTGCGGGTGGGTTTGGGAACCACTGTTGTAGTGTAATGTAGTGTACTGTAGTTTAGTGTGGTGTATTATAGTTTAGTGTACTTTAGTGTAGTCTAGTATAGTGTAGTGTACTGTAGTTAAGTGTAGTATGGTGTAGTATAGTGTAGTGTGGTGTAGTATAGTGTGTTGGTGTGGTGTAGTATAGTATAGTGTGTTGTAGTATAGTGTGTTGGTGTGGTGTAGTATAGTGTAGTGTGGTATAGTATAGTGTAGTGTGGTGCAGTATAGTGTAGTGTGGTGTAGTATAGTGTAGTGTGGTGTAGTATAGTGTAGTGTGGTGTAGTATAGTGTAGTGTGGTGTAGTATAGTGTAGTGTGGTGTAGTATAGTGTGTTGGTGTGGTGTAGTATAGTGTAGTGTGGTGTAGTTGAGTGTAGTGTGGTGTAGTATAGTGTAGTGTGGTGTAGTATAGTGTGGTGTGGTGTAGTATAGTGTGGTGTAGTATAGTGTAGTGTGGTGTAGTATAGTGTGGTGTGGTGTAGTATAGTGTGGTGTAGTATAGTGTAGTGTGGTGTAGTATAGTGTAGTGTGGTGTAGTTAAGTGTAGTGTGGTGTAGTATAGTGTTGGTGTGGTGTAGTATAGTGTAGTGTGGTGTAGTATAGTGTGGTGTAGTATAGTATAGTGTGGTGTAGTGTAGTGTAGTGTGGTGTAGTATAGTGTAGTGTGGTGTAGTATAGTGTAGTGTACTGTAGTTTAGTGTGGTGTATTATAGTTTAGTGTACTTTAGTGTAGTCTAGTATAGTGTAGTGTACTGTAGTTAAGTGTAGTATGGTGTAGTATAGTGTAGTGTGGTGTAGTATAGTGTGTTGGTGTGGTGTAGTATAGTGTAGTGTGGTGTAGTTGAGTGTAGTGTGGTGTAGTATAGTGTAGTGTGGTGTAGTATAGTGTGGTGTGGTGTAGTATAGTGTGGTGTAGTA
The DNA here is from genome assembly GCA_916048095.2 of Sacculina carcini. Taxonomy (NCBI): domain Eukaryota; kingdom Metazoa; phylum Arthropoda; class Thecostraca; family Sacculinidae; genus Sacculina; species Sacculina carcini. Next base: position 2,696,872 of record OU696573.1, read on the forward strand.
TAGTGTAGTGTGGTGTAGTATAGTGTGGTGTGGTGTAGTATAGTGTGGTGTAGTATAGTGTAGTGTGGTGTAGTATAGTGTAGTGTGGTGTAGTTAAGTGTAGTGTGGTGTAGTATAGTGTTGGTGTGGTGTAGTATAGTGTAGTGTGGTGTAGTATAGTGTG
>OU696573.1:2702034-3014534 GCA_916048095.2 Sacculina carcini
ACACACACACACACACACACATCGAAGTAATGCCCAGTGGAATGCATTACCGAATGAAGCCACGTGTTAGTGGCTTGTGTCAACTGTGTTAGTGGCTTGTGTCAACTGTGTCAGTGGCTTCAAGAAGAAAACTGACGACTGGAAGACGAAACAAATGAGAAAATTACCCCTGTTGAGTGTCTACAGCTCAGTGAATACAGAAATGAGAGAATGAGAGCGAGAGAGAGAGAGAGAGAGAGAGCTGAACTGACAAATACTCGCGGTCTCTGTTGTACACGGCCGTCAAATATTTGTTTTTCGGCGGGAATTTGCGCGGGTCGACGGCGAACACACCCTGATCCACACTGCGTACCAGGTGAGTGAGCTCTTTGACCAGAGGAAGCCGCTGGATGAAATCATCGTCCGACGACAAGCCAGCCGGCTGCGGGACACAATTCAGCGGCATGCGACAACACGAATAACATGCCAAATACGGGCAAGTCGAACAGAATTCGACAAAAATGAACCTTTTCATTTCATACAGAATTCGACAACACAACAATAGAATTCGATAAAATTAAAGCAAACGATGTTTTGTACAAATTGTAACGAAACAAACCGACACGTTTTCATATAAAATTCAACGGCGTAGAACAGCAATTCATCAAATCAAAGCATAAAACATATTGACATAAAATTACACACAAAAATATAATTAAAAAAATATTCCACGTGTGCATCGACATTAAATGAGAAAGTTATTAGATGGAAAAAACAACCGGGTTATTTGATAGGACACGGAAATATTCGCCAAAAGAACACCGAAGACACGCAAAATATAAAAAACAAAATATTTATAAGTGCTTGTCTGTGCAGTACTGTAAAAGAAAGCTAATAATTATGCTTGCACTTGGTCCATATCACTGGATTTGCCTGTAATTAATAATGGTAATATTAATATTACTAATGAACAGAGGAAAACATGAGTAGAAGATCGCACCTCCTTCATTGGCATGCGAATCTTGAGAATTTCGGCGTATCTTCTCAGCACCTCCCAGGGAGTGTGTATTTTGACGAAGACCAGTTGCGAAGTGTCATCGATGGAGCACTCTTCAAGCACAAGACCCTCTTTCCTCTGTACACACACACACACACACAGAGCGAAGCGTAGACAACAAGAGGAGGGGGCAAGACAACGCAGATCCCGGACATTAAGCCCATATTTTAATCCAAAATTCTACTCCACATTTACCAAGACGGGCCTAATGGCCAGAATTATTTCAGGGTATAACAATCATTCTGCCAAAGTAATATTTATCCAAAAGAACAAGCGTCGTTATATAATGAATTATATCAATGTTAATAAAGTACAAATATGTGCAATAGTTTGATGAAAACGTAAATTCACACGTAAATGGTAAAAAAGACGGATTGTTAAAACATATTGTATATGTGGAACAAACAGAGCATTTGAACAATACTACCGGAGAAAAAGTTCAAATTTTGGCTGGGATTATTGGAGGGCCGAACTACTAAAAACCTAGTATTTTAGGCCTGAAAAGTGGTATGGGCTTAATGGCCGTGCTCTACGGTAAGTGAAAACAGAAAACCAAATGGAAGGCGTAAATAAAAAACACACAACATAATTGGCTGATAAGGCTTACAAAAGTCGACATCTTTTCGCATATCAAACGAAGCTAAATTTGTCGTCGAAAATTGGCGCTCCGCCAAGTCATTTGAAAATCGTCACTCACCAGGTTTTGCTCGAAAATCTCTTGTCTCTGCACGTGGTCGATGTCGGATGAGTCAGCCTGTTGTCCGCACGTTTTCGCCAACACAAAATCAATTTTGCTCACTCCGTCGTCCAAAAACTGATCAGCCGATAACTGACACACACACACACACACATATATATATATATATATATATATATATATATATATATATATATATATATATATATGTGTGTGTGTGTGTGTGTGTCAGTTATCGTATAATCCGTTATCGTATAGTTGTCAGTATAATTATATATATATATATATATATATATATATATATATATAATTTTACAGATTCGCATTGTATACACAATACTGTGTATACAATGCGAAGCTGTAAAATTTGTCTTATGCAATTGAAATAATGTAAATGTTAATATTCTGTTATGTTATTATAATGTAATATGTGAATTCGTCGCCGCATGCTGTGTAATAAACTTGCAGAAGTTATGTTAATATGCCCGTCCAGAGGCCTTAGTATTGACCAGTTTGAGTCGCATGATAAATGCATGTTGTTATATTGAGTGTGCTTCGCGATTGTTCATGCCAAATATATAGATCACTTGCTGAAAGTGACAAGAAAGTGTCAAAAAACAGTTCGGTCAATATGTATGCGCGTATACAAATAACACAAATAAAACGCAAATAAGCGTACGTGATCGGTGGCTGACAAAAAGCTACCTTGACACGCATTGATGGCTCCATTGCCACCAATCCCGTCGTGGCCTCCTGCTCAGAATTCATCATCTCCAGCTCCTCGCTGGGATAAGAAATACTGTAGGCGGCAATATTATTCGACGAAACATTCTCGTTTCGTTTCAGCATTGCGCGAGTGCCTGCTAAATACTCAGAGGCAACACGTCCTCGCCTGACCAAGACATAAGCACAAAAGCGTCCTCTGGAAATACGAACAAGCAAAACACCTCAGTCCAGTCTACGATTCAATCACGTAGGACTGTAATAATGGTATATATCCGACCAAATTAAATAAATTTCAGTTTATTTAACGAAACGCCAATTCCACATATTACTCTATTCTAAACGCAGACACATAATACGTTGAAAAGTAATTAGATAAAACACAAAAAGTGAGAAAATGGCTCATGGTGAAGTTTACAATAAGCTGATCTCGTATTAATAATAAATTACAAGATATACCCAAGAGAGGCATATAGCACATGAGCAGAAAATATACGATCCGCCCCACCCAATATATCGCCAGCGTACTGAACGTGAACAGGTGGTTGAGGACATTTTTCAACCAGAAAATGCACAGTAGAAAACCGAAAAATGTTTAGGTACATTTTCACTATAATAAACGGACCTTACCATAAATAATCTCAAAAATTTAAATACGAATTCTCAGAAGCCCGATTACGACACCCACCATAACCAACGAAATCGCCAAGCAATGCAGCATCAAAATAAACAATACAAACGTATTATCTGTGCCACTAACGTATTTATATCACATCCGCGTGAAAACACTAAATATTAGTAATAATGGCATTAGTGTTATTCTGTAGCTTATATAAATTGCGCCAATTTTAATGTTATCGCTTTACGCAAATAAAATTTGCAGGTTCATCGTTCATCTATTCTGTGCAAAATGAAAAAACCAAGTTGACTAATAAATCGCACCAAATGAGGAACAAATACAAATTAATTATACAGAGCAATTATTAATATCCGTATACTTTAATGTCAAGTAAATCTTATGAAAATAATTCATGCACATGTCTGATATGAGTAATACAACGATTATACTGTCTAAGCTACATGATTCTTGCAAAACAATTTAAAGCAAGAATGTTAGGTATTGTACTTATAAAAACTCTGCGATATTTTAGCAAATACAAAATTAATCCAACAATTGGACTTACCGAAACAAAATTTAGCAGGAGGTCACATGATTGAACGCTGAACAAATCCACTCTCATAATCTCCACGTTAACCTATCAGTAACACAACTCGTAACTCGCGATTACTCAACACGTAACGCGGCTCCACGCCCTAACACAACCTTCACCCACCACCTTGAGCACACCACTAAAGCTGATTAGTATACAAGCTCGCGTCCGCACACACACACACACACGCACACAGACACAGACACAGACACACGTATACACATACGTTTCCATATTTTGTGATACGGAAGTGAGTGACACACGGCGTAAAAACTACCTGAATGCGCCTCTATATTGATTGCCTGCGCTCTTCGTGGCTTGAAGGACGATTACGTCGTATTTATGTGCATCGTAAACGCTTACTATCGACAAATTTACTTGTGATGGAAATAATAGAACGCAATTTGATTATCAAAATATAAAAATCACATCGTTTGCTTTGTATTCGGTTATTCGCGTGAGAGACAGACACAAAGGTGGCATTTATGTTTGCAATTTATTTATGGAGTTAATTATCCTCAGATAATTCATAATTGCATGCTGCTTAAATGCATATTTATGTTGGGAGTGCGCCAACAGGCATTTGAATACCATACTACAAACTGCAATACATTTTCGCTCGTTCAGAACGGCTTGAATTAATCGCATACACCAACCCTATCTCATCTACTAACACATTAAAAATGATATTTTTATTTAATTTCTCATTTCAATTAATTTAGCAACTTTTTATTTTGTCTGTCAATTCCTTCCTCTGGACTCCAGTAGAATTATGTACGAAATTATGGACTCCAGTAGAATCAAGACCAGACCAGCGGCCAATGAAAACAAAATGCGTGCATTTTCCACGTCTATTTAGGCGTTATAATGGGTAGTAACTGACTGACTGGTAACAATCGACCGACGCTACGTGTCATTGAGAGTACATTGAAACAATTACATACTGAGATTAAGACATCGGTAGCATATACGACACATTCCACACAATACAAGCGTTCTCTGCTGTTTTCTGCCGTCTCGAAGGACTGTCTCTCTCTCTCTCTCTCTGTGTCTCTTCACAATATCTTGTCATATTTGCCAGCCGATCTCAGGGGCTTAACAAAGCCTGCTCGCATACAGTATTGCTACATATACACAGCAGGGTGGTGACCTCACCTCACAATCAGTGAATACTCACAACACACACACACACACACACACAAACACACACACACACACACACACAAAGGTGAACAACATTACCATGGATCACGCACGCCAACAAATAACGAAAAATCCCAAAATGCGTCAATCACGAATAATATGCAAGTAGAATATTGATAATAAATACACAGATTAACAAAAATTAAAACACACACATATACACACAAACATACTCACAGACACACACACACACACACACACACACACACATAATCGATTGACACAGAAAGTAAGCTCGAATTACGATTCAATTGTCATCATGTTGAGGGAATTGAATACACAGTGAACAGTGTTATATACACACATACATACATACACACAAATACATACATGTGCTAGCATTAACATCAGTTGGGTATTCAAGCCTTTCAAATAAACAATTTCAATGTATATAATGATAAATGTCTCCTATTGTTGTGTTTATACAGATCATGTTGTTTATACATTTCATGCTTTATAACCCGTGAAACACTGTACATATGCATGCGTGTGTATGTGTATGTGTGTGTGTGTGTATGTCTGTTTTGACACAAATGCATGCATCTATGGAATATTAGCAAGGATTGAAGGTAAACAGAATTAGATCACAATTATTGACTACACATGCGCTAACAAAGGAATAATACACACACACACACACACAAACACACACCCACACACACACACATATAGAATGAAGGAGCCACAAATCATCTTCTCAATAATTCATTGAAATCATGAATTTTTGCACACTCGTAAAGTGTCTAGGAAACACCAAATGTGCATCAACACTTGACGAAGCAATGTAGCGCTCAAAAAAGTGAGCCAAGGTGGAAAAAACGGCAAATATATGCGAGAAAAAACGGATTAAATGTCTGTAATCATATCTGGCTCAACTGAATGTGTGTGTGTTAGACCATTGGGATTGAATTCTGAATCGAAGTTATTCAATGCGCATCCATGATGGTAATTCGATAAAGATTTGTGATAAAATAAACGTAATCACATAAAAAAATATATAGCGAGTTTGTACGAGGTGTCTCGTAAATCAGGTGTGGAAATGCGAAATAAAAAGCGAAAATACTGGAATACATTGAGGAATGGAAGAACATCGCAACACAAGAACTATATATATATAAACTTATTTATCGGCAGGGATAATGAAAGGATATCGTTTGTACCCGACATGCTCTCTCAACATGTGCAATCACTTCATACCAAGCTGCACACATTAGCACACACACACACACACACACACACGTACACAAACACACACACACACACACAAACATCGCAACCTAAAGTATCAAGCACAATGTATACGGATATGCCGAATTCGAAATTTCTTAACTCCTCCGATCCAACAGAGATCCGATCATATCCAACCGATTCGATCAGATGTGACCCGCTCCAACAGATCACACAACAGTGAATGGACAGCGATGTGCACAAGAGATGAACAATAGAAATACGTGCAGAGCTAAGCTGAAAACACAAAATAAAAATAAAACCCGAAAGATGCGGCCATGTGAGCGGATAAAAAATAGCCACAGTACAAAAATTAGCTGGATGGCGGCAAAAGAAGGAACTTGAAAAATGTGATGACTGTTGAAAATGTTGTCGGCAATGAATCACACGGCCGGAACAATACGACACAAAGATACGAGCAAGGCGAATACTTCAACAGATTGGCGAGAACAGTGCCGCACCGCAAAACATTGCAGATAGACATAGCGACAACGTTTCGCGAATAAATATTCACTAGCGATTCGCCGAGCAGAGCGGGGAAGCGGGAGAACACCATCGAAGAGAGAGAAAGAAGACAAAAAACAAGATGAAAGAATGAATACGAGGAAAGGTGAACACCTCAGTGTTGTTGGAGCAATCGCCTTCAATGACCTTGAATGAGTCAGATTTGTCAGAGAGAAAAGAGTCCGTCGCTACTCCACACACTTATTCGCACCTAGATTAGATACACCACACGCTAGATTCTTGTGGCTAAATAGCCGACATCAACCGAGCTACACTGATGTACAACCAATACATACTGACTTCACTGGCTACCAAACATCATCAACATGCATGTGACCCTCACACGTACACACACACACACATACATACAAATACACAACATATTCAAAGTGGTTATGAGTTCACATATGAAAGAGGTTCATTTTGAAATACAAATAATTACGATTAATTTAACGTAAATGATCAAGGAGTATATAATATACATTTGAGATGAATTCTACCTTGATAGAACCAGGATAAATCATACGTCACGCAAGGAATTCAATATAAAATTTATATTGCCAGCACTTGTTGCAAACATTAGATTTTGATAGAGAGAAAATCCTGTTGACACGCATGAAAACAGCCTTGCATTGAAATCCTTCAGTGTTTGCAACATAATTCACCATGCTAGTCGGCTGAATTGCACAATATTGCTGATTGAAATACACAACCTCATCTCTCCATCTCGTTGTTATTCCATTCAAACAACCAAATTTGGAAAAATAAGAGCTATATTATCAAATTACTATGAAACAATTATTTTTGAGTGTTTGAGTTGGATAAGAGTGGTGAAAGCTCACTCAGAAGACCATCTATAATTTGCTTTGCTCTCATATAGCTGCGAATTCGATCTGGATGATGCAACATTTTTATTGTTGAAATTCAGGAAGACTAGAATGCACACAGGGAAAAATGTTATTTGTTTTGTAAGCCATTTCCGCCTATAATTGAGCTTAAAATTGACTAAAATTGCATATGATTGGCATTTTTTAATTAAATATGCGGCAAAAAATGTTACCAATTAATTTGGGCTGGTCTTATTTGTCAGTTTGTTAGATGCCGAAAATTTGGAGACTATAAAGATGATAAATATGTTCGTATCATCGGAAAACATCGGTCTACTAAATACCTGAAAAGACAACTACAAAACGTTCACACGCACACATACACACATTCACACACATACGTTTAGCATAAATATTGGCTTCGGCTGCGAAAATGGAAGACTGGTGCAGTGGGAATGGCAAGACATTAGGAAGACAACAATAGCATGCTGACTGCGGAAGACAATGCGGCACGGCGCGACAAACACACACACACACACACACACACACACACACACACACACACACACACACACACACACACACACACACAAGTGCCAACCATTGAAAATCACACATTCTCAAACTGGAAGACGACAAGTACTAGCTCGTACGGAAGTGTCAATTTCACTTGCAACAACACGCGTGCAAACAACAATATATTTGTGTGTCAGGTCGACTTCAGCAGAGAAATCTAGAGACATGCTGTCTAGAGCATCGTCTCAAACTTGCTGCCAGTAGACTTGTGTGTAGCCGCTGTGACAGTCTTCTTCTCGAATTGAGGACGACAAATCTCTTTGATTCTCTGTCAAAAATTGGCCAAAAAAAGCACCGTGATTCTCAGCAAGTGGTAAAGCCTTCCAGGTGGTATGTGAACACTTTCGGGCTCATGAAAAGTTACTGGTTACAAGTTAAAGCTACTATATCTCCTCTTCAAACTCAGTCAAATCTTTCTCTAACAAATAGCATGTTTTGCCTCGATCGTCAGTGAATATGTCTACCCGCATTTACTTGATATATATATATATATATATATATATATATATATATATATATATATATATATATATATATATATATCAAGTATATATATATATATATATATAAGTATATATAATTATTCTTATAATTAATCTTATATATAAGTATATTAATTATTTAATATAAGTATATTAATAATTCAATGCAGGTATAATTATATATATATATATATAATTATACCTGCATTGAATTATTTCATACGCTTTTCTTCACTATGCTAATTATCGTCTGTCTATATATAAACATTCAGTGTTTTAATGTCATTTGTTTTAAGTATCATTGTATTTGTCCATTTTTACCACGTGCCGCTATTTTGTGTGTGAAAGTGGCATTATATGACATTATTTATATATTTATTTATCCTTTAAATTTGATAATTATATTTTATTCATCGTTTTTTCCTTTTGTTTTTTCTTTCATCTTCCTGATTAAGGCTTTTACTTTTCGAAATCTCTTTCTCTCTACATCTTTTGGACGCTTCCAGTACATGGCAGGGTGGCAATAGTGCAATTGCACTCTTCCCATGCCACTGTATTCGCCTGCAATTAACCGTAATGATAATACTAATATTACATTACCTCGGAGAATGTGCCCTGCGACTTGTACAGATAGCAGTAGACAAAGTATACGGGCGGACAGAGCATGGACGAGAGGCCGAGCATGATGCCGACCAGGTGCGCCCACCATGGATACTCATAGTCCACGTACTTAACCGGCGTAAAATTGGCAATGTTGAACAACAATACACTCTGACACACATACGCACACACACACACACACACACACACACACACACACACACACACACACATACAATGGATACAGAGAGAAGCATGGAAGACAAGAGTTAATGATAAGATACAGTAAAAAATATAGTGAGAAGAACACTGAAAATTCAAGACTTCCAAAAAAACGAATCATTTGTCAAAGATTCAAGTTATAAGAGAGAATAACACGACAAAGAACATAGGGTGTTTCCAAATAAAAAGGAAATAATGTTACATAGTTAAAGCAGAATAAATAGGTTTTATGCCTAAGTGACAGCTGCTACACGGAAAGAAGCCGAAGCTTATGAACACACAGGTGTGCCCCGTTCAGCTCGCTGCCACCGCAGAACCGACCCTCTCCACGCTATGACGCCACAAGGACGGAAGACGTATTAGAGAGGGCCACCTCCCCAGAATGCATGACACAACACATGACTGATATCTGGTACCATCATTTACTGCTGGGTGGACAGGTGCTGTGGGATTATAGAATTCGACCAATGAAATTCTGCTCCGCCGGGATTCGAACCACGGTCCTCACGCTTGTGAGGCGGGTGTGCTAACCACTACACCACGGAGTCCACAAAAGGGATCTAATTATTTAGTAATTCAAGGCACATGACAATCAACACGTAAAAAAACATTACTGCTTCAGTACAGTATTGAATGTAAGGATTAATGTATTGCCTCTTGCCTCACGAATGCTAATGAATGTGAGGATTCATGTGTTCCTTCACGATAAGGCTGTGTAGAATGTGATTACCAATGTGTTGCCTCACGATAAGGAGTGACAATGAATGTGTGGCCTGACTGAGGTGCGTGAAATCCCACCAGAGTGACGGCTGGACAAATAAACGTCCAGCACAACTTGAACCAGAGCAGCGGGTAATAGCCGATCATCTCCTTGATGGACTCGAAGTAGCGGCTCGCTCCGTAGCCCCAGCCAATGGCCACACACTCGAAGAAGATCAGCGTCAACAGAGCCATGCCAGACGCGGCGTAGTCCTCAAAAATCACCAGCACATACATGCCGCCCTAACACACGCACACACATACTGGTACATATATAAGGAACGATAATGCACATTGAAAAACAAGGAAAGCACACCAATTTATGCATAATATTCAATCGCTGGCTGTTTGGCAAAAGGATGTTTGCAGTGTGTGTCTAGATGTGAGGAGGATATATACCTCACGAGACTTTGGCAGGGGAATGACGATGCAATTATACACCCGATAATTCTATTGAATATTTGTAAACTGTTTGTTTTGAGTGAGCATACAAGTGGTTTATGTTGACACACGCACTGATGCAAAGTATTGCTAAATTAGTCAAGACTGGTTGAGAACCACTGAACGTGGCCCTTTGAGCCAACTTTGAGTAATAAATATTTGATGTTGGACATCCCTTCGTCATTAGATTTCAACTTCCTGGCTAAAACCTTTACTTTTCCAACTCTCTTTCTCTCTATTTCTTTTTGGGTGCTTCCAGTACATGGCGCCACTGCAGGGTGGTAATAGTGCTTGCACTCTTCCCATGCTACTGGATTTACCTGCAATTAATAATATTAATTGTATTTAATAATAATAACATGTATTTTGTTATGTTGGAAACCTACTGTATATCCTGCCAGAAAGAATATTATGAGACTGTTGTGTATTGTGTGTGGTTTACTTTGTGTTATGCACGTTGGCGCTTTGTAAATTTCACCGTTTGTATATGCGTGTGATTCGTGTTTGCGTCTCATATAGTTCACTGTTTTTATAGGTGTGTGTGTGTGCTCGTGTGTGTGTGTGTGTGTGTGGAGTCGTGTTTGAGCTGTGTTAGTGTAGTGAGGTCTTGTAGGCGCGCGTGGAGAACTGATGCCCCCGTGAGTCTGTCTGTAAACATCACTTCTTTTATTGCCGTCTCTTTACAGAAACGCAATAGATCGTAAGCCGCAGTAAGCCGCAATAATTCACCACAGAAAGCCGACCACAACTCACCTGCGTTATCATGGAGATGCCGGCAAACAGAGAGATGACACAGTAGATGGCAATGAACAGTTCCTTTTTGCCGGGACGTCGGAGAATATGTGGAAACTCGTCGACCACAGCTGTTATCAAACCTTCCATCGTACAAAACTGCACACACATACACACACACACATACACACACACATGCACACACACACATACACACACGTACACACACACACACACACAGAGGTGTTAAAGAAACCCCACGTGTATAACGAGTCTACAATATCGAATATTGTAAATAAAAACATAAATGAGAGACTGCCAATATTATGTGATTTTGTGATTAACAAACACCCGTAAAAATAAATACACAAAAATAGACCGGCGTAGAAACAGCGTGACAGACATAACTGAAGTCCACCATCATGCGGGTTCATAGGTCGTTCGTCTTGAGTGAGCCACAAATGTCAACGTTTACGCACAATTTAGTGTGCGTAACCAAAAATTAATGTTGGAGCATCAATATTAGACTTGGTTCTGGTCACCAGATTAAAAAAAGTTACCATTCTGTGTGTGTGTGTGTGTGTGTGTGTATGTCTGTGTGTGTGTGTGTGTGTGTGTGTGTGTATGTCTGTGTGTGTGTGTCTGTGTGTGCGTGTGTTCTCACCAAGTTAATTTTCACAGGGATAAGTCAAAATCTTGTCTTGCCCGCCTTCCAGTTGTCATGACTATCTTTAAATCTTTTATTATCGTGTCATGGTTTGTGATGTAGGCGGGAATTGTGTTTCAATCGTTGATGCTTCTGTTGGGAAAGCAGTGTGTGTGTGTGTGTGTAGTGTCAGGTGTCGCGGTTAGTGTGGCGGCGAGGTGTGTTGTTCACCTGGGAGTCGAGTCCCAGCATCAGCACCATCATGAAAAACAGAGCCGACCACAGCGGACTTATAGGCAACTGGAGAATAGCCGAAGGATAGGCCAGAAACAAAAGTCCAGGACCTACACACACACACACACACACACACACACACACACACACACACACACACACACACACACACACACACACACACACACACACACACACACACACACACACACACACACACACACACACACACACACACACACACACACACACACACAAACATCGCTTTCATATGTAATTCGATGTATGACGTATTCAGTGATGTATTGTCAAAATTCATCATTAAGGGGTTCAGGATTTTTTTCAGAGCAGAGATCAAATAAATAATATCTAGGGGTGTTTACAGTTTGTTTAGGTCAAAGTGAAAAAATGTATATCATGCAAAACAGTCAGAATTTTAGTGAAATATATATCATTGATTGGGAAGAGGTCCAATTAAAATAAAACTAGTGAAAAATCCACAACATTTCGACACAATTGAGATTTTCATATATATAATTCAACTTGTAATGTCTCGCACATAAATCAGTTAAGCACAGTGTTGTGTACAATTCAAGATTATATCGTCAACGTACCAAGCACTTGGTTGAAATCTAGAAACTCTAAAAGTCGCAAATGTAACAAACAAGTTGTGGCCATTTGGCAACTCTCAAAATGAATAATCTAGCAAACACATTGTGCTCATTTGGCAATTCTACGAGTAAAAATTGAACCAAACACATTGCCCTAATCTGGCATCTTCACCAGTAAAAAAACTACCAAGCACAGTGTGCATATTTGGCAACTCCACGTGATCAACGCACCGGCGGCCGCCACCTCGTCAACTGGCTTGCCCTGCGTGGTCGCCATATAGCCAATCACCGAGAAGATCACGAAGCCGGCAAACATGGACGTGCAAGAGTTGATCGTGCAAATTAGCATGGCGTCCCTGTTGAATAATACAACACACACACCAGCCAGCCAGACAGCGTCAAACAAACAGCAGAACAAAAAATGATAACACATGGAACCAGTGGCGGCGCCAAGCAGTGATTAGAAGGAGCTGGAACCTCCCCCGAGAATTTGCCATCAACATCAACTGGCTATCTGTCACACCACCGTCACGCTGTTTGCCTTTACAGGACATTCTTGTGACATTCACAGTGGCCGCGTCGGGTTCTTTACTGGAGCTCATTAAAGCCGAATGCCTGCGCGAAGTCTCGTACGCTTCTGCCAGATCCAGCAGGGAGTCCAGTGTGAGTTTTGCGTCCTGTAAAAATCGTTCGCGGAGTCTAGGGTGCACCGTATGTTCTACAACCTGGTCTCTTATCATTTCATCCTGCAGTTGACCGAACTGACAATTCGCCGACAAGCTGCGTAATGAAGAAACGTACTCTGCAGTAGTTTCATTCTGGGTCTGCGTTCTTTGTCTGAAGTTGAACCGTTCTGAAATAACGTTCAGCTTAGGTGAATAAAATTCGCCCATTTGACGTAGCACTTTGGTGTAATCGTCTTCGCCTTCCCTCTTAGGAGACTCTGGAAGGGAGATAAAAACTCGCTGCGCCTCAGCTCCAACACAGTGAAGCAAAATCGCCTTGCGCCGGGACACGGAAAAACTGTCGCCGTTGATGGCCGTTAGATAGTTTTCGAACGTAAACTTCCACTCAGTCCAGGGGATGAGAGGCTTTCCCGGGCGCGAAAGAAAAGTGGGAGGTGCTGCGACACCATCCATACTGATATTTGTAATTAGACAAATTATCAATACTGAAACTGACCTCGTCGCCAAATTGTAGTGTCGGAGCGACGGCGAGCGAATCTGAGATGTGGCTTGACTCACAAGTATATTAAAACACAGACAAGTTAACTCAACGAGACCTACACCTAGACTGACTTTACTCTATAGCCTGACCCCGATTGTACCTTGCTGTCATACGTGCCTTCCTCTGATTGGTCCATTTCACAATCGTACGATACACGTCACAATATCGCGATACACGTCGCGCCATCTTTACAATCGCAATACAGTAAACCGCACATGATACAAGACACTACAGACTGAAACCAAACAACACAACCAAGAGGGAATTTCCTAAATTTTCCCCACGATAATATCGTTTGTTTAAACATCTGATAACACATTTCAAACACTCTAAAAACCAACTTTTAACGAGTGAGCGAGTAAATGACTCTACATATGATCAGACGAGTTTGATTTATCCATATATATTGAATATGATCTACCCCTATATAAAGGTGCACATTCAATCTGCGCTCGTGTTTTTTTCCTCTAGAAACAAAGCAGAAATTAACACCGATGCGAACTCTGTCGCATTATTCTGATTTTCAGGTCTAAAACTCCCCTACAAGAAGATAACAGACTGTACGCATTTCCAATTGTCCTTCAGCAAATTAAATTATAAGCATCAGTAAGTACATCACATTACGAACACGTGTGTACAATAAACCAGGTCAATTGTTAAACGGAAGGTATTTGAGTTGCCGCCAGCGCACACCAGATGTCGCTGTGTGTGTGTGTGTTGCTTCTTGCGGTCACTCACTTGTGTACATTGTTGGTGAATTTGTTGTAGCTGCCCAGGGCAATCAGAGAGCCCAGCGCCAGTCCATAGGAGAAGAAGACTTGTGTGGCGGCGTCAATCCACACCTGTAATGGAAAATGGCGCACAAACTACAATAACATGTTTTCAACTTCCAACCGTTTGGAAAATGCTTGGAAGAGCTGAAGGGCTGAAGTTCCCCAAAAATGTGCAGTACCCCCCTGAGCCCAATTTTTGTGTTGACAATACACATTTCGAGTGTAGTTCTTTGTGTTTCACCAGGCCCTTTTCCTCAGCCCCCAACCGGAGAAATCCTGGCGCCGCCACTCATGTGAGAGAAATATGGTGAAAAATGATTGGTCGATAACAGTACTCAAACTTATATTGTGTTTCGACATTTCAATATTACGATTGAAGTAAGTTCAAGACAGTTCGAGACAACTACAGTGTTGATAACAATCAATCACATGCCCCAAGCACATTATGACCTTGACTTTAGTCAGCTTGTTGAGGTCCGGATACATGTAGAATTTGATGCCTTCGATGGCTCCCGGCAGGGTGACTCCGCGTATCAACAGAATGAACATGAGCAGATAGGGAAACAGCGATGTGAAGTAGACAATCTGCAAACCGAAAATGAACAAGTTAACAGCTTTGGAATAATATGTGTGGACCCCTACAAATCGTAGCCTCCCTCAAACACTCGTATACACGATGCGCAGGGCCGTTCTATGCGCAAAAATACTCGCATCAGCACAACTAATTATCCTGATTCGTTTTTACAGGCTCAAATTCAGTTGAATTTTTTCGCATTATAATGCATGCAATATTATAAGTCCCAGGATCCATTTTAATATGTAAGATATATTATAAAGCACATAAAACGACGCAAAATAACTGAACACTTCAAACTTTGCTCGATACATTAGCTATATTATTGCAAATATTGTTTATCTGAAATACTAAAAAATACAGAAAAAAATATGTTGATATATAGAGAAATTTTATGTGCGTCTCATAGTACGAAAACTAGAGTAAATATATACTTAAACGTACTCTTGAGCTCAAAATATCAAGAATGTGCGCGTGGGGGCCATTTTTAGATGATTCTTGTCTCTTTCGAGGCCCCTTAATCCGACTCTGAAAAGTGTTCGGTGAAAATCAATACGACAAAGTTTCAATGACATCTGGGAAAAGTGAAGGTTTATCTACCGTATCGCTATATATCAAGCACAACTAAACTTGGACAAAAGTTGTCCAACTTCCACTGTAGCCGAGCAACTCATATAACCACTGAGCAATGAGCTGTGGAATAGACTAAAGACTTCACTTGTCATCGTTAAGACTTTATTTGTTGTCGTGTGTGTATGTGAATAAATACGCAAGTGGGTGTGTTTGTTTAAATATTGTAATTGGCAAAATACATAGCCATAAAGCCATAATACAAAACGTCAAAACCAGATAAATTACCAAATAGCATAAGCTTCACAACACAATATTGATTGCGTGGGGAGCGGAGCCAAAAATAAAAAAATTCACACGTAATGTATAGCAACACCATATCTGATCCGTTCAAGATGTGTGTGTGTGTGTGTGTGTGTGTATGTATGTGTGTAAGTGTGTGTGTGTGTGTATGTGTGTGTATGTGTGTGTATGTGTGTGTGTGTGTATGTGTGTATGTGCGTGTGTGTGTGTGTGTAAGTGGCTACCTTGCCCGTATACTTGACGCCCTTCCAGATGCAGAAATAGCAGAAGATCCAGGCGAGAGTGAGCGTGCCGAACAACTCCCAACGTACCTCTCCCACCTCCTCGATACCGCCAGATATGTTGAGAGTGCGTCGTCTTCACAAACACAAACACACACACACAAACACACACACACACACATACACACATTCACTCGATGATCGGTAAGCATAAACCAAGATAGGTGGTTGCATGTGGAATGGAAGCAATGCCAGATCAGATATTCAATACTAAAAGCTCCCAAGTGAACGTAGAATTGACACCGAAAGAGGAAATGTGAAATAGACAATTGTGACGATAATAATTACTGGAGAAATTAGAAAAGGAGGCAGAGAAAGCATCAGCGAGGTTCAAAACTGGAGGAAAAGATGAATAAACAGTGAACGGTTGAACAACGACGGGTCCAAAATGAAGAAGGAACACTAATCAAATTCACCAGAGCCGATGCAACGTCTTATGCTCCCCCGAAGGAAATAATTGTGCCCACATTATGTATAGAACACCGTTACAATGGAGTGTATAAAGCACCGTCACAATGGGAAAATGCAGTTACGAGCAGCCCCTCGGTCTACATTGAGCTGGAAACTTGTATGCGCTACTTTAGGACAAATTAATAACGCATCATGCGTGAAACAACGAAGCCCTTCAGTATTCGGGTCCACCACGGCCCGAGGGGTTTCGGGGGCGGGCGGTTGCTAAGTCTGGGGAGTTTGCAAGCGAACAGAGATAAAAAAGAAAAAGTGATTGCTGCCGAGATGAAGGAAGATAATGAGATGAAGGAAGATAATGAGATGAAGGAAGATAATGGGATGAAGGAAGATAATGAGATGAAGGAAGATAATGAGATGAAGGAAGATAATGAGATGAAGGGAGATAATGAGATGAAGGAAGATAATGAGACGAAGCAAGATAATGAGACGAAGCAAGATAATTAGATGAAGGAAGATAATGAGATGAAGGAAGATAATGAGATGAAGGGAGATAATGAGATGAAGGAAGATAATGAGATGGAGGAAGATAATGAAATGAAGGAAGATAATGAGATGAAGGAAGATAATGAGATGAAGCAAGATAATGAGACGATGCTCACTCCCAGAACTCGCGGACGGGGTCGGTCAGGTTGTCCTCGTGGTAGACGTTGCCCTTGACCAAACAGTAGGAGACGTTGACGGACGCGTTGACCGGTTCTTGCCAGCAGTCCAGCTCACTGCGCCGGTATGGACTGGCGCAAGACGCCGTGTTCCACCAATTATCACACTCGCCCCACGGCAACGCTGCACGTCACCAATATTATTATCATTATAATGTTATAAATAATATGATAATTAATGAAAATATATGGAAGATATTATAATTGTAATATTAATATATATAACATGATTGTTAAAATATTATTATTATTATTATATTATGAATACTAATACATAATATTATTATTGTTGATTTTATTAACTGACAGAAGCCGGGTAGAAAACAATTAGCCTGATAAATAAATAATATAATGGGTAAACAATGATCTGGCAGCCACACAGTAACTGGCAGCCATACAATAACTGGCGACACTTGTTCAGCGTGGCTTGTATGTTTGTTTTGTGTGGTGTTTACCGAATGTGCCCTTTGATGTGAGTATTCTTTATAATTGATTCTTTATATTATGCTTACTTACTTTTATCGTGTAAACACGCTATACACCTCAATAAGCATTTTCATATAACCTGCAGATATGTCGCTTCATTGTGGTGTGTGTAACATTGGGATCATTTGTATGATTGTTCTATTTTGTTGTTTCTTGTTTCCAGATTGCCATCATTGTATTTCGATAATACAAAGTAATCGTTTTACTGGGCTGTCAATTTGTGAACCTTGTTTATGATGGCACTTCATTCGAGTACTGACGGTGAAGGTAATATTATCATCAAACCTGAGGCATTGCAAGAAATCGTCTCCTCTGCAGTTCAGGCAGCAACTCAAGCAGTTCTGGCCTCAGTCCAACCAAGCCGTCCAAGTAACACCACGAAGGCACGAAGACCAACGGTCTCCAAGGGACTTTCACTCGAACACTGGAATTTCTTTCTCAGTAAATGGACACAGTACAAAATCATGACCGACATTGGCGAATCCCGGCATGTCAATGAGCTGCTCGAGTGTTGTGACGACGACCTCCAGCTGAACCTACACAGAGTTCTCGGTTCATCCATCTTCAGCCTAGACGAGGCTACATTCTTGGACCACATCAAACGTTTGGCTGTTAAATCCCTGAGTGTCGTCGTAGCACGCGTCGAAATGCGTGAAATGAGGCAAGAGCCACATGAGGATGTACACCATTTTGCCGCCCGCTTACGGGGACAAGCGGAAGTTTGTGCGTTTCACGTCCCCTGCGACGCCCCCGAATGCACCGCTCGTCCTTCCTACGCGGATGAAGAAATTAAGGCGCAACTATGCATAGGGATCAGTGACCCAGAGATCCAACAGCAGTTGCTAATGACAGATGTCGACAAACAGCCGCTTGAAAAAGTCATCCAATTCGTTGCGCTAAAGGAGGCGGGTCGAATGTCACACTCTTCTCTCCAACACACAACCGCGTTGGTACCACCTACAGGCACCCATATTCAAAAAATTTCCACTTACAAGCACCAAAAACGCACCGTCGACGATGCCACCCATGGTTCTGCAGAATGTCATTGGTGTGGTCAGCAAGGTCACGGTAGTCGATCTTCGCAAGAAATTCGACGTGAACAGTGTCCAGCTTTTCGGCACAGGTGCAAAAAGTGTGGAAAAGCAGGTCATTTCGCGAATAAATGTCGTTCGCGGCCTGACCCGCACCAACGGCACTCAGACGATCACGACGCGGTTTTATTGAACCACATTGGCATCCTTGCCAACGTCTCCACAAAGACATTGAAAAATGGGTCCAAACAACACAAACTTGTGATACCCCACTCAGAATTCAATGATACAACTAGCTGGACGGCATCATCATCAGCCCCAGACCCATCTGTTCTGGTGTCCGTTGAAACATGTCCAGAGGCTTATACTGTGTATGGCATACGATGTCGTAAACAAACGAGTTCCGTATCCACGAAGGCCATTGCCGACACAGGCGCTCGAACAACAGTCGGCGGCACGGGCTTGCTCCACCAACTAGGTCTCGGCGTACACAACCTGATTCCTGTGCAGCAGAAACTGTGCGGTGCAAATAAATCGCCACTCCGCATTCTCGGCGGGCTGTTTTTGACGTTCTCTGCGACAGATGTCACCGGAACGGTGCGTACAGCCAAACAGCTCTGCTACATCCAAGCGGACAATCCGGATCATGTCTATTTGAGTCGAGGTGCATGTGTACAGCTTGGCATGATTTCCAGCTCATTCCCATGCATTGGTGAGTCACTCATGTGCAGTGGAGTGACCCATGCCACTCCCAATCGAACGACACCAGCTCACACGGTGTCAACATCAGCTCATTCTGACACGCCTCTTGCCTTCAATGCATCTGCCGTGTCATCACCTGCTACCGACAACGACCGTATTGATACCCATCCTCTGGCACTTCCCGCTAGCTGTTATGCGGCCGACAAAACTCAAAATTGTGACTGCCCGCGACGCCAGCTTGCTCCTGCACCACCCAGCACTCCGCCACTCCCTCTCACGTCCGACAACAGAGAAGAGCTGGAGAAATGGATTTTACGGTATTATGCATCCAGCACCTTTAACGTCTGCGAGCATCAGCCGTTGCCGCACATGGCCGGTCCCCCATTGCGATTGTACGTCGATCCAAACGCTCAGCCTTTTGCCGTACACACGCCTATAGCTGTACCTGTCCACTGGCGGAAGCAAGTCAAAGCTGATCTCGATCGCGACGTCCGGCTGGGTGTAGTCGAACCTCTACCAATTGGCGAGCCAGTCACGTGGTGCTCACGCATGGTTATCGTGTCCAAAGAAGACGGCACACCTCGTCGAACTGTTGATCTCCAGCAGCTTAACCACGCGTCTCTTCGCCAAACCCACTACACGGCTCCTCCGTTTCACCAGGCAGCGTCCGTCCCGAGTAACAGCATCAAGACAGTTCTTGACGCTTGGAACGGCTACCATAGCGTGCCCATCCACGTAGATGACCGTCATCTCACAACGTTCATCACACCGTGGGGACGCTATCGGTACTGCACAGCACCTCAGGGTTACCTTGCAGCTGGCGACGCCTACACGCATAGATTCGATAACATCATTGCTGACATACCCGACAAGACCAAATGTATTGACGATACACTTCTGTGGACGCCAGACATCGTCACCAACTTCCATCGCACATGTGAGTTCCTGTCACGATGTGGCCAACACGGGATTGTCTTAAACCCTAAAAAATTCCAATTCGCCCGTGAAGAGGTGAAATTTGCCGGGTTTATAATATCTCAGGACTCTGTGCGCCCAACCGATGAATATATTCAATCTATTCAACATTTTCCAACGCCCGTATCTATTACGGACGTACGAGCCTGGTACGGCTTGGTCAACCAAGCTTCATATGCCTTGTCCAGAACCGAAGCTCTCCAACCCTTCAGAGATCTGCTGAAGCCCAAGATGGTTTTCTACTGGGACGATGCTCTCCAGCAATTATTCGAATCTACAAAGCGTGACATCATCAATTCCATTCGACACGGCGTGAAAATGTTTGACATCAGTAAGCCCACATGCCTCGCTACTGATTGGTCACGCCATGGCACTGGATTCATCCTTCGCCAAAAGCATTGTCATTGCGCCACATGTCGCCCTGATTGTTGCGCCAACGGCTGGAAAATTGTATATATCGGCGGTCAATTCAACAACACTGCTGAGGCCAACTACGCACCCATCGAAGGAGAGTGTCTAGCCGTGGTCAAGGCATTATGTAAAGCACGATATTTCATCCTCGGTTGTCCCAATTTGATTATAGCCACTGATCATAAACCGCTGCTGAAAATTCTTGGAGACAGACAACTGCAAGACATCGACAATCCCCGTCTCCTTCGATTGAAGGAAAAAACACTGCGTTTTTCTTTTCGCATGGTCTACGTCGCCGGACGCAACAACACAGCGGCAGATGCCGCATCCCGACATCCAGTGAAATCGTCACTTGGTCATGACGTGCTCCACATCGGTGATTTACCCGTCATCGGCACGTCACCAGCCCTGCCTTCCACATGTGACGAAATGGCTACCACTGGAACATCTCATCTCGCCGCTATCAGCACCGTTCGAGCCGTCACATGGCAGCAAGTACAAGATGAGACTGTGCATGACCCCTCAATGCGGCAACTTCTGCACCACGTCCAAGAAGGATTTCCGACGGTCTACAAGACGACTCCTTATTCTCTGCGCTGTTTTTTCCGTTTCCGACAACATCTCTGTTCCGCTGATTCCGTCGTACTGTACAAAGATCGTGTTGTTATCCCTCCACGCCTCCGAGCTGCGGTCCTAGAGAATCTTCACAGTGCCCATCAAGGTGTCGCTTCAATGACGTTGAGGGCTGAGCAATCTGTTTTTTGGCCAGGACTCACCCGCGACATTGAACGTACACGCGCTGCGTGCGTCGCATGTAACACTATGGCTCCCTCCCAA
Source organism: Sacculina carcini (assembly GCA_916048095.2). Classification (NCBI taxonomy): domain Eukaryota; kingdom Metazoa; phylum Arthropoda; class Thecostraca; family Sacculinidae; genus Sacculina; species Sacculina carcini. The sequence continues at coordinate 2,724,066 of OU696573.1, forward strand.
GCGAATTTGGCTCCAACTCCATTGGTCCACCCCGTGTATCCATTTCAAATGGTGTGCTCGGATTACTTCACATATGCCGGCTCCACATATGTTGTCATTGTAGACCGGTATTCGAACTGGCCCGTCGTAGTGATTGTGAAGCCTGGTGATGGAGCTCGTCAATTCATCAATGCCTTCAAGGTTTATTGCCACACTTACGGAATCCCTGACGAACTATCCACCGACGGTGGAACGCCGTACACATCCGGGGAGACTCAAAACTTTCTCCGTGACTGGGGCATTCACCATCGCGTGTCTTCTGTTGCCTTCCCGCACAGTAACACGCGAGCTGAGCTTGGAGTCAAGACCATGAAGCGGTTGATAACAGGAAACACCGCACCAGATGGTCGCCTAGATACAGACGCGTTCCACCGCGCAATCCTAAATTACAAAAACACCCCTGATCAAGACACCAGAATGTCACCGGCGCAAATCGTCTTTGGTCGCCAATTGAGAGATTTCACTCCGTCAGATCCCTCCAAGCTCCAGACCTCGCCGGTGTGGCAATTCACAGCCCATCATCGTGAATTGGCACTGGCTAGAAGGCACGCGCGAGCACGTGAACATCTCTCTGCACACACTCAAACATTGTCACCACTCAAAGTCGGAGATTCTGTATACATACAGAACCAAACGGGATCCCGGAGTCGTCGTTGGGACCGTTCCGGTATTGTCATCGAAGTCCGCCAGCACCACCAATATGTAGTTCGTGTGGACGGCTCTGGTCGCATCACCATCCGCAACCGCCAATTTCTACGCCGATTTACACCGATGAATTTCTCGGCTTTGTTCGCCAGAAACCTGGTAAGCCCATCCTTTCACCTTCCCGGTGCCGCGGATACACACCCGACCACGCAACCGATGGCTTATCGACACACACAACAATCCAGAGACTCACACCCTTCCACGTCATCTTTCCGTGTGGCCTCTCCGTGCCCCTCAGCACGCCAGCCGAGTGAGGAACCTGCCGATACGGATTCTCCGTCCACGCCCGACTGCTCAGAGTCGCTAGCGCCCGAACTCTTATCAGATCGTTACCAAAACCAAACTTCTCCCCTACGTCGTTCAAACCGCCAGGGTCGCGGTACCACTTCCCGCTATCGTGATTATGTGGTAGGTGATGTTGCTAACGATCTCAAGGGGGAGAGGAGATAAACAATGATCTGGCAGCCACACAGTAACTGGCAGCCATACAATAACTGGCGACACTTGTTCAGCGTGGCTTGTATGTTTGTTTTGTGTGGTGTTTACCGAATGTGCCCTTTGATGTGAGTATTCTTTATAATTGATTCTTTATATTATGCTTACTTACTTTTATCGTGTAAACACGCTATACACCTCAATAAGCATTTTCATATAACCTGCAGATATGTCGCTTCATTGTGGTGTGTGTAACATTGGGATCATTTGTATGATTGTTCTATTTTGTTGTTTCTTGTTTCCAGATTGCCATCATTGTATTTCGATAATACAAAGTAATCGTTTTACTGGGCTGTCAATTTGTGAACCTTGTTTAATGGGTTAAACATATAAAGAGTTAGTTCAGTTAGAGATAGTTGAGAGATAGATCAGTTAAACAATAAAGATATTCCGCTCGGTCATTCATTTTTCCAGCACTGATTCTATATCTTTTCTATCTGATCAAATTTTTGGATGTCATTTCATTTCATATATTAAATTACTTTTTTGGTTTAATTCATTTATTTAATATTTAAATCGCTTATTATTATACAGTGCCAATTTTAGTTCACTTTTAATATTATATTACTCTGTGCTTTCCACGATTGTGCATATGCGCATTTATTTTGCGTTTTAATTTACTATTTTCGTTATATTTCATTTTTTTTTCAGTAAGTCTGACTACTAACTACACTTTTATTTCTCAAAAACTATCCACATTTTGTGGGCGCTTCCAGTACATGGGGCCACCGCATGGTTATAAATGTGCTTGCATTCTTTCCATGCTAATGATCTTGCCTGTAATTAATATTAATAATAATAATAATAATTTGAAGTTAGTGAGCGTGCGAGTGCGAGTATGAGTGACTGACTCTCTTTGAACGAGTTGAAAAAATAGAACAGTGCCCAGGCCATGACAACGATGTAGTAGATGTTGAGCCAAATACACTGCATAACCGCACCAAAGCCCACACCTGTGCACACACACACACACACACACACGCCTTGAAATGTCATCATTTTAATAAGAGCTACTGAAAAAGGCGTTTTCTATCTTGCATCGAAGTCTTTCATCAATTTAATATTTACCCACGAAAATGAAACCTCTTTTGCGTCAAAGAGAATATTACATTCTAATTAAAAGCATTTTAGTTATCATTTCAAAAACTATCTTAGACTGCATATATTGGACAATGTGAGAATCACACGGGAAAGCACTAATGAATGCAAGGATGAGTGAATGAATGTAAAAATGATTGAATGAATGATTGAATGTATCGATGAGTTAATGAATGTAAAGATGAGTGAATGAATGTAAAGATGAGTGAATGAATGTAAGGATGAGTGAATGAATGTAAGAATGAGTGAATGAATGTAAGAATGAATGAATAAATTAATATAAGGTTGGCGACAAAAACTGTTTAACGCTGCTTGCACAATTGTATTTGTTTTTTAATATTTGTAAATGCATGAAAATGTGTTATAATAATCTTGCCTTGAACATTGTTATATATTGAAACACTTATGGGTGAAGGCAGCCCCAGGCTCATAGGACAACTATACCACTTCAAATTCAAAATGAGAGTAGTCAACTTCAAATATGAGTTACTTCACAATCATTCGTCACTACTTCAAAATATTCATAGTAGTCCACGGTTTCTTTACCTTTCAATGGTACCCTACCCCAATGGATTGTCGAATACGGGCCATACCCCATTAATTGACTGTTCAAATAATTATCACCAATCCTATTATTTGTCAGCATGTCTTCCAGATCCACGAGTATTTCAATCGCTTGAATGTACCGTAACTTAGATACGCATTACTAGGCAAAACATAATCGTTAATAATTTTATTAATTATCAACCAGTGATAATATATAACGGTAACCAGAAATCGAGCCCGTACCCCCGGCCTTTGGTTCCCATACCCCCAAGGGGTGTGAATACCTCCGGTTAAGAACCCCTGTAATAGTGATTTCGTAATCATTCGTTGAAAAATATCAAACAATACGTAATAAATAATGAATATAAAATATAAACCATGTAACCAACTTATTTCGAGCTTGATCTGTTTTGAGATTAACAAATATACTTCATTGCTGTATCAATTTGCGCACAAATATTATCTTTACAAAAATACCAATACACATTACTCTTATTCTCTTTGAAGTATATTTAAATTTGTTTTCGTCGTAAACAAAGTAAACAGACAACAGTAGCAAACAGTTATGTTGTATTCAAATGCTTGTGCGAACGGTATAAATAGCAGCAATTGACATACGAGTATAAAACTACGTTGGTTTCGTATTAAGCTAGCCGTCAAAGCTTTCACATAACTCTCCCAAATTAACCACAAAAAGGCGACACATTAAGACGACAAGCACGAGAATATAAATTAATTGCGTGTATGTAAGTGTGTATGCAGTGACCTTTGAAAGCGGGGCAGATTTTCCACACGCCCAGTCCTCCGATAGACATGTACTGTCCCAGCGACACTTCCAACAGGAACATTGGCACTCCACATGTGGCCACAGTCAGCATGTAGGGTACCAGGAAGGCTCCTGCGTCACACATCACTTATGTAGGATCACTTATGTAGGATCACTTATGTAGGATCGTAAATGTCCACGCAATGTGCACAATACCTATTCTTTGGCTGCGTGTCAATTATATTCCATAGCCAAGCTTCACAGAACTAACACAACAATATCTAATTAAATTGAAAATTGAAGTGATATTTATAAAAATGAAAATTGAAGTGATTATAAATATGTTCTTATTAATCCGAGAATCAAAGCTAACGTCCAATTTCACATTGACGTAGCGACACACGACCCAAGTCGAATATTAATTTTGTCAAAATTTATGCGTTCGTCTAACACAGGGAAACTTCCGCTACGCCAACCTGATGAGGCTTTATCATTGAAATAGTAACCTAGCATTCGGACCGCAGTGAAAATCTTCCAGTGTAATTAGCAAAGCAATCCAATAATTTTCAAATTTTCAAATAATTAAATTGTATTCATTAATTTCATCTCATGTTACTATTATCATTATTGTTATTAATAATATTATTATTATTACTGTTAGTATTAATATATTTATGAATGTCTGCACTGGAGGATCCAGGGGCTGAAGTCCCCTCGGCAAATGTTTTCATCAACTCCTCATAACCAAGAGATTCACTAAATGATGTCAAGAAAGTATTTTTCCTGTATAATTTGTTGATATAAGTATTATCGCAAAACATATACGCGCATTATGTGTTTGTAAATGTGTGTGTATATGATTGAAAACATTTTCAGCCCCCCCAATCATTCAGCCCCTCCCAAAATTGCACTCTGGATCCGCTACTGAATGTCTGTGTTTCGTTGCTTAAAATATTGTTTATTCATTGCTGATATATCCAATTTTTTTGCTTTGACTGTAGTGTTCAATGCATATCCTCTGGAGTTGTTACAAAGAAACAATGCATTATAAAAAGTTATGCAATTATATAGTAAAGTAATTTAGTTTTAAATAAATTTTGCAATGTTGTTTTAGAGTACGACCAGCGACCTTCTTTCACAAGTCTTCTTTGGCCCTCAAAGTTTGCGGTTGAAAAGTAAAATGGTTCAAGAAAGGTTAAACAAAGATTAAAAGAGGTTAAGAAAGGTTAATAAGATAAAAAAAGTTTAAAAAAGAGGTTTAAAATCCAATAGCAATTTTCTGCAATAGAAATAAACACTCGTGTGTGTGTGTGTGTGTGCGTGTTTGCGTCTATTTGTGTGTATGTGTCTGTGAATGTGTTTGTACTGTGAACAGCAGCCAAAGCGTGACACGACAAATATGCTGGCTACCAAGCAATTCTTTGCGAGAACGTCTTGTGTTTGCAATTACGCTGTCAGCCTCAATTGCCAAGATGACACACAATAACACACTGTGCACCGGTCAAGACACACACACACACACACACACACACACACACACACACACACACACACACACACACACACACACACACACACACACACACACACACACACACACACACACTGTTTTTATCTGTTTCATGTCCAAGTGTAAACGCATTTTTCATAATGCTGTACAATTCAGCTACGCATCAAGTTTGATTGGCCGGTAAACTGCAAACATTCCTACCGTATAATATTTGTGTGTGGAAGAACCAATACGTTATATGAAAGAAATGGTTGGTAAATTGTACGTGCACGTGAAAATTAGCAACGTATTGACTGATGCAGTTATGTTTGCACTGTGGAGATGATCAGAATGATCTGCCCCGGACGAGAGAATAATTCTGCCAGCAGAAATGCAAGATGGTTAAATAATAATCTATATTTATAAATACTCCTTAGACAACAGAAAATGTATAAAAATATTTTAACATTCAGATATTTCATATTTGCATTTAATATTATTGCTAATTAATATTGGAACTTAAATATCTGGAAGAGGTTGGTTGACATGGTAAAGTTTGAGAGGCCCTGATCTAAGACACACTTCACGCTTGTTGTCTCAAAGTCTAGCAACTAAAAGATGAGGCGAACAGTGTTAACTAAACTATATTGCCAGGTGCCTTTATAATTAACAACAACGGAAAAAAGCACAATATCTTGAGAACACTGAGGGAAAATTATTTTAACTTGTGTTCTTCTCAGGAGGATACTCGAAATTCACATACAGTAGTGGCGAGAAGAATGGACGCAGGAGTGTTGATATTATAAATCGTCATTTATAGTCATAAATTGGAAGGCCCTCGCTTTCAACATCACGGGCTGACTATACATATGTTTCCATAACTGACAGCGAACCCATTATGTTGACTTCTACCGGAATACTTGAAATTCTCAGGAGAAGTATTATCAAGTATAATTAGAGGTGGGTTTGTGTTTCATGGGAACCGCTGTCTCTGTTGTGCCAGCTACCAAACATTTGGCATCTGTGTTTCCAGCTATGATTAGGCGAACATAATCAATTAATACCAATAAAGTAAAAAAATCAATTATCAAACCATTTTTGTTGTGTCATTTTCATGCCGTCAATACAAATGTTTGTTTTTGTTGTGTTTTTGTGACCAAAGACATTAACTTGGACAGTTTTCAATTTTCACGACAGCACATACAACGCTTGTACAATTCCGAAGCGCACAAAAAACACGACAGAACGAAGAAATTCGCCGCTATGGCTGGATGTAACAACAATGTGGCATCTGTAAAATCCAGCTAATCTTCACATTACGGAACTCTGATGAAACGTCCAAGTGAAATTAATGTGCTGGCTTTAATACACTCATCGTGTCTGATCCCTACGTCTGTATGTATGTCTGTGTGTATGTCTGCGTGTATGTATGTGTGTGTGTGTACAGTGTGAAATCCATAACACACGTTACAACTTCACATCAAGAACGGCGACGAAAGCTTGAAAACATCATTCCACTCCCTAAAAACTTCCTTAGAGCTGCTCAGTATAAATTCTGACGTTTTTCACATCAAGATTCACGCCGATTTGTGAGATATGTGTATGTTTACAGTTTTGACGATGATTTGCACCCACAACATATATATCCGACAAGAAATACCATATATCCCCGCCATTAGGTTCATATTTTAATCTATAATCCGACTCAATATTGTCCATGGTGACTTAATGGCTAGAGCCTTTTCAGAGTAAACAATTTAGTCTGCCAATATTTTATTTATCAAAAAGGACAAACTCAAATATAGTATAAATTATATCAACGATAATACACTACAAACATATGTAATAGTTTTATGAACAACGTAAAGTAACACGTAAATGATAAGAAAAGACGACATTTTTTCAAGATATTGTATATGTGGAACAAACAGAGCATTTAAAATATAATACCGGAGAACAGTTTACATTTTGGCTGAGTTTATTGGCACCGTACTACTAGACACCTAGTATTTCAGGCCTGAAAAAGTAGCATAATGAAAATAAAAGGGCTTAATGACCAGAACCTGCGGTACTAAAATTCCAGTGTCAAAACCATCTCTGACCTCCGCCGTTTTTGTAGCAGAGGTAGGGAAATCTCCAAACATTGCCCAGACCAATGGCATAGCCGACCACCGACAGAACAAAGTCCAATTTGCCCGACCAAGTCTCCCTCTCCAACTGGTTCGAGTCTTTTATTGAAATTATCTGCAAGTGACACACCCAGACATACACACACACACACACATGCAGGCGTATAGGAACATCTAGAATAGCTGACAACAAAAATTTGGAAACTATCAACAAAGATAAGAAATAGAATACAACTGAAAGCAAAGAATGACAACACAGAGCGTCAGTGAGATATTCAGTGGTCTTCAAGCCCGTGGCAAGGCTGGAAAATCGACTGTGAATCATTGATTTAGTCCAGTGATACTTAACCAGTTTTTAGTGTGTGCACTCTTTATCACTATATAGCAAATACAACAATACAAACGACATAATAACAAAACGTTTTCATTAAACATTCATTCATTCAACGTAAAGTTACTTAAAATTGTCTGTATAAACAAAAACATGTGCTCGCACTCCGTTAAATAACCCTTGGTGTGATTATTGCGTCATGTCAAATTGTTTGTGCCTGAGTGGACACCTGAGTGTTGGGCGTTTGCGGAGTGCCGTTGGCTGCCGACGGGTGTTGTCCTATTTCTTGACCACTCAGCTCCAGGTTGATGCCCGCGTTCCTCGAAGACGCCATCTCTGTGCCGACCGCGACTCTTAGCGGGCGAGCGAATTGGCGACCACACACACACAGCTGTTATCCGCTCGGCAGACTGAAGATGGAGTGCATAGTGATACTGTTGCAGAGCGGAAGAAACGTGTTGTCATAGCAACGGCTCCAGCATCTCAAGTTGTCAGCGCCAAACTCCGGAGTAACCGAAAGTTTGTGAGAATACGTTGAGCTAGATCAGGGGTTGTTGAGCTTTTGATGGTTCCATACCCCCCAATATGTTGCCGAATATGGTCCCACACCCCCTTTACTTGACTGTTCAAGTAATTAACATTAGTTCTATTATTTGCCAGTATATCTTCCAGATCCACGAGTATTTCAATCACTGGAATTTACAGTACTTTATATAAAAATTACTGTATATATGTTATAGTAGCAATACTATGTTATTATTTATAAGCCATTGATAATACCAATATCCAGAAATTGAGTCCCAGACCCCCGGCCTTTGGTTCCCATACCCCTAAGGAGTATGGATACCCCGGTTGAGAACCCCTAAACTAGATCAAACTGCATGCGGATACCAACTGCATGCGGATACCAACAGTTGCCAAGGAAGAGATTGTGAAAACAGAGAAAAATCGTCAAGAAGCAAGATTTTACAATTTGAACTCAACAATAAGCCAGATTAAACGAACCCTATTTTAAAATTATACATAATCTGCATAGCAAGAAAATGTCTAAATGTTTTTCTTCTAAACGCATGTATTTTCCGAATATTTCTTGTGGCTGAATGGATGTTGAGGCAATTATGTAATGCATGGTTAGTTGAATGTTTTAACATAGTTGGACAAGATCGTTAAATTTTCCACTGTGTCCAATCACATGCTCGCTGTCAAGCAGTGGCGGCATTAAGAGGACGGCTTGGCGGTGCTTTAGCCTCCTTGAGCCCACCCAAATCCTGACCATGAACATTTCGAGTGTAGTTCCTCATGTTTCGCCAAGCCCCTACATTTATTTCCTTAGCCCCCTCAGCCCCCCACTGGATAAATCCTGACACCGCCACTGGTTTCAAAATACTAAACAAATAGCATGGATAATACAGGCAGCATGGCCAAATTCGTGTTGAATATGTAATTGAATAAACGAGCTAACAGGAAAACTAAACTAGCACAGCCTAACTGCTAAAAATACGACAGCGTCAACAAAGATAAATAAAATATTAAGATTTCAACCAGCTGATGACTACTACGCGAGTATGCGTGTGTGTTTTCAACTGACAATTTTTGCTAGTATAAACATGTTATCAGTTTTGCTACAATATTATAATAGCGAAAAATTCTATTATATTTGGCCTATTCAAATATTATAATATTTGATCAGCCCAATAATGATTATTTTTGAGGTAAACTACGTGAAATTTATAATAAATGTGAAATACGATTAAAATGAAATGTGTTAGCATAAAATCATACAATGTATTGAACTTTGACTTCAATTAAACTGGATTTTAATCAAACGAAAAGTTCACATAAGTTCCGCCGAAGTTTTCGAGCGAATTAAATTAAATGCTAATTAATATAAAAACCAGAACATATGAAAGTACGAACACGGCATACACAGTAGAACACTGTGTTTTCATATGGGAAAAAATATGACAATTTTTGACTATTTTTACTGCACCCTTATCAGACACCAAAAATAGTAAACGATATTAGAAGAATATTAAATGTCAATACAAAATTAAGAGATCATATCTTATTTTATAGTCACTTCGGTCGATAATTTCATAACTCAAAACAAAAGTATTTTCAAATTTATTTTTCCTTGCGCTTCGTAGTTGTCTTTAATATTTCATATGATTATCCACGCCCATTTCATTACACTGGCGACGTTATGATTCTCTGAACTTTTATCAGCACAAGGTAGCCATCAGAATTGATGGTGGCCCATTTTCAATAAAGCTTGGCTGTCAGTCGGGAAAAATGATTTCATCGTCGCGAGCTCAGAAGCAATTACATTGCCTGAGGCCATTCTGCCGAATATCCCGGCCCGCCGACCGACGCGCAAATATCGCTCAAGAAACACTAGGAAAAAAGTCTGGCAAACTTTGTTTTGGCCGAATACAGCTTGAACATCAAATACACATTGAAATACGTCTTCAAAGAAACTAGATATTGAATAATAGTGAAAGCATCGTGTAATACACCAGAAACACCAACACCAATTTGAATTGAGTCAATTTAAAAAAAAAACTCCAGGTTTTAAATATTTACAAACGTAGTTGAAAAGCATGAAAAAGTAAACAAAAAACGCCTAATGAACAAAACAAACTCAATAAAAACGCAAAACAAATATATTCAATTTTGCAAGCACCCATGTACTTTCTGTCGATTTGTGCTCCATATTTTTGTCCCCATACCGCTCTGTATCTACACTTTATTACCCTGCTCCTGCTCGCGCCTTTGTCCTCGAAAGTGCGCTATATTAAATACATGTTGTTGTTGTTGTTGTTATCAACCCTCAGCAAGCCTCTCAATCCAGTGGTATTATATTTTACGCACAACTTTAGTTATATGTATCAAGTTACAACGTGCAAATGATAATAGTCCCTTGTCTGCTAAGCACTACGGAGCCTCGCACTGAAAAATTACAGTGAAATGTTTGGAAGTTACATTCAAGGGTGGCGATACCAAAGCCAATTTCGGTAACCAGAACATTAAAACATAAAATTTAGCTCCTTGGTGATAAGAATGCATATTTACTTTGCTACGCTACACTGTACAATATGACTACCGAAGTGTTTGTGGTGCTGAAATTGTAAAAAACGCATATGCCATACAAAAAGTGCATGTTCAAAGATTCGCTACATAATCGCCAACAGTTTATTCCTACAAATATTTTCTACAGAAGTGAAAATTTCGCTGGCACCATCGTTCGGTCAGCTTCGAATTCAAGCACAGAGAAAATAACAGCAATTAAAATCGGGTGAAAATTTGAGCTAAAACGAATTGGAAACAGTCCAGTACGATGAGGGAACTTTTGGAACTTTTCGTGGACTCTGACAAAGCTAAATTTTTATCGTAAACGAATTAACAATTAATTGTTAACAGAGTTAAATATCATAATATACCCATGACAAACACACACACACACACGCACACAAACGATATGTACGGAAGTAAAATTGAGTCAGCCGCTGCGTTTGATTAGAAGTGAGAACAATTTGACATCTCGTGTTCTTTTTCACTTTTATCCTCGTAATTTCTTGCCAAAAATGAGCGGCTATTTTTGCTGGGAGAGCACGTTCTTTCTCTTGATCACAATACATAACTTGTAGCGATGTTTTTGTTCGGAGGAGGCGCCAGGATTATATTCGGTGAGGGGCTGAGGCTGGGCTGAAAGATACAGGGGTTTGGCGAAACATGAGGAACTAAACTCGAAATGTTCATGGTCACGATTGTTTGGGGGGCTCAGAAGAGGGTTTGGTACACGTATGGGGGGTTTCAGTCCTCCAAGCCCCACTTAGGCGACGCCACTAATTTCGTATCATTTTGATTCATAGCTTTAATCATTTTGTCTCTCAGTTTTGTCGATTCATCCAAGCCAACGTTTATGTCTACTATGAAAAACATCTTGTTTTTGGTAGAAAAAAGTTTTAAGTGATTATTTCAACAGCATAAGTTCATCTTTAACATTAACAAAAATTACGGATATTGCCATTTTCAAATATAAATCAAATTATAAATGTTTCATCACATTATCGACACATCAGAAAACATGGTACGTACTTTTTCGCAAATGAAAAAATTAATATTTTATCGCAAAAAATATATACAAAAATCAGCTGACACTTACCTTTCGAGCCCAACACACACACACACGCACACGCGCACACAAACAAATGCACAACAACACACTCAACACGCTCAAATACACCACACGACAACGTCAGAGCAACCCTACAGAGCTGCTAGGACTGCAGACACCAACGCAGCGCTTGACTGCCGGTGAACGAAACTTCCGCCACCAGAGGCGCTGGCATCGCCGAGGCGCTGACGAAGCAATCCGTTGCTTCCAATATATGGACCTATTTCCTGACATCATCGGCAAACCTTATGTTCAATGCGCCACGTCAAACGCACACACGCCAAAGCATCGTCAAACACACTTCACGCCGCTGGAAATCGGCCGTCATACTTGCATTGTGGGATTTTCAGCCAGAAAATAAACCAATGGAAATAATGGCAATGTCTAAGTGAATGTGAACGAAAATGTGAAATTTGATCTCAATCTGAGGAAAATGTGAGTCTAAGTGAGAAGCAAAGTTTGTTTAGTGAAAAAGATTCATGCATGCAAAATACTAAATCTATAATAATAATCAATAATTAAAAAACCACCCAGAGCAAATCTGTGACAAACTATAACTTGGGTATTCTGGGGTCTATTCTGTGGTCAAACAGACCCATGTGAGATGGACATAAAAATCGTGCTCAGTAACTTCAAGTAGGAATTGTTTTGCACCCCTGTTTATATATGACGTCTTTCATCATACAACGAAGTTATAGGTTAAATGCCCAAGTGGCAGCTGCTACACGGGAAGAAGCCGAAGCTTATGAACACACACAGGTGTGCCCCGTGCAGCTCGCTGCCACCGCAGAACCGACCCTCTCCACGCTATAACAACACCAATAACATGTATTTAATATAGCGCCGAATATACAATGTTGCGATGACAGGATGAAATCAAAACAATATAATATGTGAAACAGATGTCAGAATAGCTAAGAGCATACCAGACAAAATTCGACAGGCGTATATACAAAAGAAAAACACGAAACCATTCAAGAGGTAGAGGTGGACTCAAAAAGATGTGCATGAAGAGCAGAAGAAAAGGATCTAAGTGAAGGTGATGACCGGATACGAGAAAGCAAGGAGTTGTAGAGACGAGGAGCAAAGAAGTAGAAAGATTTCAACGACCCATGCGACTCAAAAACTGCTCGAGGACAGTGAAGAGAGTGAAGACGACGACCTGAGCGTTGAGGTTCAGATAGTAGAGAGCGGAGGTAAGAAGGAGAGGAGGGTGAGCGGATAATTTTAAAGATAACCGGAAGCCATCCAAGTTTACGTAAGTAGGGAGAAGTTGGCGAGCGCGGAGGAAGACGGAAGACAAAGCGCCATGACTGATTCAATAACCTTTGTAGGGAGCGAAGAGACTTAGATGAGGCGTGAAGAAACAAAGGGTTACAATAGTCTTGACAAGGAAAAATTAACGATTGAATGAGAGTAATGGCCGAGTTAAGGTCAATGTAAGCACTGATGGGATAGAGTTGTCTGAGAATGAGCCTGCAGGATCGTGATATATGCGCATAATTGTTAGCGATTTACAAAGAGACGGGGGGAGATTCTTGGAGGATGGAAGACCATGTATTCGGTTTTAGAATAGTTCATGATGAGTTGGCGGAAAGATGCCCAGGATGTGATATCGCAAAATAACTTTGAGAGCAGATTTTAAGATAATTTTGATAACGGAATGTATAGTTGCGGATCATCAGCGTAGATACAAGTACGCTGTAGATACGTGTACTTGTATGATATGAAATGGGGAATTTACGTAGAATAGGGCAGAGAGAAGACATATACAGATTGAAAAGGAGAGGACCAAAAATAGAGCCCTGAGGCACACCGTTAGAAAGAAAAAAAGGGAAAGGAAAGGAAGAGTTAGAACGCACAGAAAAAGGACGACCAGAAAAATATGAAGTCATGAGTGAGAGAGCAGTAGAGGATAAGCCAGCAGAAGCGAGGTCTATGAGCAATATAAGGGTGATTTACAGGATAGAAGGCGGAGGAAAGATCAAGTAGGACGAGAAGGACTGGATCACCAGAGGCAAAGGATTAGAAGATATATACAAAGCAAAGTGTAAAGAGATTCGGTAGAATGATGTGAGACGAAACAGGACTGGAATGGGTCGAGAATAAGATTTATCACAGCAGAGAGTTGTTCGTGAATAGCTGACTCAAGGAGTTTGGAAGGAAGACTGTAGAACGATGAAGCGATGTAGATAATTAGCGATGATAGAAAGCGATGTAGGACGATAATTATTAGGACAGTGAGGATCGAGATATGGTTTTTTGAGAATAGGGTTAACTATAGCCTGTTTGTCGGCTAAGAAGGATCCATGGAGGAAAGAAGAGTTGAGCAGATGACAGAACACTGAAGCTTTTCACAGGACTGGGCACAGGACACTTTCAGCTTAGAAATTAGGCGAGAGGTATGAAAAATATTGATGTGCGAAAAACTCGAGAGGTTTAAATTAGACTTTGTACGAGTCAGAGGCATACTGGACGTAGGAAGTTGAGATATACCATTGGTATCGTTGAGTCTTCACGTCGGATTTGGTAGCTACAAATCATTAAACACGCGATGTCTCCTCTGCTATGACGCCATAAGGACGAAAGGCGTATTACAGAGGCCACCACCCCAGAATGCATGCCACAACACATGACTGATATCTGGTACCATTTACTGCTGGATGGACAGGTGCTGTTGGAATATAGAATTCGCTCTAGAAATTCTGCTCGGACGGGTATCGAACCACGGACCTCCCGCTTGTGAGGTGGGTGTGCTAACCACTACACCAAGGAGTCTACGAAGTCCCCCACAGGAGAAAGTCCATGGGTTGATCGTGGTGGCCATGCAATTAGTCAATCCCTTCGATCTGGAAATGTTTCATTGAGGAACTAACGAACACGCAGACCCCAATGTGGTGGAGCATCATCTTGCAAATAAATGATGGATGGATGAAGGTCATTGACAGTTGTGGTGTCACATACTGGGCCAAAAGAGCACAGTATACATTTGCACTAACTCTAACATTAGTAATGTTTGCATTAATATTAATAATGTTATGATCGCCAGATCCTCAAATTGTGTTTGTCCAATTTTCCTGAAACATGAAACGTAGCTTCTTCACTGAAACCAACACGGTTGATGAACATTTTTCATCCTCAGAAGTTCTTCCAATTTATTGACCGCAATATCTCTTCGTTTTGGCTTACCGTTTGGTTCAGGAGCCTGTAACAGTTGCCCTTTTAAGCGTGCAATACTAAGACTTTGTATAAAACCTTATGCACTGTTGAACGTGGTATTTCCAACTGTAGGGATTTTGTGAGGGATCGAGTCTGTATCACGGGATGAACAGTTTCCTCAGATGTTCTTGATCGATCATTTCTTTCCTTATCCATCACTGCCCTTGTTTCCTGAATGAATTTCCTGTGTGCCATACGCGAATTGAAGAAAGTAATGGAAGCTGTCTTTCATACTTGGTTCAGTGGTATCTTTGACTCTTCACGTCGCATTTGATCGCTAGAAATCATTAAACACGCGATGTTTCCTCTGTAGTTGTAGCCATTTCTTAGGGTATAATTTTAAAACATGTATAACTTCGTCAGCAAATTATTTCAAGCAAAAAAGTGTAATCATAAAGTTTATTAATCGCGGCTACTACTAATATTAATTTCTAGTATTAAATTGTAGGCAACTACTAATATAACTTCACTAATATGTCTTAGTAATAAGCGTCTGGAATTAAATAAACACTCTATGGACATCCTATGTGAAAAAGCAAATGCATCCAATCAACACGCGAATGTGAAATCTTCCCACATGCCTTTCAGATTTATATTCTCCAAGTGAAAAACTACATCTGCAGCGGACATAGTTATTATCAACACATGCGACCAACGGTCGGCCGATAGACTCGGTTCAGGATCCCATTTACTGATAAACGAGTCTCGCGCCACGTTCGCCGTAACAGCGCCACGCTGAATGTGCGCAGCAGTACGCCAAATATCAAGAGTTTTAATAAATGCCACCCGCCGTCTCATTGATTGGCCATGGCGCGCCGGTGGCGCCCCCTCAGCGGGCTGTTTGAGAGCCACATTATCGACCACGCGCCACAAGCAGACGGCATGGTGCCAGTCTTGCCACGGCCGCGGGGGGAAACGGTTGAGGGGGATGGCCGGGGTGGGGCAGCTTGAATGTGAGTGGCCATTGAAAAACAGCTGAAAGAGTGCGTGAGCGCAGCCGGAGGGAAAGAGCAGCGGAAGAAAGCAGCGCTCGAGAAACTGGGCCACGTTGCACGATGAAAACTGCATTATCTTGGCAATATAGCAAGAGCAAGAGCAAATGAATTGCCGAAATTCACTCAGCACACACCAAATTGGCAACCGTCAAGATTGCTTAGGCAATAGCCAAACAAATAAGATAAAATTATGCGTGATATAAAAATACACACACAAAAATGTCAGAGAATTATAGTAAGTACAAACACAAAAATAAACATACACTTCTTCCCGACAATAGAAAAATAACAATGATAATTTGGAAACAAACAATCGTATAATGTGTATTGGCATATAAGACAACACACACACACACACACACACACACACATACACACACACACACACACACACACACACACACACATACACACACACACAGAGACCCACACAAAGAAGGCAAAACTGAAGGCAATGAGGAATGTGTTGTTTCCCGATTCGCGTCAAGCATCAATTTCAATACTGAAATACACACTCTACAAGCTAGCACTACCTGCGCCAGAATTGTCGCAAAATATATAATCTCAATTTGTGCAAATAAAATAAGACACATGAGAAAGCAAATGACAAAAGCCCCGTAGTTTAATGACAAAAATAGATGCTGTCTACTGAGCAATGCAAATTTGAACTAGGCGCCTAATAAAAGCGAAAAATTCGGCAGTATTGTGTGCGTGTGCGTTGCCAAACAGGCACGAAAAGGTCGCGAAAATTACGACTCAGCGTGACGTCATAACAAGCCGTCCGATGCAGATAAATGTTGTTGTTGTTGACGTTGATAATGTTGATGTTGTTTGTGGTGTTGATGTTGAGATGATGATGATGTTGTCAATAAGTCGCGCGATCTGCTGCCACTGATGCAGAATCATAAACAACACAACACAACACAACAAAAAGACACTGTAACACGCACGCGCACACCCACCTACATGCCGCCAAAATAAACACACAATATGTATAACCAAGAAGATGATTATATGATCAATAATTGTCAAAAGTTAACGATACAAAAACATACATGATAATAACAAATAAAATAGGAAATAATGACAAATAAATATACACAAATAAATATTAAATACATACACACATATATATATATATATATATATATATATATATATATATATATATATATATATACAATTAATAATTAACAATAAATAAATATATAAACAAGAATATATTATAATAAGTATGGAAAATACATGATAATTTCATATGATATGAGTGGAAGGATTGCAAAAGATAATGAAAGGATTGAGCGTATGCAGGAAATAAGATTTCTTCATAAACACAATTAAAACCAAAATAAAACTAACCAAGGCGGCAAACAACAGAACTAAACACAATATACAACGTAAATGATGATGTAACTGCAACTGCAAGATAAATAAACCAAAAATTACGTCAATGCCGAGCTGAAAATCGCAAACGATCAAAGCGCAAGTTCGGAACACAAATGCTACGCAGCGACTGTAGAAGGGAACCTAACCTAACCCAATTATTATTATAATTAATTACAGGCAAATTCAGTGGCAAGGGATGAGTACAAGCCCTATTACCACAATGCGGTGACCCCATGTACCGGAAGCGCCGAAATCATATAGAGGGAGAAAAAATTGGAAAAGTAAATGTTTTGGTCAAGAAGATGAAAGCTAATGAAGAAAATAGCAAAATAAATGATAAATAAAACTAAAAAGCCTGCCAATATATAAATTTCATTAAGCAGCACAAAAGTGGGATCAAAAACTAGACTTGAAATTAATTTTTCTCAAAAAATATATTCATTAAAGAATTTTGAAACATTTGAAACATATTTTTGGATCTGTCATAGCTGTTTTATGATATTCAAAATTCTTACATATGATCGAATTGAGAAAGTCAAGTGGGAATTTCTAGATTTTTCATTCATATTATTTTGCAAGATGTTTGTATGTCTTAAATTTGTCTTCACTACGCCAGTCTGGGGGTGAATTTGCAATTATATAAACGGAAAACATAAACATTTATGTCAGTTCATTTGCGCATATGTAAGACCCCTTGATTAGAAACTTCTGTGCAAACTATATCATACACTACGTCAGCTACCAGTCAACTTACCCCACGATCAGTGAGGTCGTGTCCTTTTCATTGGAAAGACCGGACAACACAAATACAAACGACATACAAACGTACACATACACACACACATATCATAGATAGAAAGCCTTTGAAAGCACGAATGTACACTGAGGAAAATTGCTGAAAAAGTCAAGTTTGGAAGAACAGTGTTGATTTCGGGTTGACGTCATATGATAACGCAGTTGTAAGTTGAATGAACACATCAACATGGACAATGACAGAATGGATAGCTAGATTTCAGGCAATATTTCGCAAAGAAGTGCTCTCGTTTCTCTAATATGGCAACTGGGGTGAAGATGATGTATCGTGCAATATGTTGACAATGATAGTGATGACATTATGATGATGAGTTTGAGGTAGTGAGATGATGAGGAAGATGATGTAATCCGCATGATGACACAATAAAGTGATAACAATGAGTCAAGGATGATGAAATGATGGGGAAGAAACAACTATGTGAATCAGTCGGTCGCCAATCCAGTATATTTGGGTCACTAAGTGTTCATAGAAAACAATGTTTTGTCGCTAAAATATACGACAATTAGATATTTGCATTCTGTTTGCATATAATCACTATTTGATGCAAACAGACAATGATTAAGTGGAATTATGTTTGAAAATACAATCATTGTGTATAAGTACAATTCATATATCTATTTAGGCTTGGGTCGCGATGCTAGAACTGTGCAAGCTTTTGGCTCGCTGCCAGAAAAAGGTTGAGAACCACCGGTCTAGATAATTACAATGCATTACAATACATACCATTGGATCCAATGTAACTTTGAGAATATTAATTCAGCCATCTGCTCTCAATTGTTACTTTCTCCGCAGACAAAAAACTGCCTCAAAACGAAATGATAGCCCAAACGAGTAGTCACTGTGTGTTGATTATATAACGTAAAACAGTGGTTCCCAAACTGTGGCACGCTAGGACCTTCCAGGTGGTACACAAACACCTTCGGGTCATGACAAACGTACCAGGGCATGATTTCCGACGTGCTTTGAGCGAAGTAATGTCCCTCATTGACCAGCTGGTGGAGAAGAAACAGTCCTTGCATTGAGTTGTATTTTCAAGTTGACTTGTGTGTTCTACTTGTACAATTGTGTAAATAAAGTGATATCTGATCGAACTGAATTTCCCTGGAACCAGGTGTTAAGCGCGGCGAATATACGGGACCTCCAGGTGGTAATCGATCACAAAAAGGTTGGGAACCACAGATGTAAAAGATCAGGAAAGAGTTTGAGAGGGGGAAACGACGAGCGTACCTCTTGGGTTGAAGCTAAAGGTGTCAGGAATCAAGAACATTAAATTTAGAAAATTTGCTTGAACGAATTTGTTTCAGTCCTAACCTAACCTAACTAAACCTAACCTAACCTAACCTAAAATCTATGAAAAATATAGAAACGTTTTTGTGCGTTTTTTAAGCGTTTTTAATGTTCTTGAATCCTTACAAATTTAGCCTGGACCTACCTCTTGGAGAGCGTGAGATTGTGTGCCTGTTGGTGGGAGAGCAGAGGTTTGAGCCGCTCCACGAAGCGCTGGTAGTTCTTCTCCAGTTCTCGCTGGTACTCGTGCTGGTCGGACTTGATCAGTGTGCGATTCTTTCGCAACGCGTCCAAACACCTCAACACACACATACAAACCAACTGAAGCAATGGTACATAGAAGACGTTTGGGACATGGTCCTGGTATCCGCTACACAACGGATCCACAACACCCCGCCTATGAAATCAATGGCTCATGAAATAATTGCATTAGTCCAGCAGTTCTTAACCTGGGTTCAATCGAGCCTCAAGAGTTCGGTGAGTCAGTTTCAAGAGTACGGCGGTTTGGTTCAACCACTCGTATGATTCGTGACGTCAAGCTCTGCTTGGTCATCATTGGCTGCAGTTAATCACGCAATACCGCTTCGTCTTGATATCTGTGCTGCAAGCAACTCGGTCCACTCAGTAGTAGCCTAATTGTGTGACTGTCTTGATCGTACGTGATTTGCGATTTTTCTCACAGTATCTAAAACACGATTGGTTCGATGAATACATGTATGGAACCTGTGGGGTTCAGTAGCCCCAATACGAGAACTTCATTTGCGTAAAGCGATGTTATATTTAACGGTATCTATGAATGGACAGCGATACCCTCCCATCGCTGCCATTTTCTGGTAGATACAGAAATTGTATTAACGGTGAAATTCGCTATTATTTATCAATTATAGGCAAATAATTATTATCATTAGTATTAATTACAGGCAAATACAGTAGCATGAGAAGAGTGCAACCACTATTACCACCCTGCGGTGGCCCCATGTACCGGAAGCGCCCAAATGATGTAGAGAGAAAGAAAGTTCAAAAAGTAAAAAATACCAAAAAGAAAGAGTTCGAAACAATAAATAAATGACAATAAACAATCCATCCGATAACAGTACATAATGCCACTCCGCCCACACTCCTCTATAAGTAACATAAATAAAAAATAAATATGGATAAATATTAAGTTTTTCCGCGCGCGCCTTACGTCGCTCGTGCAGGCTTCAGGTATTTAAACACCCCAGGAAAACGTACTTGAAAATTGATAAGTTATGCCTTCTAATTACTCACAAAACAAATTAAACAACTAACCTTTGGGAACACGATGAAATATTCTCGTAACAGTCCATAGAAGGATATGTCAGAAATAATGATTTTTTATAATTCGGTTAGATAAAAATTCTCGGCTTCCGCCAGCTCCACTTGTGAAATGCGAAACGTTTTTGTGCAACTTTTGCCAAATACATGCCGAGAACGATAATGATGAAATCAGGTTAGGAATCAGCTATTGTGTGCGAGGTTTTCACAGGTGTTGTGTGCTATGTCTAGATCAGAGGTTCCCGACCGATGGGTCACGACCCCCTAAGGGGGACACAAGCGCACTTCAGGGGGTCGCGAGAGCCGCCTGAAAAAAGTGTGTCAGTCGAAAGTTGCAAAAATTCCATGTTATCAACACCTGATGATTTTTCTTTGTATTTTCGAATACATTAAATAACGATGGCATTACAGTATTGAATATGATAATAATTCAGTATAAAGGTGTCTTTCTAACTTCTCATACTTTACTGGGGGTCATGGAGCCCTCCGGATATGTCCTGGGGGTCGCGATGCGAAAAAGGCTGGGAACCCTGGTCTAGACGACGACGATAAACGACAGTGAACACTCCTGATATGCTGCCGTGTGCGTGTGTGTTGGTTGTGTGAGCGAGAGCTGGTGAATTATGTGTGTCTCGTGCAGCCGTGGAGTGGAGTAGTGGAGAGCACAAACGACGGGCCTGCACCACCACGACCGGCAGCGTTGTGCGACGCGTTAATCTTGCGCCACTAATGAACATGTCAGTGCGCCATCATGCGCCCATACATCTTGACAATCACACTGACAGAGTCAACCCAACGCTATTCAATGTACAAACATCACTCGACCACTCACCAAACAACTGCGCATGCATATGGGAGCACAGATAAATACACACACACACACACAGAAATAAAATTTAGGGTTCACATTCAGTGGCGGACCCAGAGTGCAATTTTGGAAGGGGCTGAAATTTGGGGGCGATCAGTCATGTACATGCGTAACTATGCAACATCTTTGCGATAATTCATATAACAACAAATTCTACGGAAATATATTTTTTCTTTACCTTATTTTTGGTGAAAATCTTGGTTATGAGGAGTTGAAGGAAACATTTTGGGGGGATTCAGCCCCCTGAGCCCCCCTCTGTATCCGTCATTGCAGACATTCACAGTTTGAGAATGTTTGAAACCCATTTAGCCAGACGTTATTGAGTAGGTGAACATTACAAATGGCTGATGAGTGCGATAAATTAAACTTGACATTATGCCAATGATATATTTACAACTAACCAAGCATAAACGTGAAAGAGACGAATTTCCAGAGCTTCTTAGATAATGTGCTCTAAATGGCCCAACATTCTGAAGCACCCAATAGTCCAACTGAACTGTAATACGCACGTTTATACACGCATAAAAGAAAATATGCGTGTGGAGCCATTGACAGATAACAAGACCAGATAGAATAGAATAGAATAGAATGATAAACGCGCCAAAAAGCAGTCGCATATGTACTATATTTGACGAACCACTACACGTATGGTCAGCACCAAAGATATATAGTTAGCGGTATCGGCGTGGCTGTCTTTCAAACACTATCCAGTTTTCCACACACTTGTCACGACTTTGTGGTGAATGTTTAGTCACACGAGACCCGTTGAGTCAACCACGTCATATTTGATTAATACAAATGACTTTTATTTATAGTCTATAAGCCTTCAGCTGACCAATGATTTCCCCATAGCACATCGTCAACATAAAAGCGAGCATGAAATACAACTTTCAGCTACATACAACTTTTCATCACAGCACACTTGGTGATCAAACCTCTGGTTTAAATGATCACCTCCTATACCAAGCCAGGTATTTTATTTGGCGAATCGCGACCCCTGCAATACTTGCCAGAGGATTGAAAAGCTTCAACTTGAGACTCAGCGAACATTGGTGAGATTAGTTAGATATCTATCTTCTAGGTGCACTAGGCACTATTTCATAGATCACTCCAGATTAAAAGTTGCATGATATTTGACCATTCATGTAATGCAGTGGATCTCAACCTGTAGAACACGTACCACTAGTGGTACGCAAGGACCTTCCAGGTGGTACGCGAACATTTTCGGTGTCATGAACAATGGCACCAGGGCATGATTTCCGATGTGCTATTATCAAAGTAATGTCCCTCATTGACCAGCTGGTGGAGAAGAAGCAGATACAACCCTCACATTGGCATTTTTCGGTTGATTTATGTGCTCGACTTGTACAATTATGTAAATATAGTGATATCTGACCGAGTTGAGGTTCCCTTAAGTCAGGTGTTACGCGTGGTGACTGTACGGTACCTCCAAGTGATACTCGATCACAAAAAGGTTGGGAACCACTAGTGTAAGGGATCGAAGGCGCGAAAAAATTAGGAATTAATATTCCTCATCTTTACGTATACGTCTAAACATGCTATCAGGGACGGATACAGGAGAGGTCCAGGACCATTTCCGTCCAAAGCGTATGATATAAGACCTATATAATGAGATATACAATCACCTAGTTGGTCTCTCATAAATTCCTGCATCCGTCAATACATCTTACTTATCCCGTATATATTGTCTTATCGTGAGATAACCTGACTGAAGGATATCATCCTACTCTTTTCACTAACATCACACCACATGTGACGTATAAGCGAGCGAGGCTCTGTTGGAATAAATTACTGTGAGTTCTACCACTGACAGGCCGGTCGCCCACGAGCCAAGGTATTAGATTGTGTCGTCCGAAATTAGTTTTGCTGTGTCAGTCAGATAAGAACGATTTCACAACACGCGGCAACAAAGACATTCGGCCAACGTCTGACACTGCATAATGACATAACCGGCCCTGACATGTGATTTTCCAAAAGAAAACCATTCGCGAAGAAAACTTAGAAATTTGCTGGCAACTAGCTAGCAGCAATACACGCCAAAATGGTTCATTTGAGAAACGGCGCGTCAAATCTCAATTTCAAAAGCAAATAACACCAAGAAACTGGTCCGACAGACAGACACACACACACACGGGCACATACACGCACGTACACGAGAGCAAAGCGGGGGTGTAATGAATGACTGCTGGAATTGGTGACACCCCAGTTGAAATTAAGGTTAAAGCAACGAATGGAAAAATTCTCGCTGGACGCCTACACAAACACACACACACACATACACAGATAGGTTATCAGATCTCATTCGTTCCCTTCCACACGTTTCCATCGCTCCACGTCCGCCGAACTCTACCTCCAACACTGATCTCTATGGAAACCCACGCCTCCGAAGTTCTTCTTTTGCAAAGAGTATAAAATGCTTTCCGCTCTCATCTTCTCTATGTTGATCGTCCTCTGCTCCAATTCTGTGCCAGACGTTGGCACTCTGTTGGTGATTGCGTCGGCCGGAAAATATCGGCGCCAGCGGGAATTCGACGCCAGAAAAAAGTGCGCCACAAATCCATTGAGAAGTATCGAAAATTCGCCGTTGATCGGCTCATTTCGCACCGGCACACACACACACACACACACAAATACGAGCTCAAATGCAATCACTCTGTCCATGTGCTTGCAGCAGATCGACACATGAAATACCATCAGCGATGCCGTATGCCGACGAAAGCGACGCCATCACACGTCCAGACAAATCGAAGACCTCCGCAGCATACACTCCACGGACAAACGCGATACACTTTGTGTATGTGTGTGTGTACTCTGGCAATCATTTGTACTCACTCACGCACACGTCCCAAACACATTCGTACCAAAGTGTGATATAAAAAGAGGAGCGATGAAAATGGCCAACAAAGTGAAAATGAAAAGTCCAGCGGAGAAAAAAAGAGAAAAACCCAAGGATAGCAAAAATTCGAAGAATAAATTGAGAATGTGCAATTGTGGATATTTTATCAGCGCACACTAAGTGATTTGCAATAAATATTTATTGGCAATGGAAAGAACACTAGTCGCGAAGAGGTTCGGTGAGTCAGTTGCAGGGGTTGGGCGGTTTGGTTCACCCACTCGTATGATTCGTGACGTTAAGCTCTGCTTGGTCATCATTGACTGCAGTTAATCACGCCACATCGCTTGACCTTGATATCTGTGCTGCAAGCAACTCGGTCCACTCAGTAGTGGCCTACTTGTGTGACTGTCTTGATCATGCATGATTTGTGATTTATCATAGAATAATTCAAGCACGAAGAGTTCGATGAATGTATGTATGGAGCACGTGGGTTTGAGTACATCCAATAAGGTGAAGAACCACTGCTCTAGTGGCACACACGTTCCTCTCAGGTCGCATGACGTAGTTCCAATGCCACTCTCCAATGTAGAAGTATTCCGTATGATGACAGTGATCATAGATAGGTGTATTGATGAAAAACCTTTAACCTTTAACGCGTCAGTCGTTAATCGCTAACGAAAACGTTTCATAGAATTGACGTTGAATAAAAGGAAAAGCGTTAACGCTAATCGTTGACGAAACACTCACACAGTAAATCTTGTGAGTCTGAAGAAAAGTTACGCGTTAACCGTAATAGGAAATTCGTTAAGGCGACGACACTTACCTGAATGATTAAAGACTTCCAATGACAATGCAACATTGTAAATTAAATGTTTAATTGAATGCAATGCATGAATGAAAAAATGGGTGTTTTTGTGGAATTGCATTTGTATTATATTGCAATTTGCAATTGCATATTGCAATTGCATTTGTTGCAAATGTATTGATTGATTGGTTGATTACGTACTTCTTGCAGAAGTCTTTGAAGCAGATTCTCAGCTTCTTTTGGAAACCTGTCGGCTCGTGTTTGGACGGCACAAAGAGGTCGTTGAGAAACACGTTGGCCACCTCCAGAGGTCCCTGGTTCACCGTCGTTCCTGAATGAGCGCACCACACGCGGATACACACACATTCACATACAATTTATCTAGAGCGACCACACGTTCTCTTTTTTCCGGACATGCTCTCTTTTTGGGGTGCTGTCCGGCATGTTCGGGTTCTTTTTGTAAAATGTTTCAAATGTCCGGGGTTTATGTAGTTAGAGTAGTTATAATCGATATGTTCCCTCTGCGAGTGTATAATGGTTTGGTCCGTGCCTAAAAGATCAATTCAAACATTTGGCCTAAAAGGGTCCTTTTTCAACAGAAACGTCATTTTTTCGCGCACGCACATTGTCCTCATTTTAGAGATTCAAAATATGATCACCCCAAATATATCATGAACAGCTAACGATATTAGTATTACATAGTGGTCCCGATTGGCAAGATGAAAATGATTCCAATCTTAAAGAATGGCTGGAAACATGAAAACGACTAGGATAAAACAGGGTGAAAGTAAGAATTAGCATACTTATGCATTGTCGGAACAATGTGAGAAGCTCGCTTTAGGAAGACTTCCAGGAACATTTGACTGCAATTTCACTTACCAAGCTCCACCTGGTTTCAGCTGCAATTTGCCCGAGTGAAAAAGATCAACGCCATGAATACGCGTTCATCAGCTTCATAGAATCAAGATGTGGAAGAAAATGGATTGGAATCGCTGCAAACCGGGACCCTATTCCACCTCAATACAAAAATTTTCCGGTGTAGGGCTGAGGGCGGGGAGCAAAGGAACTTGATGCGAGGGCTTGGCGAAACATAGGGCAACCATATTCCGAATATCTAAAATTAGAACACTCCTGCACACGCGCGAGAAATTAAGCTGTCTTTTGAAAAATAACAATTTTGCCGAAAAATTCCCTTTTTATAGGTCAATCACAAACATTTAGGAACGGACTGGAAGGGGAATACTTGGGGACGAGGGCTTGGGGAAGGCTCCCCTTGGCACCGCCACTGCATTAAACCTTCTACTTGTGCAATCACTATTGCGTACGACCCTTCAAGTCCTCCACCAAATAGTGACAGGTTGCAGAAAAGAAAGCAGCGGAAATACCGTAGCTCCCAGCCAATAAACCCATATTTTAATCAAAAGTTTTACTCCATGTTTTTTGAAGGAAGACTTTATGGCTAGAGCTATTTCAGAGTCGAAAAAGTCGCCCTGTCAAAGTTGTACTTATCCAAAAAGAACAAGCTTCATTTTAGTATGAATTATATCAATGTTAATAAAGTACAAATATGCGCAATAGTTGATTGAAAAACATAAATTAGCATGTAAATGAAGAGAAAGGACGGATTTTTTAAACATGCTCTATATGTAGAACCAACAGAGCATTTGAAGAATACTACTGGAGAAAAGTTCAAATTTTGGGTGGGCATATTGGACAGTACCACCAAAAACCTAGTATTTCGGGCCTCAAACGTTGCATGGACTTAAAACGGACAGGTGGGCTTAATGGCCGCGACCTACGATAGGCAGAACAGTGCAAAACAGCGACTGACCAATGCAACCCTGCAGCACCATCTGCAAGATCTTGGTGTCCGGCGGAGTTTGTTGCACGGCAGCGGAGAGTTCGCCTGTCTTCTTGCGCAAGTCCTCGATGGCCACTTCGATAGGCGTCAGGATGATCTGAACACACCATGACAACATCGAATAAACGATGTACGATCAACATAACCATTCACAAACGGTCACCTTTCAGAAGAAAATATCCAAACATACTTATTGGTGTTGGAATTAGTTGTTAGTAGTAGAAGCCGAACTAGTGGCAACTATAAGTATACATGAACAAGTATACATTCAATGAGTCTGATAGAAATTTAGCGTTGTATCTGTTCCGGATGATTGTATGATGCCTATGTCGCTGTTAACTGTATTTAATGCTTTGTAAAATACCTCTGAAAACCAAAGATCTGGAAAGACATTCCAAATATATGACGACCTGCCCAGTGCATGGGTGTAGATTCTAGGGAGGGGTATGAAGGTATATATACCCCCCTCGACAAATTGACTGGGAGGATGAATATGCAATTACTCCCCTTCCCCCCGAGAATTCCGCTGAGTTCAGTTAATTGGGTGAATGGTCATCAAAATAGGCATAGCAAAAAGTAACAACATACGACAATTGTGTGTATGCAAGTGTGCTATATGTAATATACTTTCCATTGAGGCATGTGTTGTAATTGACTAGGCATAAAATGGTTGAGGTTCCTATGCAATTCACCAACTGAGTCAACTTGAGAGCTGTCATCCCCCGAGCCTCGACACAAATCTACGCCCTTGGCCCAGTGGTTGCCAAACAAATCAACATTACGTCGTATATTTCAGCATATGTATTAATTCACAATGCATATATATCCATAGTGCCAACTAATCGATTCAATTAAGAAGACTGTAGTTATGTTTTATCTGCAGTCATCAAAGAAATGCCTGTAGGAGAGAATCGATGGACTTTATGGACGGTGTTCATTAGACAAACGATCTAAAGTAAACGAGAAAAGCATCTCAGCTTGGCACCAAATCGAAGCCAGCTTAGCTCAGTTGAGCCCAGCTCAAGTTGAAAACGCTGCACATCAAATCAATGCCCGAGCACAATGCATTGCAACGTAGAACACACAGTGAGTTGCAGCCATTTGAACGAGCGAATTATAATAGCATGCGTATTATCAAACAGCTATAAAAAGATACTATGAAGAAATCAACTTGAAAAACAGCCAAGAAAAGAAAACAACAAAAACGAGGTAAAAATAACAAAGATATTGAAAAAATAATGAGATTGAAAAATATACGTTAATAAACCTATTGTTTTCTACAAAAATAAACCAAATAAACAAAGTTATGGGGCCTACACAACAGCGTAAAACAAACACCGTGCCATATAATTTGTTAATAGACATGTAAACAGCGCTGGAGCAATATAGACAGGCGCTAGTGATGAAAACAGTCGACCATCCACTATCCAATCAATAACCAACTTCCAGCTAGCAATTAACGCGGCACAACTTTGCACAACCCCCGTGCCCTCTGCCCCCCGCCCCCTTTCATCTAACACTGCAATATTGACAAACTTCCACGCTGAAACTACAATAGACAAACACAAAACTCGTCCACAAAATCGCGAATAACGGAACGGAATAGAAAAGCGGCAACAAATCAGTTGACAACTATAAAACGCCAGATATTATTATTATTATTATTATTATTAATTACATGCAAATCCAGTAATATGGGTTGAGCGCAGTAACACTATTACCACTATGCGGTGGCCCCATGTACCAGAAGCGCTCAAAAATATATAGTTTCAGAAAAACGAGCTAAGTCAGTACGTGAGCCCATACACAACTCCAAGCGAAACCCAATAGTTCAATCAGAAAAAAATATAGAAGCTCAACCACGCAAACACTGCAAATACCCACATACACACACGCACCTCATACACACCAACGCGCAACATACAATCCGCAAAACGCTACAAATTAAAATTAAGTTGCATATATTTTTTACCAAATATGCAGTGTACTAAGCGTTGTTAAAACGGATAACCATTTCAAAAGAACGTTAATAAAACAAGGATTTCCGCCTTTCACACTGTGTATCGAAGACAATGGAGATGTCAAGGTGGTATTCTATTCAAACAGTTTAGTGTCGCCGTAATTCGACGTAATTCCACAGCGACATAACCCAACTACAGAATAATACTTCGTCCGCCATTGTCCTCGTTCACCCCGTCCTAGCTAGGCCACTGGCGACGGTCTCAATATCAGCACAATAGGGCAAGAACATGAGCCAGCCAGCTCTCTTGCCAACAATCAGTGACAATTTCCGCACTAACACACGCACACACGCATACAGACGCACACACACACACACACACGTACACACACACACGCACAAACACACACACACACACACACACACACACACACACATTTCCACAAAGTTCAACCACGAGACGAGTGTTTGTTAGGGTTTTTTGTTAATATAAGCTCCTGGTTATAATGGAAAATTTCACCCCATAACACATTTTTAATTGCACCTGAGACTGTTGACAAACTGGAATAATATTTTATATATTTTAACGTCTGATAATAATTGAATTATGATTATTACATTGAATAAAAATAAACAACATTAAATATACAACCAAACACACATGGAATGAATTAATTTTGTGCGTGTATGTGTGTGTGCGAATGTTGTAGGCAATGTGTATGGGCAGAATGGCAAAATACGCTTGACGCATTTCATATATGAGCAATTTTGCAAACAATTTGCATACACTCGAGCACACACACACACACACACACACATACACAAACTATTTTCCACTCAAATGAGAAATTGTATGTCGACAGCAAAGTTCGGCGGGTGTGCTGCAGTAGCATATGGGTATAAACACACATACATACACACACACACACACACACACACACACACACACACACACACACACATATATATATTACACGCACTTATACACAAACATTAATACACAAACAACAAAGAGGAAAGTAATGAACAAGTAAAGTGCATATTGGAAGAATATGAGGAAAACACGTATGAACATAAACGAAAATGCAGAATGTTAGAATGAAGCAAATAGTCCTGATATTAAATGTATGCCACAAAAAATATACATCCATATTTTCCCGTGCATAAGAGATCCTGGTCATAAATGTTAAATTAAAAATTAATATTCAATATTAACCATTAGACTTTAAAAACATTGAGTCTGTTACATATGGGAGTAAGATTTTGAGCACCATATGATGATATAGAATGATATTTGATGATAAAACATTTAATGAAAGCATATATATATATATACATATAATTCCAAATTCATTTATAGCTGACCCGGACATCTATTTTCAACTATTAATTGATAACTAACAGCTAATACCTGTTATATATTTCTATGATCTATACATTTATGCATTACTAAAATATTTTCCCAGAATTATTGCCTAGAAAATTGAAGGGGTGTACGGAATGTTTAGATGACAGAAGACACTCGCTAACACCGAATTGGTGTCGATAATTGGAGAGCGCTAGGAACACCAGGTGTACATTCACTAAACGACACAACATCAATATGCTGAAGCTATGTCTAGTTGTCTGGTCCAAGCGCTCAAGCAAAGGTCGACATATAAAAACACGGACAAAATCGGGGAGGAAAAAATGGGAAAATATATAACTAAAGAATTCGCCCAGGCATAGGGCTCCGTTGCAGTGTGGTAAGAAAGAGTTTGTGAGTATTCATTACAGAGGATGAGCGCCAAGCTCCAATTTCGCTAGGTTAGGTTAGATTAGGTTATAGCTGCCAAGCTGGAGTGAGTTACACATTCTATCAATATCACAATATCACAGTGCATTATCCTCCTAATATATCCTACAGCATATTCCTCATCCCTCCGGGGGAAGATGCGCGCAAATGAGTTAGTGCCTTAGAATATAATTTTGAATCCAATGTTCTATGAGTCTCCATCGTCTAACTTGTAGAGTATTATTCGCTGGTTGTGGTTTGTTATGGCGGAATGTTCTGGAAACTAAGTTCTCCGCTGTAGAAGAACAGCCAATAGGCAGTTAGCAAACGACGTTGAATGTCGAATAAATAGCCTATTTGCCAGATAATTCCGTCAATTATCCAACTTTGGCCCGATACTGCAATGGTGAAGCAGAAATTTGGCGGGAAATGTGGCGTGTGCGTGGCACAATCTCTGGCAACAATCAACGCTATTGTTGTTGGTGACAGTTGCCAATTCTGGTGATAAATGTGATTTGACTATCAGCGATATGTAGTCTTGATGACACATATTGAACTGTTCGGTCGAACCAAGCTGACACGGCTTCATTGATCTTGTAAATTACGTTGTATTGTATTCTAATGTATGTGAATTTGTGAGTGTGGGTGTTTGTAATGCTTGTGAATTCCTTTGTAAATGGTTTGATTTGACTTGTGTGACTGCGTGGCTGTACTTCTACATTGTTTTCTGGTTGAGTTTTTAAGTTTCGCCAAACTCGTTTTTCTCAACTATATATAGCTTTTGGACGCCTCCGGTACATGGGGCCACCGCATGGTGGTAATAGTGCTTACACTCATCCCATGTCACTGGATTCGTCTGTAATTAATAATAATAATAATAATAATAAATATTCACGGTAAAATGTTACATCTAACAAAGTACCTCACAGTTGGAACACATAACTATTCAAGTGAAGTCATAGAAAATCTGAGAGCAGTTCTATGTCCCTATGTCTCCCCCTAATACAGCAAAATTCCATGTCGCTTGTCAACACTGTCTTTGTACAGAGTACAACTCCTCGAGAATCAGCTCACTAATCAACTCGGTGTCGTTCTGACCAAGCACCAATATCATACACAATCATACGCAAAAAATTACCAGAATACAACTCGGACAACAGGAAAGCAAGAAGAGCTTCAGTGGAATGATAAGAAACAAAACTGTAATAATTTGCATCGAATTAGAAGGCAGTATAATAGGACAAATTCGTTCGTAGATAACACACTCCAACACACTCACATCCACGTACATAGAACAAGACCAATTATCTTGGCATTATGATCCCTGTAATGGCGATATCTAGATTTATCACTGGAATAACAAGGCACCTGGCAATAAGTGAGTTCTAGCTCACTGAAACTTCTCACTCGTGGCGTAATCACGACTGAGTAGCTTTTCTAAAATGCCTCAAAGATAAATCAGGTATAATGAAAAAGTTTCAAGATATTCAAGGGACAGCAAACAATTTGAGGTCACTGCTGTAGAATGACCCAACCGAATCAAACGTTGAACAAAATAAAATTATGAATTAACACAAACGTGAAATTGCTCACAATTCAAAATAAAAATCGATCAATATATTTCCAAAAAAATCAGCAATCTCCAAACTGAAAAACATTGCCCAATTATCCGTTCAATCAGGATTAAACTTAATAATCGAGAAAACACTAACTTTGTGACTCAAAATGAACAATGTTTGTGTTTGTCCTCTGACTTTGGCCTTACGAATGAACGAATTTCGATCTTGTAACAATAATAGTATCTTGTAAACAGATCACCAAGATCGTGAATTCGTCATATTGTGAAAATTAATCATCATATTCATCAAATCCAGGCGGCATACCAGCTACACATCATAATTGAACCTGGTCAATTAAAATATTTCCACATTATATGCACTCTGAAAGAAGTATGAGAATTAGTCGTGATTCGACAGTACCAAAAACTTACAACACTTTTAAAAGTGGTATTTTGATGTTGTTGACCACAAACTTGAATTATATATAAGTTCAAGGTTAAAGGCCTAAGTGACAGTTGCCACACGGGAAGGAGCCGAAGCTTAAGAACACACACAGGTGTGTCCGTGCAGCTCGCTGACACCGCAGAACCGACCCCTCCACGCCTCCCCAGGATGCATGGCACCAAACATGACTGATATCTGGTACCATTTGCCATTCGCCGCTGGGTCGACAGGGGCTGTTGGATTGTAGAAATCGCCCAATGAAATTCTCCTCCGCTGGGATTCGAACCAAGAACCTCCCGCTTGTGAGGCGAGTGTGCTACCACTACACCACGCAGCCTAAAAAATTAACCGAATTTATTAAAAGTCAAACAAATATTTACTCAATGATCAAAATTTCCAAGCAGGTAAAAATTACATGCTCAACACGTATTAACTTGCTGCTTGTTTTGTTGCTACTGTTGAAAAATTATTGTGTTTGAAAATTATCTGAAAATGATGTTATATGTAGTTGAATGTATATGATAAATAATTTTATTTTTTATTGCAGCTGTTACTGACCACAGTCAATGTTGTGTTAAAATGTGTGCCTATATCATATACGTCCAAGAACTATGCTCGATGGAAATTTTTTGTCATGTTAGTTTTCATGAATTGTACAGTCGAAACCGTTTAATGTCATAGTTCGGTTAATGTCATAGTTTGGTTAATGTAATACTCTTTGTGGTCCCGTATGACATTTTTCTATACCAATGACATCGACTATTGTCATACCCTTGTGGTCAGCCAGTCCATGTTTTTGTGTGTTTGCCTATTCAGTCAAAAGCGTATTCATTTTTTGCGTGTAGTGATTGTGGCAGCAGTGATGGGAAAACGCACTGAGTTCACGCTGCAGGATTAGTTACAAACCTTGGATCAGCTAAAGGCTAGCTAGAAACAACGACCATAACAAAGGACCTCGGCTGCGATTAGGGAATACTCTAAAAATCAGGAAGAAAGTGAAAGAAGTTCGAGACATTGCGGCGACCAGCAGCAATCTGAGTCGGAAGCGCAAGAGATCGAGCAATATTGTAGAGGTAGATGAGGCGGTGCTCATGTGGTTCTATCAGATGCGAGCCAAAAATGCGCCCGTGAAAAGGCATATTATGATGGAGAAGGCCAGGAAATTGGCGGTTGAAATGGATGTGGCATTTGAACCGTCAATTGGCTGGCTCGGCCGGATGAAGCAGCGGGAAAACATCAGATTCGTGAAGGCGCAAAGGGAGAAAGCTGCGGTTGATGTGGTCGAGGCAAAGGAATGGATGGCAAAGGTGCTGCCCAAGGAGCTGGACGGCTAATTTCAATGCAGACGAGACGACACTGTTCTATAGAGCGACGCCATCATGCACTCTTGCAGTAAGTGACAGCAATCCGACGCAGAGAAAGATGTCCAAGGACCGGTTGACGGTGCTTATGGTAGCAAACAGCAATGTAAACGAAGAACAGGCTTATGTCGTTGACAGGCACCAAAATCCCCGATGCTCCAAAAGACTGGACAGAACTCCCCTGTCGTACTTTTCCAGTGTCAACACTTGGATGACGGCGAAAATATGTACACGCATTTTGACCGAAAAATGCACAATCAGCAGCGCGTGGTCGTGCTTCTGGTCGAAAATGCCACCTGTCACTGACTGGACTAGAAAGAGGAACTTAGTGCCATGAAAGTGGTCTTCTTGCCGCCGAACACTACTTCACGTATCCATCCACTGGACCAGGATGTGATTCGCGCGCTCAAAGTGCACTACCGCAGGCAGTTTGCCCGGAAAATGCTGGTGACGATCGAATCAGGACAGTCTGTGGAAGAATACGCCACGTCCATCCACATTGTGCTGGCAATGCACATGCTGAATCACGCGCTCTTCTTGGTGAAGCCCAGCACAATGGATAACCGTTTCTTCAAGGCGGGGTTTACACCCACAGAGAGCAGCAACAGTTGCGTTGATGATGATGATGACGATGAGCCGGACTTTGCAAAAACGGCGGAGTTTGAAGAGTTGGTAGCATTGGATACAGAAGTGGAGTGCTACGACGAGATGAGTGATGCTCATCTCGTCAGCGCAGTGAAGGGCAAAGGAGATGATGGCCGCGACGATGATGACGGGGCGGCTGATGGTGTCAGTGGGACTGATGTGCCACCCCCACCGCGAAGGAAGCTCATGCGGCGGTGGGTGTCGTTCGCGCTGACTTGGAGAACAATTTTACGGATTTTGGGCGCTGGTCGTCCTGCAGCATTGAGGAAAAAATAGAGAAAAACTGGCTTAGCAAGCGCAAACTTCTATTCACGATTTCTTCATGAAGCAATCACTTGTATACTGTGCATTATTCATACATATTGATGCTTGTAAAAACAAACCGACTTATAAACACAAGTTTGGAGCGGAAAAATGACCAAAAAGGTTGAGTTCGGTTGTCATAGTTTTTGCAGGTGCCGAAGGTATGATATTAAGCGGCTTCGACTGTATATTGTTTCACGCTTTTCCTGTTATCTTTTCACAAATGTGTTCTAAACAAACATACACACAGACACACCCAGACATGCATATATAGCACACAGCAGCTATACATCATAATTCGATAGTCGTTGCTCAAATTGCAATTCAACACAGTCGCTCAGTCGGCACCGACCCAACCCAACTCGCAAACGCAAGAAAATACAACAACAAAACCGAACATTCTCCTCTGTGTGAATATACACATGCTTAAATACATGTATATATACATATATGTGTACGTGCGCGGGTGTGTGTATGTGTGTGTGCATGTATGTGTGTGTGTGAGAGCTTGTATATAAATGTGTGTGTGTGTGTGTGTTACGTAGACAGAATACACATTAGAACAAAAGCTTCAACGGCTCAGCACCATATTCACACACACACACACACACACAAACTCTGCACTTTTCCCCCGTCCTCTCTTCAGCGCAAGCTTTTATCGACCTGGTTGAAAGGCCCGCCTAGCTCACAACCCGACGACACATCTCAAACACTCATCCACACCAGTAATATGCCATACAAACTCACACACACCGTATGACCGCATATGCCATATACTTGCGTGCCATATAGCGCCCATAAAGCCAGATATCCCAGGAGAAATCGGCTAAAATATATTGTTATAATTATAGTGATACAGGTGTGGTGCAATTATATGAGCATAATACTATGTGCAAATCAGTATGAAATTTATTGAATATCAAATATCAAGATACATACACACACACGCACAAACACACACACCCACACACACAATGTAACAGAATGAAATTTTGAAGAAAATGTAGTAATAAGAGGCATATTCAAATATCCAAGTATTGGCCAATGTGTCAACATACACTACAGCCAATCACGGGTCCCTATGATTCTATAGATTGAAACAATCGCATAGAGCAGTGGTTTTTTGGTGTTGATGTTAAGTGTTGACACATCTTTCAAATTCAGCAGTCAGTTATAGCACCCGCTGGCTCTTTTATAGTTATGTGAAAAAGAAAAAATACTAACGACGCAATAACAAGACTTTTTCTTTAAAATTAAATATTCATTCATACAGCTAAAAGTTCAATGAAAAGAACGTATTTTCCATTAAAATATAAACACAGGTAAAAGCAAATATTTCCTCTAAAAATTTCACAGGATTGCTCGCACCTATTAGGTACTAAGCTCGCACATCCAGTTAAGAATCGCTGATCTAGAATAACACTCAACAAGGCTTTACATCGCATAGATTAGAACAATTCTGCCTTGCGAAAATGCCAACAACATCAATTATGATGTTGCCGAAAATGTTTAGCGAAACGTTTTATTATACCGTCGTAATTCGAGCCGGTCTGATTGTGCTTGTATATCCAATTATACTGCATATTATTTTGCTGTCTAGCCTATGTCTTGTTGTTCAATTTTTATCAAGTATTGCAATAAAACGTGCAACTTTGTGATTGAAATTGCAATACATGCCAATACGGCTACAACTCATACTATAGATCCTATAGATTAAAACAATCATATAGATATATATGTGTGTGTGTATGTGTGTGTGCTTGTACCTGTATAACGTGTATGTTAGTGCATCTATGTGTATGTGTGTGTGTGTAAGTGTGTAAATGTGTGTGGGTATGTGTGTGTATGTATGTGTATGTGTGTATGTATGTGTGTGTGTGTGTGTGAGTATGTTCGTGTGTGTGTGTCTACCTCTCGTCTGGCGATGACGGGAATACGAGTCTTGATATAGGGGAAACAGTGCGAGGTGGTCAGCATAGTCTTGCGTTTGTATTGTTCGTGAAGTTCACCGTGTGCCCGGCCGTCAAGCGTGTACGGCGTGGCAAACATGAAGTCCCCTAGTCAAACAGACAAACACACACACATACACAAACAGACACGCAAAACACACACACAAACAAATACACGCATAATCACACACACACACACACACACACACACACACACACACACACACATACTCACACAAACAAATACGCGCATAATCACACACACACACACACACACATACATACGCATAAGTACACGCACACATACACATGCACAAAACACACACACACACACACACACACACACACACACACACACACACACACACACAAATACATCAATACATATATTGACAGTGTCAGTTTAGCTTCAACTGTTTTGAACCGTCATCGAAGTTCAGTATGGCCTAGCGCTGTGTGTGTGTGTGTGTGTGTGTGTGTGTATGTGTATGTGTCGTGGTAGCTGACTCAAATGACACCCCACAAGAAACCTCAGAGAAACACTCATTATTGAATAATAAAGAGAGAGAGATAATTCAGAGGGCAGGCTATTTCCTCGAGTAAACGTTGCAAAAATAACACTGGCATGCGGTGAATCAGCAACGAACGACAAATAGACCCGGCAAACACATAACACACACACACACACACACACACACACACAAATGTGGCGACACCAAATTGGAGTTTGGAGCAACTGAAACTCCCCGAAAATGTGCCCCCCCCTGAGCCCCCAACAATCCTGACCATGAGCATTTCGAGTGCACTTCCTAATGTTTCGCCAAACACCCGCATCTTTCTCCTTAGCCTCCCACCGGAAACTCCTGGCGCCGCCACTGATGCACAGAACAGACATATATACACACACACACACGCAGACAGACATACAGACAGACAGACAGAGACTAGCACTGACTGATGTTGAAATTGTGTTCGAACGGCGTGTGTTTGTGACGGCTCTCCCACAGGTCGAAATGCGGCTCGACAAATGTGATCTGAATATAGGCGACATCAGGATTCAACTGGCCGGGATCGAATGGCTGCGACGCTTTGATAATCTGCACACTGGCGGCGCCGAACCGCTCCGAGTAGAAACCCTGACATACACACACACACACACACACACACACACACACACACACACACACACACAATCAAGTGGGATGGGCGAAAACGCAAGAACAGAAAGTTGAGGATTTCAAACAGATTGTGAAAGAGCAACAAGAGAACAAAAAAGCAGAGATAGAGCAGGTATTCGTTCAAGTATTGAACAAGAAAAAGAAGATGGTCAAGGACATGGTTGAAAGAGACAGGAACGTCATACTATTCGGTGTGAAGGAAGACGCTGTTGCATCCAGAACTGAAAGAGAGAAACAGGAAAGAAGAAAGGTGAAGGGACTTTTCGATGATCTAGATGTAGAGGGGAAGGGACTGGAAAAGAACATCGAAGATGTGCACCGTATTGGAATGTACGAGGCTGGTAAATCAAGACCAATGAGAATCAAATGCAGCTCAAAATCAGTAGCTGATGAAGTACTGAGGGCCACACGGAGGCTCAAGGACAAAACAGAGTACAAGAATGTGTGGGTGCAGCCGGATTTGAACAATGAAGAGAGAGAGAAACTGAGGGAGACCATCAAACAAATGAAGGAAAAAAACGAACAGAGATCGGAGGCCGAGAAGGAGAAGTTCAGGTGGAGAGTGCTGGACGGGAGACTGAGGAAGTGGTACCTCAATTAGACGGTATCACTAAACAAAAGGATAAAATACAAAAGTGCAACATACAGAAAAGATTGAAAATAACGTACACAAATATAGATGGTCTACTTTCCAGTAGGGGTGAGTTGAACAATTACTTGGCAAGAACAAACCCTGATGTGTTAGCTATAGTGGAAACCAAGCTTAATAAGGACATAGAAGTTGAAGGAATCATTGACAACCGATACAACATATACAGGAGAGACAGGAAAGGGAAACAAGGAGGAGGAGTATTAGTGCTGTCTCAAAGCAATATCAAAACACAAGTGGTATACAAAGGAGATAATGCAGAAATTCTAGCTATCAGACTGGACTTAGCGAACAGAAATAAATATGTTGTGGCAGTATATGTCCCCCCCCCCCCCCCAGAAGCAGTGCTTGGAATCGTGAAGATTATGAACAAATGCTCGACTGCACACTAGTGGAACTCGGAGAAGTGATGCAGAGGTATACAAATTACATTGTGATGGGAGATTTTAATTGCAAAGGCGTAAACTGGGAGGAATGGTCATCAACCACATCAGAAACTTCTTGGGGAACAAGACTGATGAATTTGATGATGAGAAATTTTATGAGTCAGTGGGTGAAAGAAAGTACACGATTTCGAGGGAATGACGCACCATCAAGGCTGGATTTGGTGTTCACAGGGAAATCTGAAGAGATCGATGCACTGAACTACGACAGTCCAATAGGAAAAAGTGATCATGTGGTAATTGAACTGGACACCACTGGCTCCAGGCATGAAGAGGTTCACTTTGACTATCAAGGTACTAAGCTGAACTATGATAGAGCAGACATACCGCGACTCAGAGAATTCTTTGGTAGAACCGACTGGACTTCAATAACGGAAACAGGAGACATTCAGCGGAAATATGACCTATTTCTAGAAATATACAATAAAGGCATAGCGGAATACGTCCCTGCAATGAAGAATAAAATAAGATATAGAAAGCCGTGGTTCAATGCAATATGTGAAAAGGCAAGAATGGAAAAAGAGAAGGCGTGGAACAGAGTACGAAGGAGAAACTCACCTAAAAACTGGAATGCGTACAGGACTGCAAGAAACAGGTACTTGAGTATAAGGAGAGAGGAGGTGGTAAAATATGAGAAAAACATTGTTGAGAAATGTCAAGATGAACCGAAAATGTTCTTCAATTATGTGAACAAGAAGATGAAAAACTACGTGGGCATCAGCGAGATACAATTTGAAGGTACCATGTACACACAACCTAAAGAAATATGCGAAATAATGAATGAAAACTTTCAAATGGTATTCACAGATGAGGAGCCATTTCATGGTGAGCAAGTGAAATCAGTTTACAAACCGATGCGTGAGATAGTTGTGTCCAAAAAAGACCTGCTAGAGAGATTATCAAAGCTGAAAGGACGAAAATCTGTCGGGCCAGACGGCATCTCGGAAAATATTCTGAAGGGATGTAGTAGTGAACTTATTGAGCCTATATATGACATCGTCATGAACAGTCTAAAGCATGGAAAAGTACCGCTACAGTGGAAGAGCTCTAAAATTGTGCCGATACACAAAAAAGGTGCCAAAATTGACCCGCTCAACTACAGACCCATATCGCTGACCAGTGTCTTGTGCAAAATATGTGAAAAAATAATTAAGGATCAGTGGGTTCGGTACCTGGAAGGAGAGAAGATTTTAACAAGTGCTCAATATGGATTCAGAGCGTCAAGATCGTGTGTGTCTAGCCTGTTGGG
Organism: Sacculina carcini; assembly: GCA_916048095.2. NCBI lineage: Eukaryota > Metazoa > Arthropoda > Thecostraca > Sacculinidae > Sacculina > Sacculina carcini. Next base: position 2,764,743 of record OU696573.1, read on the forward strand.
ATATTACAACAATATCATTGATGCGATTCAGGAGAGAGGACAATGGGTGGACAGCGTGTATCTAGATCTGTCGAAAGCGTTCGATAAAGTACCGCACAACAGACTGTTATGGAAGCTGGAGCATCACGGAGGTGTTAATGGAACATTACTCAACTGGATGAAGGACTATCTTATCGGAAGGAGGATGAGCACAACAGTGAGAGGAGTTGAATCATTGAGTAGACATGTCAGGAGTGGAGTACCGCAAGGTTCGGTCTTAGGCCCGATAATGTTTATCGTGTATATCAACGATATGGTAGATAATATCGAGAGCGACATTCATCTGTTTGCTGATGACGCCAAAATGATGAAGATGGTAAAGGACCAAAACGACTGTATGGCATTACAGCAGGATCTGGATAGAGTGAAGGAGTGGGGAGAGAAATGGCAGATGCAATTCAATGAAAAAAATGTCACGTGATGAGATTTGGTACAGGTAACTTCAGACCTTCCACGATTTACAGGCTGGGAAACAAATCCTTGCAAGAAGTTCCAAGAGAAAGAGATCTCGGAATTATTGTGGAAACTGATCTTTCTCCTCAAGGGCACATTAATGACATTTGCGGAAAAATTTAAGCTTTGATTGTTAGAATTAAACACACCTTCGAATTTCTGGATGAGCATATGATTAGAGAGTTGATAGTGTCAGTGATTAGACCCAAGTTGGAGTACGCCGCCGTGGTCTGGTCACCCCATGAGGTGGGACACAAAAAGAAACTGGAAAGACTCCAAAGACTGGCGACGAAACTTGCTCCGAAACTGACGGGCAGGACCTACGAGGAACGACTACAAGCTCTGAACCTAACTAGTCTTGAGGACAGAAGAAAGCGGGGGGATTTGATAAACATATTTAAGTATATGAAAAAGATGGCCACTCCAATAATTACAGGTTTTTATAAGCAGATGAAAGGAAGAGGACACAAGTATAAATTAAGGAAACCCCGTTGCAAAAAGGATATAAAGAAATACAGCTTCCCATACAGAGCTATAGATAGTTGGAATAAACTACCCACGGATATTGTCGAGAGTGAAAAAATATCAGAGTTTAAAAGTAAAATTGATAGGTTGAGAGACAGGTCAGCTCGAGCTTAAGCTCAAATCCTGTAGAACAACTCGGTGAGTACAACTCGGTGAGTACACACACACACACGGACACAGACATGAGTGCGTGAGCGTGTGTGTGTGTGTGTGTGTTAGTGTTACCATTCTCTCCTTTGTATGTACAATTATACTGAAAAGCCCTTTGAACCGAGTGCAATACAGCTATAAACTGAACTGAACATGCACACACACACACGGACACACACACACACATATACAGACACACGGACACATACAGCCACACGGACACACACATACACACACAAAGATGCACACATGTTTGAAAGGTGAAACATTTAAGAATATATCCAAGCATAATATACTTTAAACAATAATACACTTAGAAAGACACAGTATTATGTAGATATAAAATACCCTGTTATATAGGCATCGTCCGCCTCGTAGCCGAGTGGTTAAAACGAGCGCTTTGTGCACGAGTGGTTTGGGGTTCGATTCCCAGGCGAGGTGAAACAGTTGGGCTCGTTTCTAAACAGGTATAGCCCAATTGGCACACGGCGGGCTTTACGTGCGTGCAGCCGTGCAGTTTTCTGTTCTAGCTTTGTGACTGCGAGATAACCCGTGCGTGGAGGCCGGACCTGCGGTGTGCCAGCCGGGGCCGTCATAGGCATTGACCTCACAAAAGACACGCGAACATAGCCTTCACTACTGCTGTGTTCAAATAGGTAATTATTATCACCGTACAACCTATATTTGAGCGACATGGCGTTCTATTTTTCAAACCTTCCTTCGTAGTGCCGTTCAATTAGATGGTGTCGCTCTATTTTTCGACTAGCTGGTGAGAATTTTGAGAAGATACGATAACTTTATGAATGAAAAATGAAGCAGGTTTAACAAGTCACAAATACATGATGACTACTGGTAAGTAATCACTAATTCACTGATAAAAATCAGTCAGTCACAGATATTGCCCAAAGAGAAGAATTAATCAAAGTGACATTTAATTAGAGCGTGTCGTTCAAATAGAGGTTTTACGGTATGAGCTACAATAAAAACAGTGATATATACAATAAGATATGTGTAAATAAGATAGTGATAGAAGATAGTGATACAATAAAAACAGTGATATATAGCGGGAGTGGTTTATGTTGAGTGCACGCGCCGAATCAAACACCACCACAATTGACTGCAAAGCAAAGGAAGAAAACATTTCACACGCGCTGCGGCTTCTATTTTCAGCTTGCCTCGAGGCGGTTGGAGATCTCGGAGAGTTTGGTGAGCGCCGGCTCCTTGTAGATGAACTCTTCGTTGTTGAGGTCGCCAAACTTGTAGCCGTAGAAGCCGACGCGGTAGAAGCACCAGAACAGGCGCCGACCGTCGGCCGTCGCCACGCGGTCGTAGATCTCGTGTAACTTGCTGCCATGCGGACACACATAAACACACACACACACATACATACACATACAAACATAAACACACGTAAACATACGCGCACACATAAATACACTCACACACACGCACACACACAGTTTGCCTGTGTTAGAGAGAGTGTGTATGTGACACTTGAACATGACACTTAACTTGAACATGCACACTCTCACGCAGACACACACACACACACATAGTTTGCCTGTGTAAGAGAGAGATTGTGTGTGTGTGTGTGTGTGTGTGTGTGTCTGCGTGAGAGTGTGCATGTGTGTAACTGTGTACAAATGTGAGTGTATGAATGAGTGTATGTAATTGTGCAAGTGTGTGTGTATGTGAGTGTATGACAGTCAAAAGTCAACTCCACTCTAGAAACAGCACGCTAGTCAGTTTGTTAATGCCTAACTAGGATACTTATCTCGTTAGGCATTGCCAATCTGTTGCCAAGCTAATATTTGAAATGTGTTTGCGTTTGCTTTGGCAATACGTATTTGAATTATAACTTGAACTGTAACACACGCACGCAAGTGTTCAATGAATCATAAGTTGAATGATGAGTGCATCATAAGTTGAATGATGAGTGAATCATAAGTTGAATGATGGGTGAATCATAAGTTGAATGATGAGTGAATCATAAGTTGAATGATGAGTGAATCATAAGTTGAATGATGATTGAATCGTAAGTTGAATGATGGGTGAATCATAAGTTGAATGATGGGTGAATCATAAGTTGAATGATGAGTGAATCATAAGTTGAATGATGAGTGAATCATAGGTTGAATGATGAGTGAATCATACGTTGAATGATGAGTGAATTATAAGTTGAATGATGAGTGAATCATAAGTTGAATGATGAGTGAATCATAAGTTGAATGATGAGTGAGTCATAAGTTGACTGATGAGTGAATCATAAGTTGAATGATGGGTGAATCGTAAGTTGAATGATGAGTGAGTCATACGTTGAATGATGGGTGAATCATAAGTTGAATTATGAGTGAATCATAAGTTGAATGATGAGTGAATCATAAGTTGAATGATGAGTGAATCATAAGTTGAATGATGAGTAAATCATAAGTTGAATGATGAGTGAATCGTAAGTTGAATGATGAGTGAATCATAAGTTGAATGATGAGTGAATCATAAGTTGAATGATGGGTGAATCATAAGTTGAATGATGAGTGAATCATAAGTTGAATGATGAGTGAATCATAGGTTGAATGATGAGTGAATCATACATTGAATGATGAGCGAATCATACGTTGAATGATGGGTGAATCATAAGTTGAATGATGAGTGAGTCATACGTTGAATGATGGGTGAATCATAAGTTGAATGATGGGTGAATCATAGGTTGAATGATGAGTGAATCATAAGTTGAAGAATGAGTGAATCATAAGTTGAATGATGAGTAAATCATAAGTTGAATGATGAGTGAATCGTAAGTTGAATGATGAGTGAATCATAAGTTGAATGATGGGTGAATCATAAGTTGAATGATGAGTGAATCATAAGTTGAATGATGAGTGAATCATAGGTTGAATGATGAGTGAATCATACGTTGAATGATGAGCGAATCATACGTTGAATGATGGGTGAATCATAAGTTGAATGATGAGTGAGTCATACGTTGAATGATGGGTGAATCATAAGTTGAATGATGGGTGAATCATAGGTTGAATGATGAGTGAATCATAAGTTGAATGATGAGTGAATCATAAGTTGAATGATGAGTAAATCATAAGTTGAATGATGAGTGAATCATAAGTTGAATGATGAGTGAATCATAAGTTGAATGATGAGTAAATCATAAGTTGAATGGTGAGTGAATCATAAGTTGAATGATGAGTGAATCATAAGTTGAATGATGGGTGAATCATAAGTTGAATGATGAGTGAATCATAAGTTGAATGATGAGTGAATCATAGGTTGAATGATGAGTGAATCATACGTTGAATGATGAGCGAATCATACGTTGAATGATGAGTGAATCATAAGTTGAATGATGAGTGAGTCATAAGTTGAATGATGAGTGAATCATAAGTTGAATGATGAGTAAATCATAAGTTGAATGGTGAGTGAATCATAAGTTGAATGATGAGTGAATCATAAGTTGAATGATGGGTGAATCATAAGTTGAATGATGAGTGAATCATAAATTGTTACTCATGGGGCAGAGTAGGCACACATTTTTGTTGGTTTTTGTTTTCCCAAGTATTTATTTCGAGCCTGGTTCGTTTAGAGCGGCAGAAATACTGAACTAAATTTTGAAATATCAAGACAAATAAAATTGTAAGCAAACACATTAACACACAAGCAGAACAAAACAAAACCGCATTTGACTAATAAACAATAATGAATGCCGCACTTCTGAACCAGTGTTCGATTCATGCACTTCGGAAGTCCTTACTTCTGAATTAGTGAATCCAACATACCCATACACACACACACACACACAAACACACACATCGACATACACATCGACGCACACACACACATACAGACAGACAGACACACACACACACACACACACACACAGCGACACACACACACACACACATATATACAGACAGACAGACACACACACACACACACACACACAGCGACACAGACACAAACACACACACAAACACATACACAGAGACAGACAGACATACACACACACAAACAGCGACACAGACACACACACACACATAGAGAGATAGAGAGGGAGACATACACATGCATGCACACACACGCACACACAAACACACATACACACTCATATATACATGCACACAACGACACATACACACAGGCACACAAACACACACACACACACACATAGACAGACACACAGAAAGTGAGAGAGAGACAGACATACAAACAGACACACACACACACACAGTGATATACAGACACACAGACACACACACACACACATAGACAGACAAACAGAAAGTGAGAGAGAGACAGACATACACACACACTTACGCATAAATGGCGGCCAGATGGCGGTAGTCGCGCCGCTGCTCCACAATGGGCGTGATCAGCTGGAAGACACGGCCGGCCACCTCGTGCAGCGCCGCGTGCGACAAACACTCGACTGCCGTCTCAAGTAGCTGCAGTAGACCAGACTCGCTAAACTGACGGCCCGTACACACGCCGTCCTCGTCCGGACTGACCACGTCGTCCGACACTGCCCGTCACGTCGCATTACGTCACTTCACATTACGTCACGTCGCATTACGTCACGTAACATTACGTCACTTCACATTACGTCACGTCGCATTACGTCACTTCACATTACGTCACGTCACATTACGTCACGTCACATTACGTCACGTCACATTACGTCACGTCACATTACGTCACGTCACATTACGTCACGTCACATTACGTCACGTCGCATTACGTCACGTCGCATTACGTCACGTCACATTACGTCACATTACGTCACGTCGCATTACGTCACGTCGCATTACGTCACCAGACAATATGTCACGTCACATTACGTCACGTCGCATTACGTCACGTAACATTACGTCACGTCACATTACGTCACGTCACATTACGTCACGTCACATTACGTCACGTCACATTACGTCACGTCGCATTACGTCACGTCACATTACGTCACGTCGCATTACGTCACGTCACATTACGTCACGTCGCATTACGTCACCAGACAATATGTCACGTCACATTACGTCACGTCGCATTACGTCACGTCGCATTACGTCACGTCGGATTACATCACGTCACATTACGTCACGTCGCATTACGTCACGTCACATTACGTCACGTCACATTACGTCACGTAACATTACGTCACGTCGCATTACGTCACGTCACATTACGTCACATTACGTCACGTAACATTACGTCACGTCACATTACGTCACGTCGCATTACGTCACGTCACATTACGTCACTTCACATTACGTCACGTCACATTACGTCACATTACGTCAAGTCGCATTACGTCACGTAACATTACGTCACGTCACATTACGTCACGTCGCATTACGTCACGTCGCATTACGTCACGTCACATTACGTCACATTACGTCACGTAACATTACGTCACGTCGCATTACGTCACGTCACAATACGTCACGTCACATTACGTCACGTAACATTACGTCACGTCACATTACGTCACGTCGCATTACGTCACGTCACATTACGTCACGTCGCATTACGTCACGTCACAATACGTCACGTCGCATTACGTCACGTCACATTACGTCGCGTCACATTACGTCACGTCACATTACGTCACGTAACATTACGTCACGTCGCATTACGTCACTTCACATTACGTCACGTCGCATTACGTCACGTCGCATTACGTCACGTCGCATTACGTCACGTCACATTACGTCACCAGACAATATGTCAGAACATGTCAAGTCACATTACGTTACGTCACATCACAAAATGTTACGGCATATTACGTCACAACATGTCACGACCCATTACGTCACGTAATAACACGTCACGTCGCATTACGTCATAACACAATACGCTACAACGTGTCACGTCACACTAAGTTATGTCACATTACGTCACATCATTTCACGTCACATTACATCACAACATGTTACGTGAAAATAAGACACATTACGTCACATTACGTCATCCACATTACAATGTATATATGTATTGAGATAGGCACACAACACTGGCAGTGATGCAATGCACACACACACACACACACACACACACACACACAAACACACAAGCACATAGACACAAACACATACACACAAACACACACATGACACGGTTACTATCATTAACACATTGACACATTAATACAGTCTTAGCGTACGTGTGTATATGTCCATGTGTGTGTGTGTGTGTCTATACGTGTGTATATCTGTGTGTGCGTGTATGTGTGTATGTGTGTGTGTGTGTGTGTGTGTGTATGTGTGTAAGTGTGTGTGTGTGTGTGTACCGGCGCTTTCTTCGAGAATATTGGGCGAGATATGTTGGAAGCCGACGGCTCCGTCAGGCAGACACTCGCTGGGCTCCAGCATGGCCAAGTACTCAGCCACCAGGGCCGCACTATGCAAATAACACATGCCCGCCTCCGAATGTTGGCCCCTCTGTTGCCATGACAACACGTCGCCGTTCATAAGAGCGTAGCACAAACATCGTCAACAAACAAGCGCTGGAGAAATTCTTCAACATTAAAATCTAGATCATAAGACATACAGTATAAGACATACACCATAAGACATACACCATGAGATATACACCATAGACACTAAGACTAAGGGGTTCTTAATCGGGGTTATGAGAACCCATTGAGGAACCGATGACCGGGGGTCTGGGAAACGATTGTTTTGTATATTAAAAAGGGAGCTAAAACTAATGGGAGTATCAATAACAAAAGTATCAGTCTCTGAAACGCGATATGCTACACAAACTTCATAGCCGCCACCGAGGAATAAACAGAACTTTAAGTCGCGCACGTCAGTCAGTCTATTGGTCAACTCCACACAATGCTATCAAGATTGTGTAGGGTAACGGCATATCCATTGTACTTGCTTCGTAGAACAGTGCATAGAGGTAGAAGCGTAAGCGAGGCAAAAAGAGCGGTCACCGCCTGCATCGGGACGATATGCGCCTGCAACAATTCAGCCAATCCAACGGGAGTACTACAATATTTCCCCATGAACATATTAGCCACAAACGCTTGTATACTCACATACTCTGCAATAGGGCAATATGTTCGCCTCGGCCAGTGTAGTGTCAAAGGCGTACCAAGTGCGGTGAGTGTGACTGCGACTTGTGGCCAATATGTTCACTTTTCACCATAGCGTAATTTCGGTGGTTTTCAACACAAGACACGAGTTTATACACAACAAGTATCCAACACCTAACATACTGTGCGGTTATTGGTTAGGTTAGGTCAGGTCAGGTCAAGTTAAGTCAAGTTAGATTACTGAGCCTAGCCAATAACCGCACAGTATGTTAGGTGCTAGCTACCTGCTGTGTATAAACTCGTGCGTTGTGCTGAGAACCATTGGAACTACGCTATGTTGAAAAGTGAACATATTGGCCACACGCCACAGTCGCACTCACCGCACTTGGTACGCCTTTGACACTACGCTGGCCGAGTTGAACATATTGCCCTATTGCAGAGTATGTGAGTATACAAGCGTTTGTGGCTAATATGTTCATAGAGAAATATTGTACTAGATCCAATTCAACAAGCAACACCGGACCGCAGTCATCCACCCCATCATTCATGCTATATTATCCACTTGTTTTGCAGATATTTTGAGACACATCTCAGTCTCAGTATTATTTATCTCAGTATTCTTGTTCTTTTTTGGCGCAAAATTTTCAGTAAAACTTGTTTTCCCTACTAAGCAGCGCTTTCCAATTTCAATTGTGTTCTATTTTATACTTAATTATCTGATAGTAAAAATTAGCGCGTTATCTCCTGAAATATGGTTGCACTTTTGTACGTCTAGATAGCGCTATAGACGATTGCATAGTGCCAACGTATAAACGAATGGTTCTTGACAATTTCCAATGCCCATATGTTTTTCAAAACTGCCTTCCAAACTGTGTTCACACTTTCAGTCGGTTCCGTGCATCTCCTGAATTCTCAATATTTGAAACAGGTAAAAACGCAAACTATGAAATATAAAATCTAGCACCTCCTGCAAGCGAGATTTGAGACACTGCTTTTTTTAGATGCTACATTATACTGAAATGGAAGTGTTTGATTTGGATTATGTATTGTTATTCAGTTGTCCTTATCTGAGACTGCGAAAATGTCACAAGACTTCGATATTCTTATCCATTTGCCGTATTTATCTCCCTATCAAAGTTGTACAAGATCTAAAATGTGAAGACGAAAGATTCGGCAACGTGTGATGCTTCATGATGGGTCAAAAGTGTGGTCAAAGTCGCAGCCTGCATTTTCACGCTGAGTTGCCCCAGGTTTTCTGCTCAATTTCAAGTTTCCTTGTTTGTCTTGCTGAGTTGCCCCAGACTCTGTAATCTTTGTGAGTTGCCCCACTTTTCGCTGGTTAGGTCACGTCTGACTTCACTGTTAGCTTATGTGCAGGCCGCATCGGACCACAAGCGGGAGTGAATGAATGTGCGATAGACACAACTTTAAGTGGAACTGATTTCGTGGTAGCATTGTGTTTCTTCGACGTTTTCAAACATTATTATTGTATTTATTGTCAGTATTTATGTTATTTCTTATTTATATACACTTCCCAATATCAATTTTAAACGTTTTATTCGGCTAAGGTTTACCATAATCAAGTTATCATATATGTAGTGTAAATTATTGTCACCAGATGGCGCTTTATCATTAAGCGGCGGAAGCGGACGAAGCGGTAGAAGGCGTTAGCTACCAGCAAAACTTAAATATTATGTTTTAAGCTAAAATGGAGGTGTATGGTGACGTCACTTGTGTGACGTCAGTCTCAACACAACTTGACCTAATGACCTTGACCGGGTCACGTAAGCCGCAGAAAAAGTGCGTAAGGCCAAATGACGGTAGAGGAGAAGAAGGGAATTGTTTGCGTGTTCTGTGAGTGTGAGTGTGTATTCTTGGATGTGTGTGTGTGTGTATGGATGTGTGTGTGGAGTGAATAATATACATCGTTCTGCTGCATTATACCAGTGGTGTAGGACAATATTAAACACCACAAAACAGTGCGGAATTTATCACTAATTTTTACCACATTTCTATTTTTTCTCTCACACTCAAACATAGTGATGTATTCTGAACTTGAAAATATGGTAATCAACACATTATCAGTGTTTTCATTTTGGCTTTTTACTCTCGCATATTGTAGTTTTTTTCTTCACAAGGTATGCTTGATTGTTGTGTATGCAAGTGTGCGATATCATTGATGTGTTATAAGAATGCAGGTTTGTAAGACAATCTAAGAACAACTCACTAATGACAACCAAAAAGACAGTTGAATTAGAAGATTGTAAATCAACTACATCTCTTGATATTTGCCTATAAATTGAATCAGTGGCGGCTCCAAAGGGAAACATCCTCAAAAATATGCCAAGCCCCCCAAAAATCCTCACCATGTCGCGAGCTATTTTTTTCATCTGAGCGATTGCGTTTTGGCTACCTAAGACCGATTCGCTATAACTAATCACAGTGACAAATTATTATAATCGCTAAAACTACGCCCGATATGATAAGATTGATAAAGTGAAACAATTCGCGTTCATCTCCCAGTATACGGCATATCCATTGTACTTGCTTCGTAGAACAGTGCATAGAGGTAGAAGAGTAGGCGAGGCAAAAAGAGCGGTCACCGCCTGCATCGGGACGATATGCGCCTGCAACAATTCAGCCAATTTAACAAGCAACACCGGACCGCAGTCATCCCAGTCTTCCACCCCAGCCTTCATGCTATATTATCCACTTTTTTGCAGTAATTTTGAGGCACTATATCTCAGTATTCTTGTTCTTTTTGGTGCAAAATTTCCAGTCAAACCTGTTTTCCCTACTAAGCAGCGCTTTCCAATTTCAATCATGTTCTATTTTATACTTAATTATCTGATAGTGAAAATTAGCGCGTTATCTCCTGAAATATAGTTGCACTTTTGTACGTCTAGGCAGCGATATAGACGATTTCATAGTGCCAACGTATAAACGAATGGTTCTTGACAATTTCCAATGCCCATATGTTTTTCAAACCTGCCTTCCAAATTGTGTTCACACTCTCAGTCGGTTCCGTGCATCTCCTGAATTCTCAATATTTGAAACAGGTAAAAACGCAAACTATGAAATATAAAATCTAGCACCTCCTGCAGCGAGATTTGAGACACTGCTTTTTTTAGATGCTACATTATACTGAAATGGTACTGTTTAATTTGGATTATGTATTGTAATTCAGTTGTCCTCATGTGAGACTGCGAAAATGCCACAAGACTTCCACATTCTTATCCACTTGCCGTATTTATCTGCCTATCAAAGTTGTACAAGATCTAAAATGTAAAGGCGAAAGATTCAGCAACGTGTGATGCTTGCATCACACGTTGCATGGGTCAAAAGTGTGGTCAAAGTCGCAGCCTGCATTTTCACGCTGAGTTGCCCCAGGTTTTCTGCTCAATTTCAAGTTTCCTTGTTTGTCTTGCTGAGTTGCCCCAGAATCTGTAATCTTTGTGAGTTACCCCACTTTTCGCTGGTTAGGTCACGTCTGACTTCACTGTTAGCTTATGTGCAGGCCGCATCGGACCACGAGCGCAAGTGAATGAATGTGCGATAGACACAACTTTCAGTGGAATTGATTTAGTGGTAGCATTGTGTTTCTTCGACGTTTTCAAACATTATTATTGTATTTATTGTCAGTATTTATGTTATTTCTTATTTATATACACTTCCCAATATCAATTTTACACGTTTTATTCGGCTAAGCTTTACCATAATTAAGTTATCATATATGTAGTGTAAATTATTGTCACCAGATGGCGCTTTATCATTAAGCGGCGGAAGCGGACGGAGCGGTAGAAAGCGTTAGCTACCAGCAAAACTTAAATATTATGTTTTAAGCTAAAATGGAGGTGTATGGTGACGTCAGTCTCAACACAACTTGACCTAATGACCTTGACCGGGTCACGTAAGCCGCAGAAAAAGTGCGTAAGGCCAAATGACGGTAGAGGAGAAGAAGGGAATTGTTTGCGTGTTCTGTGAGTGTGAGTGTGTATTCTTGGATGTGTGTGTGTGTGTATGGATGTGTGTGTGTATTGTTTGCGTATTCTTGGATGTGTGTGTGTATTGTTTGCGTGTTCTGTGAGTGAGTGTGTATTCTTGGATGTGTGTGTGGAGTGAATAATATACATCGTTCTGCTGCATTATACCAGTGGTGTAGGACAATATTAAACACCACAAAACAGTGCGGAATTTATCACTAATTTTTACCACATTTCTATTTTTTCTCTCACACTCAAACATAGTGATGTATTCTGAGCTTGAAAATATGGTAATCAACACATTATCAGTGTTTTCATTTTGGCTTTTTACTCTCGCATATTGTAGTTTTTTTCTTCACAAGGTATGCTTGATTGTTGTGTATGCAAGTGTGCGATATCATTGATGTGTTATAAGAATGCAGGTTTGTAAGACAATCTAAGAACAACTCACTAATGACAACCAAAAAGACAGTTGAATTAGAAGATTGTAAATCAACTACATCTCTTGATATTTGCCTATAAATTGAATCAGTGGCGGCTCCAAAGGGAAACATCCTCAAAAATATGCCAAGCCCCCCAAAAATCCTCACCATGTCGCGAGCTATTTTTTTCATCTGAGCGATTGCGATTTGGCTACCTAAGACCGATTCGCTATAACTAATCACAGTGACAAATTATTACAATCGCTAAAACTACGCCCGATATGATAAGATTGATAAAGTGAAACAATTCGCGTTCATCTCCCAGTATACGGCATATCCATTGTACTTGCTTCGTAGAACAGTGCATAGAGGTAGAAGAGCAGGCGAGGCAAAAAGAGCGGTCACCGCCTGCATCGGGACGATATGCGCCTGCAACAATTCAGCCAATTTAACAAGCAACACCGGACCGCAGTCATCCCAGTCTTCCACCCCAGCCTTCATGCTATATTATCCACTTTTTTGCAGTAATTTTGAGGCACTATATCTCAGTATTCTTGTTCTTTTTGGTGCAAAATTTCCAGTCAAACCTGTTTTCCCTACTAAGCAGCGCTTTCCAATTTCAATCATGTTCTATTTTATACTTAATTATCTGATAGTGAAAATTAGCGCGTTATCTCCTGAAATATAGTTGCACTTTTGTACGTCTAGGCAGCGCTATAGACGATTTCATAGTGCCAACGTATAAACGAATGGTTCTTGACAATTTCCAATGCCCATATGTTTTTCAAACCTGCCTTCCAAATTGTGTTCACACTTTCAGTCGGTTCCGTACATCTCCTGAATTCTCAATATTTGAAACAGGTAAAAACGCAAACTATGAAATATAAAATCTAGCACCTCCTGCAGCGAGATTTGAGACACTGCTTTTTTAGATGCTACATTATACTGAAATGGTACTGTTTGATTTGGATTATGTATTGTAATTCAGTTGTCCTTATGTGAGACTGCGAAAATGTCACAATAATTTCATATTCTTATCCATTCACCGTATCCTATCAAAGTTGCAAAAGATATAAAATGTAAAGACGAAAGATTCAGCAACGTGTGATGCTTCATGATGGGTCAAAAGTGTGGTCAAAGTCGCAGCCTGCATTTTCACACTGAGTTGCCCCAGGTTTTCTGCTCAATTTCAAGTTTCCTTGTTTGTCTTGCTGAGTTGCCCCAGACTCTGTAATCTTTGTGAGTTGCCCCACTTTTCGCTTGGTTAGGTCACGTCTGACTTCACTATTAGCTTATGTGCAGGCCGCATCGGACCACGAGCGGAAGTGAATGAATTTGCGATAGACACAACTTTCAGTGGAATTGATTTAGTGGTAGCATTGTGTTTCTTCGACGTTTTCAAACATTATTATTGTATTTATTGTCAGTATGTATGTTATTTCTTATTTATATACACTTCCCAATATCAATTTTACACGTTTTATTCGGCTAAGCTCCACCATAATTAAGTTATCATGTATGTAGTGTAAATTATTGTCACCAGATGGCGCTTTATCGTTCCTCATTCATGCATATGGTGATGTCGCGTACCAAAAAACATCTTTAAACATCTAGTTTATTAAAATACTAGCATTTAAGCCCGCTCGTAGTGCGGAACAATTCATAAAATAGGGTTCATATTCAATTCATAAAAAAGGAATACAAATTATAAAAGAAAAAAATAAACCCATAAAAAGTCTAAATTTGTATATATTTATGTTGATTTTGGCAACATATTTCCCCTCAAACCGCCCCTCAGCCCGCCCGTCGTGCGGAACAATTCATAAATTAAAATACCTATCCAATTTATAAAAGAAAAGGAATACACATTAAAAAGCAAAATCTTGAATCTGTCAAACTTAAGTCTTAAACTTAAGTCTTCACCAATACAAAGTCTAAAGTTTGAATATTTGTATGTTAATTTTGACAACATATTTTCCCTCAACACGCCTAATATTTAAACCCGCCTATCGCGCGGGAATATTCAGAACACAAACACGAAACCAACAATGAAAATTGATGAAAAATGCTGATACCTTTTCATCAAAATGTTTCCTAAATGGATTTATATCTAAACATCATTCCCAACATCATTTGCTCAAGTACTATTCTACTTTTACAGCTACAATATTTACAGCTAAACATTATCATATATTCCGCTATAATTAAAACCCAATATAACCTGACCCAAACCTACCAAATCCAACCCAACCCAATCTTAACCTAACCCAGCATAATCTAAAGTGTTCTAACTTATTAGTTTGTGATCACAAAATGAACTGATTCGATCATAATTTGTATATCTACGATTGAGATTATCTACGCCAGGGGTCTTAAACACGCGACCCACCAATACTTTTCTTGTAGCCCGCCATATAATAAAGGAACCAAACTGTAACACAGATAAATTCACATTTATTGCATAATGCGATTTAATTATACATTACTATAATTATACATTAATTAAACACTAACACTAACACAAACACTTTTTGTGTTCAAATCGTGTAAACATTGAGAACCATAAAGCCCTTCTATTCAGTATAGTGGAGCCCTAGTTAGCCTGTACGCAATAAAACCACACCATCAATACTTGGAGCCAATCTAATGTATTCTTAATTGTGATTGGGATTCAGTGAAACTAAATCAGTGCAGTTGTTAGCACACCCGCCTCACAAGCGGGAGGTCCGTGGTTCGAAACCCGGCGGAGCAGAATTTAATTGGGCGAATTCTACAATCCCACAGCCCCTGTCCACCCAGCAGAAAATGATGGTACCAGATATCAGTCATGGGTTGTGCCATGCATTCTACGGGAGGTGGTCCTCTCTAATACGTCTTCCGTCCTTGTGGCGCCATAGCGTGGAGAGGGTCGGTTCTGCGGTGGCAGCGAGCTGCACGGGGCACACCTGTGTGTTCATAAGCTTCGGGTTCTTCCCATGTAGCAGCTGCCACTTAGGCATTTAACCTTTAACCTTTAAATCAGTGTAATGAGTAGTAGGGTTACTTTTTGTTTCAAGTGCAACTTATTCATCATAGACTCTGTTCATCCTGAGAAGCCCAAAAATCAACATTTTATCGATATGAGGAAATATTTAATAAGTTATGCAACTTCTTGTTTTTAGCGCAACTTGAGCAACTTTTAATTTTACTTTTACTCAAGTTTTCATTTTACTTTTACTCAACTTACTTTTACTTTTAATCAACTTTTCATTTTCAAGAGCAACTATTTGGATTTAGGACAATTTTTGAACTTTTAGAACAATTATTTCACACAATCAGGAACAAAATTTAGTTGTAAAGGTTGCACTATGCGGCATATGTTCATGTATTGTAAACATAAACTCGACAAACATGTACCTGAAAGATGTGTGAACATTGTGTCCGTGTGTGGTGCTAGACATCCTGCGTGTGTACGTTCCCATAGCCATAATATAGACATCGACAATATAATATAGACACAACACTGATACAGACATGTGCATTTGTGCAATAGAATTAAACTATAATCTTTATACTTCTCGAGCAACCTTAGAGCAACTAGTTAGATCAACAGCACTTGACAATAATTACCGCATAATCAGATGATGTTTTATCTGCAAACTCCATTTAGACCTTGGAACATTTAAGAGAATTAACATCCAGTGAGTTTGTCAAATTCTATTGTAGATTTAAATGCCACTACCAGGCCGCATCAGTGCGACAGACTCGACAGACTAGACAAGCATGTGAACACAATCTTAACGCAACCGCGAATGTTCGATAAATGAAATGCACAAGTAGAAACAAAAACGTGAAACTCCCAAAGTGTAATGCTATGGAGTGATTCAAGTGTTTCAATTTTATTACCCAATTATTTGAAATTTGTGATATTTTAGCGACACATTGAGCTCAAATTATTTGCGATTTTTAGCTCATCCAAATGTCACCCTTGTCGCCAGTGAGGTGACACACACACACACACACAGAGAGAGAGAGAGAGAGAGAGAGAGAGAGAGAGAGAGAGAGATTGAGTGTCAACCTCGCGATGCTTCCTGGCCATATTATCGAGCCAGGTGAGCCGAAGATCGGGCGAGTTCTGGTAGCCCTTGGCGATGCGGTACATGAGATCGAGCAGCAGTTCGTGGTCCTCCTGCACCTCCTTCATCTTGACAGTGTCGGACAGGATCATGTGCAGGTTGAACACCAGGTCGTTGACCTAGAAAGTGACGCGTGCACGTGTGTTTTCAAGTCAATTACAAGACAATAGTATGAAAGGTAGTAGGGAAGGTAAGTATGAAAAACAATTGTTAAATATAGCAATAAAAGTGATGCGTAAGTTTGCTAAGGCAAGTAGGGCTAAATATGTTGTGTTATTGCTTTGCATGATCGTGAAGAAGACATGCCCTCGATCATCGAGCTTGTACTTGGTCTAACTCGTACGTTTTCTTTGTTTCATTTACATGTTTCCATAGTGTCATTTTTATCTGAGACTCCACCATTTTTCAGTGCAGTCTTTTAACGTTATTTCACGCTATCGCCAATAATTGATTGAAATAAGAAGAAACTATGACGTAATCGTAATATGTATATCTTGTTTCAATTAATTTTTGCTTTAGTTACATTTTTACATTGTACTTGCGCTTAAAGTCCGATCATTGTTTTTAGTGAAGCCCGTTAGCGTTCGGTCCTGTATACACATCTAGACGTGGTATCAGGAGAGACAGAGAGAGAGAGAGTGTGTGTGTGCCAGAAAGAGAGGACAGGAGACATGACACCTGTCCGGGAAAGTTGGTTTCATGCAGTTCATGATCGCTGGCGGCGTACTCGAGAATGGTCTTGAGCGAGCGACGCAGCGACTCCTCGTTGAAACAGCTAGACGTCCCCACCAGTGAGCTGAGCGACATGGTCACCTGCATCTTGACACGGGCGAAATTCTGCAACATCCACATACACACACACAAACATACATTAATCGCAGTCATACAATTTATAGCCTTCATGTCCTTACCATTTCACTTTGTTTATTAATTATAGTAACAATGCAAGTCATTGCAAGCAAATACGCGTAAAAATAATGTGATAATTTCATTATGAATTCAATAAAAGGCGAATCACACAATACAGCTAATATCATAGGGAACAAGATCAACACTAAATACTCACATATAAATAAGCACGTATATACTAAGGGTCTGTTCGATTCACCAGTTTAGAAGTAGGAGCTTCCGAAGCGCATGAATCGAACACTGGTTCAGAAGTGCGGCACTCAATCTTGTTTATCAGTTAATTGCCGTGTTGTTTGTTCCGCTTGTGTGTTAATTTGTTTGCTTACAATTTCACTTTTCTGTTTATATTTAAAAATTTAGTCCAATATCTACTACAGTTCTGCACGAATTTCGATCTAAATGAATGATAGGAAAACAAAAACGAAAACAAAAATAATGCCTGCTCTGCGTTATGAATGACAACTTCTGATTCACTTCAGAAACGCGTATAAGCACTTCCGAAGTACTTTTAAAGTAGTTTAGTACTTATTTTTATCGTTAGATGCACTGAAAAACCCCCACATGGAGAAATATGTTGTGTGAAATAAAATAAATAAATAACCAATAAAAATTACAACCTCAAAAAACATATCACCCCATTATGACCTGGAAAATGGACCAAAATGACCAAGAAAAATGGACGCTAGAACAAATATATCTGACGTAAAATATATCGGAAAAATATATCTGACGGCGGCAAAGACACAGCGGCCACTCACATTGCCAATCTCAAAGTTCTGCCGCATCAGCAGATAGAGTGAGGCTGCCGCGTGACTGCGCACGGTCGACACGCCGCTGCTGCAGTGCGACAACAGACGCAGACACAGATCAGCACAGTGCTCGCTGCTGTCGTCGAACAGCAGCGCCGGACAACGCAACACCAGCCACCGCTGTACGGCCAGTGTGGCCGCTAGGGTCGCCACACTTTGGCAGCAAGACAGAGCGTGTAGCAGCACGCGAAACACGCCGCCCACAACACCCGACGCCAGCTGATCGCCACCACTGCCGCCGCCGCTTTCCAGCACCACGTGCGACAGAGTCTCGAGCGCGTCCAGCGCGACCAGCGCCGCCTCGCCGCTGATCAGCCCCTCGAGAGTGCCGGCGGCCGCCGCCTCGTCCGAGTCCTCCTCGGCGCATTCGTCGGCTCCAGAGCGCTGCCGCTCGGCCATGTGGCGCCAGTGGGCGGCCGAAGCAGTCACCTCCTTGCGCCAGCGAAGTCGATCCCCACTGCCGACGCCGCCGGTCGGCGTGCCGTCTGGTGACGACGTGCGGCGACGCATCAGCTCGCAACGCGCCGAACCGTGGCCCTGCACCAGCAGACGCTCGAGGCGGCGACGACGTACACGCAACGTGTCACGCTCGCCGGCAGCCGATGAGCCATTTCTCATCGCCTCCTCGCCACCCTAACACACACACACACACACACATTGTATTACATAACATTATGGCGCCATACAGCCATTGCGTTATAGCGAACCTACACCTAGAGGGTCTACAGGGCGCTGCATACACACACAGTCAGACAGACAGACACACACACACACACACACACACACACACACACACACACACAGATAAAAAACTCAAACCTACAGAAGGCAGGAAACATAAAACATTATAGTCATTGCTGATATAAACAATGATATCTAAAGTATAATCAATCTTAACCAATAACAATTTCTCTGAGTGTGTTTTTTTAAAAGGGAAAGAAAATTTAATTAAGCAAAGTGAGGGAGAGCTTACACACACATACACACAGAACAGTCACGTGTTGTATGATCAATGCCGGCGGACATAATTCGCCCACAAAAACGCAATATTAAGCAGACAGTGGCGCTGCATGGGTGTGTTGATGCGCAACAATGCAACCTTAAATTGACCTGGCAAGCATTCTACAAAACATTAATCTGATGGTAACTGGAGCCAAAGACAAAATCGGCATTTCAGCCTGAAGAACAACTTTACGCGCGTGTGAGTCAGTGTGTGTGTACGCGTTTGTGTGTATGTGTGCGTACGTGTGCCCTAGAGACCCTCTAAGTGTGGGGCGCTATACAAATATACACTTAATGTAATGTAATGAAATGTGTGTGTGTGGGTGTGTGTACATGTGTGTACAAGCGTATATGTCTATATGTAATATGCTCGGTAATTTAAACCTGAAGAACAACTTTGCGTGTGCGCTCGTGTGTGCGCGTGTGTGTGTGTCGCTGACGTCATCATATGCTCACATCGCACACCCACACACACACACAGACATACACACACACTCAAACGAATACACACACACACATATATATATATATATATATATATACAAACAAACGCACTTTAGTTAAACTATAGTGCCAATCTTTATAAATGTGTATATGTATGTGTACAGGAGCACCTTGTACTCGAAGCATGAGATGCACAGTTGCAAGAGTTTTAGCAGCATTGTGAGTCGCGACGGTCCATAATCGCACCAAACAGCACGTAGCAGATCGGCACGCACGTTCTTCAGCACCCAAAGTACGCACAACAACAGCTGGCGAGTGCTGCTAGAAGATACTACACTGCCCGTCTGCGCCCCGAACACACACATTGCATTACATTACACTCGGCAAAAACGTTCACTTCAATGGGATTTGAACCAGCGACCGCTGGCAATATGTCGTGAAGTACCGTATATTTCGGCGTATAAGACGACCCTTAAAGTCAAAAAATCACCCTTAAAAATTGTGGGTCGTCTTATACAACCGATATAAAAGTCAGACCTTGAATTAACCTTGACCTTAAAAATTTGCTCTAATTTTGTACCTCGTCTTATCTGACGGTCGCCTTATACGCCTTATACGGTAAGTGCATTCACAGCCACGCTAGTCTTTCATTATTAATATTATTATTAGTATTGTATCATTAGAATCAAACAAAGAGGCGAATGTACTGTATTTTCCCGTGCATCCCTTATTAGAAATCCTTTGAAATTCATAGGCAAAATGCTGCGAAATAAACTCAGTAATTAATTACTTAATTAATCATGGAAACAATTAAATTTCTAATCACTTTCCATGAGAAATATCAACTGGAGTCAGTCCTTCAGTGATACCAGCCAGTTCTTCGTCATCTTCATGATCAGAGGAGTCATCAAATGATGCCTGATGAAATGCCTCACCAGTTATCATCACATACTGGTACTAAAAACCTCACTTCCATATATATGAGACCTCCTATTTTTAAAGTGAAAATTTAGACCAAGAAAGGGTCTCTTATAGACGTGAAATTACGATACCTGCTGATTCACAGATGTGACCAGTGGTGAAGACGTTGTGGACGGTGATGCCAAGCCGTCAGACGCAGGAGGACTGCGATTGCCAGAGTCTGCAAGAATCAAGAGTAACAACATCAGTATCATCATTGGACGTCTGAACAATCAAAAATGACACCAGCACGTTCAACGAGTACGCTTACAATTATGCTTAATAATAGCAATCACGTATGCAATCACAGCTTACTAAACACCCCAACACATACACCCACACACGCTGACACACATATATACACTGACACACACACACACACACACACACACACTCCGACACCCACACCCACACACACGCTGCCACACATATATACACTGACACACACACACACACACTCTGACACCCACAAACATATATACACTGACACACACACATATATATCTATATATACAAATATATATAAACAAACAAACATATACACACACACACACACAAATACACACAAAAACAAACACAAACATACTTACACAAGTACACGCACACACTCACACATAAACACAATATACAAAGCAAACAAAAACCCAAACATCAGTTGGGCATTTGATTGGACCGCTGTGAATGAATCGAATGAATGCAAATGTCCACACTGTTTATTGCTGACAATTGTGAAAAGCACATACGCGTATTGGTCGGCCAACACAACAAATGTCCGAGTGTGCCCAATAATCTGCCCATACTCATAGTGGCAAATCACAACCCGCATCAGACTCGAAGCCAACACACATGCATACACACGCACACACACACACACGCCTGCACACCAATGTGAAGGTATGAGTGTGGTTGCATTGTGTGTATATGTGTGTGAGCTGTTTATTTAGCTCTGTGCGCAGCCCTGTTGCGTATTGTTAAACGAATGGTGCGTGGATACGTGCTAGTACACACACACACACACACACACACTCGTTGACACAACAGGAGCGAATATAGAGCATGTCCAAGTGTATCCATTGAGCAAAATTACCGGCGGCGTGAAAGAAGAAAGAAAAATACATAACTGGACATTTACAACATATTAATGTTGTGATTATTAATTTAAAACAAATTCAGTGACATGGGAAGAGTGCAAGCTCTATTACCACTATGTAGTGGCCCCTTGTACCGGAAGCGCTCAAAAGATATGGAGAGAGAGTGTGAGAAATACGAGTTTAGTCGGAAAATGAAAGCTAATGAAAAAAGACACCGAAAATCAAACAAAATACTGAATCAAAACGAAGTATAGTATACAAAATAAAGTAAAAATGTAAAATAAGAAATAATACATATAATGATTACAAAATAACTAAATAAAAAAACTAGGAAACACCGTACACCTCACACACATATTGCAAATATTCACTCGAAGACACAACAATAAAACAGCCATATAAAGCTGGCAAAGACAATGAACACAGATGGAAAATCACAAATAGGGTGCAAAACGAGTTTGATAAGGCAAAACAGCGTAAAAAGATACTGGCATTATTATTACTATTATCTATTATTAATTACTGGCAAATCCAGTAGCATGGTAAGAGTGCAGGCACCTTGTACCACCTTGCGATGGCCCCATGTACTGAAAGCGCCCAAGAGAGAGAGAGAGAGAGACAGAGAGAGAGAGGTAAAGAGAAAGAGAGTTAATTGGATGCAGTGAGAGTATCTACTTCACCTGCGGCCGCCCTCGATGAGCGCGTGTGAGTGTGGGGGTGGTGCAGCTTGTGCAAACTGCGCAGAACCAGCGAGATGAGCGGCAAATAGAGCAGCGCCACACGACAGCGCGCCGCCGCCGACTGATAGCGCGGATCACAGTCGTGCCAGGTCAACAGACACAACAGCAGTCGCACACTCTTGCTGTGCACACTGTCGTCGCTGGTGCGTCGTAAACGCCACACACACACACAGACACATACATACATACAAGATAATACACACGCACATACACATATGTGCAACAAACAATAACAAGGACAACGGCACACGCAAAGAAAACAAGTTAGATCAAGAGGTAATATTATTATTATTATTGTTAGAATTAGATTCAATATTAATATTAGTAGTAATAATAATAGTAACAAAATTAATATTATTATTGTTATTAATAAAATGAATGAAAAATGCATTGTAAGTGGGCGATCGCAAAAATTTGCATGTATGAAACGTCGGTGTAATTTTATTATCAAAACAGCCAGAGAAAAGTAATAAAATTAGAAAATAAAAGCACACTAGAAATTAACTCATTTGAAATGGAAGTGCTGAACGTCTGATAAACAATAATACATTGAAGTACATTGTAGAACGATCAACATTAAAACAATTAACATAAAAACATTAAAACGATCAAGATTAAGACATTTAAACGATCAACATTAAAACATTAAAACGATCAAGATTAAGACATTAAAACGTTAAAACGATCAAGATTAAAACATTAAAACGATCAAGATTAAGACATTTAAACGATCAACATTAAAACATTAAAACGATCAAGATTAAGACATTAAAACGATCAACATAAAAACGTTAAAACGATCAAGATTAAAACATCAAAACGATCAAGATTAAGACATTTAAACGATCAAGATTAACACATTAAAACCATCAAGATTAAGATATTCAAACGATCAACATTAAAACATCAAAATGATCAACATTAAAACATTAAAACGATCAAGATTAAAACATCAAAACGATCAAGATTAAGACATTAAAACGATCAACATTGAAACGATCAAGATTAAAACATCAAAACGATCAAGATTAAGACATTTAAACGATCAACATTGAAACATTAAAACGGTACACATTAAAAAAATTACCTCCCATTATTGTACTGTGAAAAATCACTTTGATATTTTCAAGCTTGTACATCAATTAGTTTTGATGAAAAAAATGTAAAAAAATCGGGTTGATATCAAGGAAATGTTCCAATTAAATATAGATTATTGATTAAGCATGCGTAAATATCGACAAAAACACGAAATATGGTCATTTTCAAGTGATCTAATATAAGATCACAGCAAGGTAATGAGTGAAATAATACTCTGGACATTTGAAACAAGAAAAGCCAAAAACGCTGAGACGCGAGAAAATCGACTGGAAACTCTTTGAGACGGGCAAAAAACGTGTCAGTATTGAGCGATATTGGAAGCGAGTAGGATTACTCCAATAAACCACAAACACACACACATACATATGCAGACGACTACACATACAACAACAACACATCATAGAGAAAAGAAAACTAATACCCTGGCCGAAATTACAGTACAAGTTGAAGATTGAATACACAGCGAATGAGACGAAGTGGAAACGGATATCTCGGTAAAATGACTCATAGACAATCTGAAGCAACAGAGTCACACATAGATGTTTCCCAAGAGCAAAATCACCATCTTGAAGGCAATAGCAAACAGACACCGTCAGACGTACACTGCGACGCCAAAGGAGCAAAGACCGCAGTGGGAAGAACGGCTTTGTATGAGCTCTTTGTGAACGGCAGTCATTGTGACTGCGAGCTCCGACTGGCTGAGGGACGAAGTCTGGCCGTTCACGCGGCGATCATGGCCGCTGCAATGCCCTACTTCGAGGCGCTGTTCCTTCAAGACCACAACCAGTGCCGTCACCAGCCGCTGCAGCAGGATAAGGTACAAGAGTCCGCAACGTCATGGCCTTATAGGGCGACGCTCGAGAACATTGAACACAACACAATGTGCGCCGTGGTTCAGCATGTGTACACTCAGTCGACCGATATCAACGTCGAAAATGCGGTCGACCTGTTCATGGCGGCCGATTTTCTCAACTATCAACCTCTACTCGACGATGTGTACGGCTTCATCGACCATCAGCTGCAACCGGACAACTGTTTCGCATTGCAGAAACTCGCCAACCATCACAGTTGCAGCCAGCTAGAGCGGAGGGTGTATGATTACATCATGTTCAACTTTGTTGAGATCGCCGACAGCCAAGACAAAAACAACCTACTCGAACTCAGCGTTGAAAAGCTGTGTGGTATGTTGGGCTCGGACGATCTGAACGTCAAGAGCGAGGAGACCGTATGGAGCGTGATACTCGAGTGGATCAACCATGAACCGAGCGCCCGGCGACAGCACATACCGGTGCTGTTGGCACAAATGCGCCTGGGACTGCTCGACAAGGAGTTTTTTGAGCAAGTGGTACAACGACACCCGCTGGTCGTAAACAACCATCTGTGCGACGCTTTGCTTGATCAGACACGCCAGTTTTTCGCCAGCATCGAGCAACCTCGCGACGGAGAACTCGTCACCGCATTCACAACGACACCGCGGTTCGCACAGCCACGCTACCCGCACGAGATCCTGTTCGCGTTGGGCGGCTGGAGCGGCCAAAATCCCACCGCCTGCATCGAGACGTACGACACGCGTGCCGACCGCTGGGTGCCGGCGGCGTGCGAGGACCCACAAGGAGCGCGCGCCTACCACGGCATGGTGGCGCTCGGCCATCATATCTACGTGATCGGCGGCTTCGACGGCACGCGTCGCTTCAACTCATGCCGCCGCTTCGACGCGGTGCAGCGCAGCTGGCACGAGGTGGCGCCGATGCACGAGCAGCGCTGCTATGTGAGCGTGGCCGTACTGGACGGCTGCATCTACGCGATGGGCGGCTCGGACGGCTACACGCGCCACAAAAGTGTCGAGCGCTACAGCCCGGCGCTCAACCAGTGGACGATGATGGCCAGTATGTGCGTGCCGCGCTCGGACGCGTCAGCCACCACGCTCGACGGACGCATCTACATTTGTGGAGGCTTCAACGGTCACGACTGTCTCAGCACGTGCGAGGTGTACGAGCCGTCACACAACACGTGGTCATTGATAGCCAGCATGCGCAGCCGTCGCTCGGGCGTCTCTTGTGTGGCTCTGCACGACCGGCTCTTTGTGATAGGCGGCTTCAACGGCATCATGCGTCTGAGCAGCGGCGAACGCTACTGTCCGCAGTCGGCCGCCTGGACGCCCATGCCCGACATGTACGCACCGCGCTCCAACTTCGCCGTCGAAGTCATAGACGATATGATCTTCGCTATCGGCGGCTATAACGGCTCGACGACCACGGTGCAGGTGGAATGCTACGACGAACAGAAGGCCGAGTGGTACGAGGCCACCGACATGGGCATCAACCGATCAGCGCTATCGGCGTGCGTCATCGCTCGGCTGCCCAACAGAATGGACTACGTGCACAAACAACGCGACCGGCTGCTGGAAGAGAAACGCCTGCGTCTGCTAGGCACGCCAGTCAGTCAGCATGTGCCGCCTCGAGCCAGACAACCAGCCGCATTGTCACCACAGCAAACGTCGTCAGAGGAGAGCGTACTGTAACGGCCAAATATCGGCGTCAAATGTGTGTGTGTGTGTGTGTGTGTGTGTGTGTTTGTGTGTGTGTGTGTGTGCGTGTGTGTGAGTGCGTGTGTGTGTGTGACTTTTCTATAGGAACATGGGCCACCATAAGTTTCTGTCAATAACGCCCACTACATTAACAGCATAATGCAAGAAAATTCGCTACAACACATCGCTACATACATACATAATTACAAGCAAATTAACACACACACACACACACACACACACACATACACACACATTGTCATACAGAGACACACACACTCACACTTAGACGGACGACGAAACAGAAATACGAAATACGCGAGTAAATACAGAGAAATTTCTGGTAGCTTGACTATATGTTTTCGCAGCTGAAAGTGTGTGCGTGTGTGTGTGTGTGTGTGTGTGTGTGTGTGTGTGTGTGTGTGTGTGTGTGTGTGTGTGTGTGTGTGTGTGCAGGTTCGAGTATATAGCAGTGATGATATAAAATCAACCAAAAAGGGGGTATATAAGCAAATAAAAAAGTGCACATTAAAACAAAATACGAAGAAAGCAAAATAAAAGTGATAAAATTGCACATGATTCCTGAATACGTAAATCATCGTTCTTCAATAGTAATGACAGCCGAGTAACTGCACAAAATATGTAAGTCATTGTGTAGTAACTGCGAAGTCACCGGTTGTGAGTAACCATGTGGTAACCCCCTATGAGTAACTATGCAATCACCTATCATGAGTCCATGTGCAGTCGTCTGTAGTGAGTCATTGTGTAGTCATATGTTTTAAGTCACTTGACAGTCACCTATTGTAAGCCATGGTGTAGTTACCTGTCGTAAGTCAATATTCAGTCACTTGTAGTGAGTCACTCTTTAAACACATGTCGTAAGTCACTGTGTAGTCATATGCCGTGCGTGTTTCCGTGTAGTCACTTGTTGAAAGTGTCTGTAGGTAGTCACTCGTGGTGAGTCCTTGTATGCAGTCAGC
Source organism: Sacculina carcini (assembly GCA_916048095.2). NCBI lineage: Eukaryota > Metazoa > Arthropoda > Thecostraca > Sacculinidae > Sacculina > Sacculina carcini. Next base: position 2,792,038 of record OU696573.1, read on the forward strand.
CCACTTGTAGTCAGTCACTTGTGGTGAGTCCTTGTATGTCGTAAGTCATGGTGTAGTCACCTGTAGTGTTTCAGCGTTTAATAATCCATTATGGTGAAATATTCATATTCATGGTGAAGTGACTTGCTTTGAGGCACGGTGTAGTCACCAGTCGTGAGTCACTCGTGTGTAGTCACCTGCCGTGAGTTACTCGTGTGTAGTCACCTGTCGTGAGTCACTCGCGTGTAGTCACCTGTCGTGAGTCACTCGTGTGTAGTCACCTATCGTGAGCCACTCGGGTGTAGTCACCTGTCGTGAGTGTCTTGTGTGTAGTCACCTGCCGTGAGTAATTCGTGTGTAGTCACCTGTCATGAGTCACTCGTGTGTAGTCACCTGTGGTGAGTCACTCGTGTGTATTCAGCAGTGGTGAGTCACTCGCGTGTAGTCACCTGTCGTGAGTCACTCGTGTGGAGTCACCTGCCGCGAGTAACTCGTGTGTAGTCACCTGCCATGAGTCACTCGGGTGCAGTCATCTGTGGTGAGCCACTCGTGTGTAGTCATCTGTGGTGAGTCACTCGCGTGTAGTCACCTGTCATGAGTCACCTATCGTGAGTCACTCGTGTGCAGTAACCTGTCGTGAGTCACTCGTGTGTAGTCACCTGTCGTGAGGCACTCGTGTGTAGTCACCTGCCGTGAGTCACTCGTGTGTAGTCACCTGTCGTGAGTCACTCGTGTGTAGTCACCTGTTGTGCGTGAGACAATAGTCGACCAGTCGCAGAACCATAGACGACAAATAGTGTTGTTGACACAGCGAGGCGTTCAGCTCGGCGCAGCGAGCCGCTAGCGAGGTGGACGCCATCGCCGACCGTTCCGACACAGTTGTCATTGTGCCCGACATGAACGAACAGTGACTGCTGGTCGAGCCGACAGAGGGCGTTGGCGACGCTGCCAAGTCGCCAGCGCAGCCGCAACTGAACGGCGTGTGAAACGGAAGATTGATGGCGAAATAGTGCTCGTGCGAACAAACAATGCGCAAAAAATCCAGCTGAACAACGCACACAAACACAATAAGACGAGACAGTTAATACCAAGCCATATTTACGATCAATTAATATCAAGCAAATACTTATTATTTCATGTTAATATTTATAATTAATTATTGATTTAATATGTGTATTGTTATGTTTAATATTTAATAGGTATATTTGCGGCAGCTATATTTGTTCAGCGACAAGCATTAGTATTATTTAGTATTATTATAGTATTATATTTCCCGTTTATATTAGACAGTTTTATGGTCTAAATTTTCACTTTAAAAACAGGGAATCTCATATATATGGAAGTACGTTTTCTAGCACCAGGATGTAATTATATCTGATGAAACATTAGATGAAAGCACAATAAATTAAGTTAAGATTAATAAACGTATTGATCAATAGGAAAAATTTCGCAGAATTGTTGCCTAAAATTGAATGGATCTCTTATACACAAGGAAGGTATATTTAAGTCTCTATTATCTCTTATAGTCTTATACACAAGGAAGGAATATTTAAGTCTCTATTATCTCTTATAGTCTTATACACAAGGAAGGAATATTTAGATCTCTATTATCTCTTATAATCTTATACACAAGGAAGATCTCTCCTATTCTCTCCTACACAAGGAATATCTCTTACATACAGGGATATCTTACACACGGAAAATGCGATAGTTTATTTACTATTAAAAAAAGATAAAAAAACAATAGCACATTAAATTCGGCCGAGAAATTGAACACACACACACACACATATAAACACAAACACACACACACACACATAGACAGACACAGACACAGACAGACACCGACCGTGAGATGCAGCAGTGAACACGAATACGACGCACTGGCGGCGATTTGCGCTGACATTTGGCGACAATAGTTGCGCACCAGACACAACACATAGCCACGGTCCATCACTGATAGCAGATCGTTGATGAAAAACGCCAGCGCGGCGTTCAAATTGTTCACACGCTGCTGTTACCAACACACACACACACACACACGCACGCACGCATACACACACACACACAAGCACACACACACACACATTGATGAAATCTGCGCCAAAACGTATTCCTTGCTGACCAGAATAAATCACGTCTTCAACTTTATAGATGCAGAAATAATGCGGAAGCTGATAGTGTTAGTTATTAGGCCCAAACTTGAATATGCCGCAGTGGTTTGGTGTCCCCACGGAAAGTGTCTGGTGAAAAAAAGTTGAAAAGATGCAAAGACTGGCCACCAGGCTTGTAGCAGAGCTGAAAAGCTTCAGTTATGAGGACAGGCTAAATGCGTTGAAATTACCGACGTTGGAAGACAGGAGGACACGGGGTGATCTCATTCATATTTTCAGGAACATGACAGAAACCACAGCTGACCAGGAAATTGGACTGATAAAGCAGGATAAAGGAAGCGGACACGGCAAGAAGCTGAGAGAACCTCGGTGCAAAAAAGACATAAAGAAATACAGTTTTCCATTCAGGCGAATTGACGTTTGGAATAAATTACACAAGACTATCGTAGAGGCCAAAACAATAGGAGACTTCAAACATAAATTGGATATTCAGTGGGAAAGAGACAGGACAGCCCGAGCGTAAGCTCCTTTCCTGTACCACAACTAGGTAAGCACACGCACGCACACACACGCACACACACACCGTAAAATATCCATTTGAACGGCAAGTCGTTCTATATTTTTGAAACCTTCCGCCGTTGTGCCGTTCAATTATAGGGTTCGACTAGCTAGTCAGAATTTTGATAAGATATGGTGTATTCAATGGATGGAAAAAGCACCAGATAACGTATGCATATCTATTTAACAAATAACACAAGTTACACTAATCGAAAACAGTCAATTACAAAAACACTTAAAACAACAACACAAACACAAACACATAATGAAAGTGTCGTGGAATTAGGGGTGCCGTTCTATTAGACGTACTGTTCAAATAGAGCTTTTACGGTATTTCTATATATTTAGTTATCCACCTATGTCAAGTCACATGCCAGATATATTCTGTATTACCATCTAACAATCGGTGACAAAACTACTATATATAACCAATGATCAATAAAACAAACGAGATTAAATCAGCAAAAATAAATTAATACACACAAATTAAGGATATAACTGAGAATATACCATAAAACATTGGTAACAGAACATTCTGCACGCGAGCGAGCGAGTGTGTGTGTGTGTGTATGTGTGTGTGTGTGTGTGTGTGTGTGTGTGTGTGTGTGTGTGTGTGTGTGTGTGTGTGTGTGTGTTTTAAGTGAATATTTGTAGTGTTCATATTTTTGTGATGAGTGACAACCACTTGCGCCCCTGACACATATTACATAGGCGCCATATCGAATGCTCAATAAACCTGACACCTGTGTGTATGTGTGTGTGTGTGTGTGTGTGTGTAAGTTGTATGTGCGAGTGAATATTACGTTGTGAAGGTCGGCAATGCGTTGAGTGAGGCGCGATATGATCTCATTGGTGGCTGAGTTGACCAGTGCCGTGATGTCATCACAGAACCGGTCCGGGAAGCGGCATCTTCTGGCGTCGGTGCCAGTAGAAGAGGACGCCAGCTGACACATCATCGACTTGGCGATCAGCTCGAAGAAGAACCTGCCGCCGAAACGCACGAGCACACCTCAGAAACCACAGCCGATTGACATTCCTGACTAAAACGTTTACATCTACTTTTCAAACTCTGCTTCTCTCTGCGTCTTTTGGACGCTTACAGTACACGGGATCACCGCATGGTGGTAGTAATAGTGCTACTGCACTCTTCCCCCATGCTACTGCATTTGCCTGTAATTAGAGGTGAAAATAATAATGATTAACAAGATCATGCACCCTTGTTTTTACGAAAAAATCAGCAGTGTGATAGTATGATGGCTGCGGGCGGTTGTTTGATAGTTGAAATTGTCCGGTTATCATTTGCCAAAAGACTCAGCTTCATAGAGTCGCTCCATAAAACAGCATAAGAAACATATTAGAGTAGCACAAAAACATGGGAGGATACACATGAAATTTGTACACCAGACTCCACACCACATCAGTGGAGTATCAGGTTACCCCATTCCCTCGTTCTGTACGTTCTGTACGCATACAAGGGTCTCCTCTTGACTGCTACTAAGAATAAGAAAATAGGTTTGTCAAATCTGGTTTTACTGGATGCTAATCACTGGTGTATAACTATTTCATCACGTTTTGAAAGCAATTTTTTTAATTTCGGAAGAAATGGGTAAAAAAGATTAAACAGAAATTCTGTGTGTTAACTGTAAGAAAGGCAAGATAGATGGCGAGGCTAGTAAGACGGAAGGAGGTAGTGTGAATACGTACCAGGCGTTATCCATGGCTAACTGTCTGGCGCGACCACTGGAGAACACCCACTGTAACACCAGCTCCTCGTGTGTCAGCTTGCGACACGGAGATCTGCGTGGAGACGTCAACATCGGCTCCTGACTACCACCTGACAGACAAACACACACACACACACACACACACACACATACACACACACAGATATATACTTCAATAAGACCAAACAACAGTGAACCAAGCAATTAGAAATGTTAACAGGAGAACCCAAGATACCCCAAATCAGAGAAATACATCGAATATTCACAAATGGGCCAAAAAAGCGGCAATTGGAGGTAAATTCATATTATTTTTGGGAAAATCAGGTGGATATGTAGGAGGCATTGGAAAATAATTCCCAAAATAAACTGTTAACGGAAATTATCCTCGAAAATCTAAAAATCTAAAAATAACAACCTAGAAACTTTGCAAGGCATTTCATTAATATTGGATCCAGTATTTTTATCCATCCACACATGGCCTATTTAAATTTAGAAAGATCATAAGCCACCATAAAAAACTCGCACGAACGACCGAAACGACAAAGAGAGAGATTGAAAACTGCAGGACGGCAATCCGGTTTAGTCTCGTTTGTCTGAATCCAGGTTGCCGTGCACGCAGTACATGTGCCGAAGAAAAGGTTAAAGGCCTCAAGTGACAGCTGCTACACGGGAAGAAGCCGAAGCTTATGAACACACACACAGGTGTGTCCCGTGCAGCTCGCTGACACCGCAGAACCGACCCTCTCCACGCTATGGCGCCACAAGGACGGAAGACGTATTAGAGCTAGCCACCTCCAAAACCCACAAACAAGCGACTGACCTGTTCGCAGGCTGGCCGTGCGATCAACAGTACGGCCGAGAATGTGGCCCACTTCTGAGTCGGCGTCGGCTGGCAGAACTCCGTTGACCGCCGCGCCGTTCACTGCACTGCCAGCGAGGGCCGATGAGGAGCCCCCGGCAGCAGCGGCCGCCGCCATGTTTGGATTGCTAGAACTCCTGCCAATTATGAAATTATTACTGATCGAATTATCGAGTTATTACTCCTGCAAATTATCGAATTACGAATTATTAGAAAAATAGCATACACACATACATATACCGTGAAAGCTCTATTTGTGAGGCATGCTGTTCTATGTTTTTCAAGCCTTCCTACGTAGTGTCGTTCAAATAGATATTTCAATAAATATAGACAGATACGCATGTACACAACTATTCTCACACAAACTTACGACCTCGGGAAACAAACTGGCCTTCCCTCGTGATTGCTATCATCTAGCAGTGTGTGTGTGTGTGTGTGTGTGTGTGTGTGTGTGTATGTAAGTAAGTAAACGTGTATTGCCATACGGGTATACATACACATGAAAAAAACAACAAATTTATAGCAATATTGGCAAGAGTTAATCGAGCCAAAGCTCTTAGATGAACACATACAAATTCCAAAAGGTAAATGACAGTGTGACAGTGTGTGCATGTGTATGTGTGTGTGTGTGTGTATGTGTCAGTGTATTTAACTACAAGCTGACAGATCAGAAATGCCCAGAGAAATCGCTCAGTTTGGCAATAGTGTATGCAGAGTGGTGGACAGCTGGCACCTGTTGAAATAGCGGTGGCGCGGGAGAGAGGGTGTGCGCTTGAGACAGAGCGACGAGAGCACCGGCGAGCCGTTGTACACCGGATAGTCGAGGCTCATATTGGGCAGAGTGCACTGGTACTTGACATAGCTCATTAGCAGGTCGCTGCGTCCGTGTAGGTCATTAACCGAGCTGGACAAACTCTGTGACACACACATACATACACACATACATACAACGTAGAACAGGTGTTCTTAATCGGGGGTGCGAGTCTGGTTCCTAAAGGGTGCGCGATGGCTGTGAAAAATTCAGGAATTCAGGAATATATACGTTTTCAACTATGGGCTGTGGACTCCGTGGTGTGGTGGTTAGCACACCCGCCTCACAAGCGGGAGGTCCGTGGTTCGGAACCAGGCGGAGGAGAATTTCTTTGGACGCAATCTATAATCCAACAGCCCCTGTCCACCCAGCAGTAAATGTGTACTAGATATCAGTCATGTGTTGTGTCATGCATTCTGGGGAGGTGGTCCTCTCTAATACGTCTTCCGTCCTTATGGCGTCATAGCTTGGAGAGGGTCGGTTCTGCGGTGACAGCGCGCTGCACGGGACACACCTGTGTGTTCATAAGATTCGGCTTCTTCCCGTGTAGCAGCTGTCACTTAGGCCTTTAACCTATGATCTATACTTTTAACTGAGAATATATTTCTTGCTTAGTCCTCGTAAACGGTGTGCGAAGAGATATACCTCAATCTATTTTCCTAATGAAGTTGCAAAAATTCGAGTACAGGATAGGCGTATTTGATTTGGACTAACAAGGGAAGGATTTTTTCATATAGCTACCAAGACTCCAGGGAAGTTCGAGAACTGACCGCTGATTTAAAGAGAGTGCGAACACTGAAAAAATATTAAAAACCACTGGCGTAGAGTGATAAAAACACACGGATGATATCCTAGAAACAAAACGGCAAGTATATATGCCCTATAAATATTATTAAGAAACAACGTTATTTCTACTTGTTTTTGTTGTAATCTTGTCCGTACATCAACCAAGCCCCAATGGACACGACATCGCCCCCTTCTTCAAGCCCGGGAGGAGAATGATAAGACGTGGAGAGGAGAATCGTCGAGGACGCACGGTCAGTTTGTCGACCAGCCGGCCGGCGGTGAGAAAGCATGCCGGACCAGCGTTGATCAGCTTGCCGGCCACGATCGGCGGACGCACGAGCAGCAGCAGTAGACGGTCCAGTAGCAGCGGCAAGAAACGCACCAGCGCCTCGCGACCACACTCACCCAACTGCTCAACGCTACACAAACACACACACACACACACACACACACACACACACATACACACACGCACACACATACAGATATATCTAGTTAGGCGTTGTCAATTGATTGTTGAGAAAATATTTGAAATGTGTTCCTGTGTGTGTGTGTGTTCATGTGTATGTGTGTGGGTGTGTGTGTATTTAGGCAATACATATTTGAACTTGAGCTTGAAACATTACTTCAATTTCAACATAAAATTTCACACAAATCGGCAAAAGAAAACACACAAAAGACAAACAGAAAAAAGACAAACAGAAAAAAGACAAACAAAAAAAGACAAACAGACGAAAAACAACGATGTAAAGGTCAAACAGAAAAAGATAAACATCGGATTATGTCATACACTCAACGTACCAGTGCAGCAGCTCTGATTCGATATTGTTCTCGCCAATACGCGGAGGCACCACCCCCGTGTCTATCACGCGACAAATACACAGAAAATTGTCCACACAGCGATCCTATGACAAACAAATACACACACACACACACACACACACACACACACACACACACAATAATGTTAGAACGGTGCTTATTCAATGCATTAATAATCTTTCTCTATGGTTAAAGGCCTCAAGTGACAACTTCTACACGAGAAGCCGAAGCTTATGAACACACACAGGTGTGCTCCGTGCAGCTCGCTGCCATCGCAGAACCGACCTTCTCCACGCTATGACGCCACAAGAACGGAAGACGTATTAGAAAAGGTCATCTCCCCAGAATGCATAACACAACACATGACTGATATCTGGTACCATCATTTACTGCTGCGTGGACAGGGGCTGTAGAATTCTAGAATCCGCTCAAATAAATTCTCCTCCGCCGGGTTTCGAACCACAGACTGTGAGACGGGTGTGCTACCACTACACCACGGAGTCCACGATTAGCTATTGTTGTACATTGTGTGGATGTTTGTAAGCAGTTGTGATTACGTTTCACCTGATTTCGTTTTCAATGCGATTTTATTTTCTAATGCTATTGCTCTTATCTAGCTATGTGTTTGTTGATGACAATGTTTCTGGGGAATGAGGTGATGCAATCTCCTTTACCCACAGGCTAGCAGCCACTGCTGTGAATGTAGAGATATATGGACTGGATGACCTACATAAGACCATAAGAAACTCAGCTTCAAAGACGATATAAAGTGAATTTACAGCATTCAAATCGGTGAGGTCCTCTTATAGCAACGCTTTGCATGCGCAAATTGTACACAGTTCTGTATGTAGCCTGGAATGTGATCCAAGCACAACTCCATTAAAACACAACAATGCATGACTACGTAGACAAGCAATAAGCCTTAATGTCGTGTAGGCGTCACGGCTTATTTACTGTTACTTGTCAATTATTAACGAGTGTAGGCGGAGCATCACACACAAACACACACATGACACTGGATTTCTGTAATTAAAATTGATAATACTAATGTAATAAGCAATTTGGTCAAGGTTGGATCGGCAAAGAAAAAGCGAGTAAAGCTATATAAAGCTATAAAGCTATGAAGACTGCATATACAGCTAAATACAGACAGACGCCAAGGACAAATAACAATAAGAATATTAATGATAACAAAATAACGTATAAACGAATATAGAGATAGATAGCATCATTTCTCGAGGAGGACAGCACAGAGGAGATGAGAGATAGAGAGAGAGAGAGAGAGAGCGGGTCACCTGCGGATAGACAGAGCTGTGGGCCGTGACGGAGAGAGCTAAGAGCGGCCGATGTCCGTCCACCCAGCGCACGCCGGGCAGGTTGATATCGGGCGTGATGTAGCAATAGTTGGCGGGCGGCGGGTCTAGTAGCACAGGCAAACACGCGTCTCCTGTGTTCAACCGGCCTTCACGCATCACCGGCAACCACTGATACATAAATACCCGGACACAATCAGTGTTTATCAATGTTTCAAATTAGACTGAATAACCATTATAGTACAAGTCTGCAAAATAGACAATGGCTCAGTAGACTTGACTTATGCACTTTCTTCGTTTATCGTTGTTATATATAATAGGTTCTTGCTGGTGGAAAAGTAAATCAATAAACTTGAACTTGAACATACAAACACACAAATATATCGGTCGTATGGTGTTGCGGGATAAATTCCGTGGGGCATTTCTTCATTGTTAAGTGTAAGAGAGAAGACAGCTATCGTTTTAGTATATACATACACGCATATTTGCAATGTTCATGATGGTTAAACACGTTTGTGCAAAAAATACACACACACACACACGCATGCATGCATGAACCAGCATACACACATACCCACAAAACCAACACATAAACACAAATACACATAACATAAAAACTAACACACGCAAGCACAAACAAATACACAAACATACACACACACACACGTACACGCAAACACACACATACACAGGCACACACACACATACACAGGCACACACACACACACACACACACACACACACACACACTTGCTATATTCAGATACAACGCCGAAACGTCAATAGGATGGTTCTTTAGTTCTTCAGTTATTTCTCAATCGTTGTTGTTACTTGATTTAATATATTATTACAGTGTAATCGACGCGTTTTAGGTTCAATTCATTTATTGATTTAATTCACTAGTTGTTTTGAAGACTGTTTTGTTGGTGATTCGCGTACTTACGCCCATGCCTGTATAAATGTGTTATGTCTATAGGAACCAATACCGTAAAACCTCTATTTGAGCGGCATGCCGTTCTATTCTTCAAAACATTCATGCGTAATACCATTCAATCAGAAGGACCCTACAATCAGAAGTGCCGTACAATTAGAATGTGCCGCTCTATTGTTCCACTAGCTGGTCAGAATTTTGAGAAGATACGGTAAATTTTACGGATGAAAAAAACCAGATAACGTATGCATATTAATTAAACAAATGACACGAATACAGCGTGATTACTGACAATTAATCATGAATTAACTGATAAAAATCAATCAATCATAGCTACTGCCAAAAAAAACAATTAATCAAAGTGATATTTAATTAGAGGATGATGTTATATTATATGTGTTGTTCAAATAGAGGTTTCATGGTATGTGAAAGCATGTGAAATTCAGCACAATAAAATAGGCAGAGTGTGTAAAACGGCCGTGTACCGTGTATCCAATAGGAGTTTCCACGTTGAGTTGTTCGGTCTTGCGCTGACAGCTAACGTGGTAGAAAGTGAACAGTATGTGATGCGAACCGCTCAAATTGGCTGGCAAGCTGATTTTGAACTCGTCCGACAAATCCGGCGCTCTGACCGACACGGCCACACACACACACGTACACATAATACATCAATACACACACACACACGTACACATAATACATCAATACACACACACCCACGTACACTTAATACATCATCATACACACATACACCTACAAATGACCACTTAATATGCCAACACACACACACACACACACACGAACACACACATACACACACACACACGAACACACACATACACACGCACACACGAACACACATACACACACGTACACATGAACACACACAGACACAGATATAAGCATGGATGGCCAGACACAGGGGCACGCACGAATAAGCATACACACACAAATGCACCGACATGCAAGCACACAAACACACGGACCGAGACAGGCACAAACACACAGTCAAACACATACAGGTACACGGACACACACACACACACACAGAGATAAAGAGAGAAACAGAAGAACAGATAAACATGATCAAATAAGTATTCAGGCTTACAGAACTCCTTAAACCTTAAAACGGCTTATAGGCTATAAATGCATGAGTTATATCAACGTCAATAAAGTACAAATATGTACAATAGTTTGATGAAAAACTTAAATTAACACGTAAATGATACGAAAGGACAATTTATATTCGACATACTGTACATGTGAAACAAACAGAGCATATTAAAAATACTACCGGAGAAAAGTTCAAATTTGGCTGGGCTCATTGGGCCGTACTACTAGAAACCTTGTATTTTAGGCCTGGAAAGTGACATGGGCTTAACGGCCGGCACCTACGTTAGGTGTACTCACCGAGTTGTTCTACAGGATTTGAGCTTAAGCTCGAGCTGACCTGTCTCTCAACCTATCAATTTCACTTTTAAACTCTGATATTTTTTCACTCTCGACAATATCCGTGGGTAGTTTATTCCAACTATTTATAGCTCTGTATGGGAAGCTGCACTTCTTTATATCCTTTTTGCAACGGGGTTTCCTTAATTTATACTTGTGTCCTCTTCCTTTCATCTGCTTATAAAAACCTGTAATTATTGGAGTAGCCACCTCTTTCATATACTTAAATATGTTTATCAAATCCCCCCGCTTTCTTCTGTCCTCCAGACTAGTTAGGTTCAGAGCTTGGAGTCGTTCCTCATAGGTCCTGTCCGTCAGTTTCGGAGCAAGTTTCGTCGCCAGTCTTTGGAGTCTTTCCAGTTTCTTTTTGTGCCCCACCTCATAGGGGGAACCAGACCACGGCGGCGTACTCCAACTTGGGTCTAATCACTGACACTATCAACTCTCTAATCATATGCTCATCCAGAAATTCGAAGGTGTGTTTAATTCTAACAATCAAAAGATAAATTTTTCCGCAAATGTCATTAATGTGCCCTTGAGGAGAAAGATCAGTTTCCACAATAATTCCGAGATCTCTTTCTCTTGGAACTTCTTGCAAGGATTTGTTTCCCAGCCTGTAAATCGTGGAAGGTCTGAAGTTACCTGTACCAAATCTCATCACGTGACATTTATTTTCATTGAATTGCATCTGCCATTTCTCTCCCCAATCCTTCACTCTATCCAGATCCTGCTGTAATGCCATACAGTCGTTTTGGTCCTTTACCATCTTCATCATTTTTGCGTCATCAGCGAACAGATGAATGTCGCTCTCGATATTATCTACCATATCGTTGATATACACGATAAACATTATCGGGCCTAAGACCGAACCTTGCGGTACTCCACTCCTGACATGTCTACTCAATGATTCAACTCCTCTCACTGTTGTGCTCATCCTCCTTCCGATAAGATAGTCCTTCATCCAGTTAAGTAATGATCCATTCACACCTCCGTGATGCTCCAGCTTCCATAACAGTCTGTTGTGCGGTACTTTATCGAATGCTTTCGACAGATCTAGATACACGCTGTCCACCCATTGTCATCTCTCCTGAATCGCATCAATGATATTGTTGTAATATCCCAACAGGCTAGACACACACGATCTTGACGCTCTGAATCCATATTGAGCACTTGTTAAAATATTCTCTCCTTCCAGGTACCGAACCCACTGATCCTTAATTATTGTTCACATATTTTGCACAAGACACTGGTCAGCGATATGGGTCTGTAGTTCAACGGGTCAATTTTTGCACCTTTTTTGTGTATCGGCACAATTTTAGAGCTCTTCCACTGTAGCGGTACTTTTCCATGCTTTAGACTGTTCATGACGATGTCATATATAGGCTCAATGAGTTCGCTATTACATCCCTTCAGAATATTTTCCGAGATGCCGTCTGGCCCGACAGATTTTCGTCCTTTCAGCTTTGATAATCTCTCTAGCAGGTCTTTTTTGGACACAACTATCTCACGCATCGGTTTGTAAACTGATTTCACTTGCTCTCCATGAAATGGCACCTCATCTGTGAATACTATGTGTGAGTGTGTGTGTGTGTGTGTGTGTGTGTGTGTGTGTGTGTGTCTGTGTGGCGGACCTGTTGTGATAGATGACGGTTGAGTAGGCATAGCTGACCAGCTCGGGACAGGAAGAGCGGCCGAAAATGACAGGTAGAGCAGAGCAGGACGACTCGCCACTCATAAACTGCAACTTGACGGCAATATTGCGAGCCGACACGCCTGAACACACACACACACACACATGCATACGCACACAAACACACACAAACCCACACACCCACAACACACACACACACACATATGCATACACACACACCCACAACACACAAATACAAATATAAATAGCATAAATAAACAAGCATAAATATACACACCAACAACACACAAATACACCCACACAAATGCATACACATACACAAATACACACACACACACCCACAACACATAAATACACACGCAGACACAAACATACACGCACATATACACACACACACACACACATACAAAAATACACACACACAACACACAAATACACATACAGATATAAACATACACGCACATATACACGCACACACATACACACACAAAACACACACATATACACATACACACACAAATACACATACACACATACAAAAACACACACATATACACATACACACACATACACAAATACACACATACACACACAAGTCGCATACGGTGTTAAGCTATATGCTTACAGTCGTTCATGTAGACACGCATGCCGTATTAGGCTTCTTTCAAGCTTGACATTCAGTACGCTTTCATCTGGTGGCCCTAAAACAGTGTCTGATGCGCACACTGCAGAACTATTGAGTGTATCTACACGTGTGTGTGTGCGTGTAAGTAAGTAATTAAGTAAGTATATTTGCCACAATAACATGCATCATAAGAAAACAAGAACAATATCAATATAGAAGTAGCACAAGTGCATCGAGCCGCAGCTCTTTGATGCACATATCATTTCAATATTTTTCCACTATTTTGTGATGGAGAACAAAAGTGTGTGTGTGTGTGTGTGTGTGTGTGTGTGTGTGTGTGTGTGTGTGTGTGTGTGTGTGTGTGTGTGTGTGTGTGTGTGTGTGTGTGTATGTGTGTGTGTGAGACTGACCCGGCTTGTTGGGGAAGTTGGTGAAATTGACTGTCTTCAGCGTGACAAACATCAGATTGCGATAGAGATAGTGTGGCTCGTTGATCGACTCGCAAGGAAACTCCAGCACTTCCTTGCACGGGCGTGTCTGCTCGTCTGTACACATACACACAGTATGTTACAATAAGACATTTATAACGCGCTTTTCACTCGAAGGTCTCAAAAGCACGCACATACACACACACACACACACAGTACGTTGCATTAAAGCATTTATAACGCGCTTTTCACCCGAAGGTCTCAAAAGCACACACACACACATACACACACACATGCACACACTCAAGCAAAAGTCATACACACAGACACGGACACACACAAGGACACGGACAACAGCACGAATCAGACATGGACACATTTACATGCACATAGACACACAAAATAACACAAACACCAGCAGACACATACACACACACACACACATATACACACATATATATCCACAAATACATAAATGTCAGTGTTAGTCAGTGGTATTCAGTGTGTCAGTGAGCGCTGACCGCTTAAAACAAGGGATACGCAACATGTGGGAAATAGAGGAGTTTTCAAGTGCGAGGCGAGCTAAATATCAGACGGAAATACAAATGTGTGTCTTTATCAATCCGAATTCGTCTGTGCTTATTTCTAGTGACTTGCAGAATATTCTCTTTGATGTAGCAATTGATTTTATTGCAGGGTTTTTTAACCGGGGGTTATCGCACCCCTAGGAGTGAGAGCCTAGTTTCTAAGGGGTGAGAGGATTCCTGTAAATAATTAAGTAAAGTATGTTTTTACCTGTGCTTTATACTTTCCCTGAAAAAAGCATTTTCTTACAGGAATTTTAGCTTGTAGGAGAAATATTGAATAAGAACTTGTTATTACGTCGTTGGTATATTCATCTTTTTCATATAGCTATCAAAAACGCAGGGGGTACCAGAACTAACTTCTTATTTGAAAATAATGCCAACTCTGAAAACAGTTAACCACTGTTTCAATGACATTTTCAGTGCTTAAGTACAATATAAAAAGTGCTCTCATTAAGAAGTGCGGAATCAGAGAGAAAAAGTGTGTGAGTGAGTTGGCATCGCTCACTGACCGGGATAAGGCCTGACACGCGCCAATTCAGGAGTCAAACAGCATTTGATATCGTCGCCGGCCGGGCATATATCCAGCTTCAACGAGCCGCCAATACATTTGAGCTTTTTCATCGCACTGCCCGGCCGTTTCAGCTCGTTCAAATGCTTGTACAGATCCTCGTCTCTCAGTTTATCCGCCTCCTAAACACACACACACACACACACACACACACAAACACACGGCCGAGTGGTTAAGATACACGCGTTGCGCACAAGGGGTCTAGGGTTCGAATCCCAGGCGATGTGAAACGGTTGGGCTCGTTACTGAAATTTGTAGCCTAATTGTCGCAAGACGGGTTTCGTGTGCGCTTGTAGCCGTGTAGTTATATGTGTGCTGGTTGCGCGACCGCGAGATAACCCGTGTGTGGCGGCCGGACCTGCGGTGTGCCAGCCGGGACCGTCAGAAGCTTTGTCCCCCGTGCAAAATTACACGCCAACATGGTCTCTACTACTATGTACAATTTTTGTTAAAAAAAACACTCGACTCTTGCTTGAAACCACGCCAGCCAACCGCTCCATTGATCCCGCCCAACAACAAACCTGGCTGTACTTGCCAATGTTTGTGTTGGCTGAGTGAACTATTTATTAGCCAGAAGCAACTAGTATTTATCACGTACAATATGCGAGTGTGTGTTAGAATTTAGTATTATCCGTGTGTCAAATGGATATTTCATATAGTAGCGCAATTGTTAATGGTATTGTGCGGCCATGACAACGTAATAGCAGACAATATGAGAGACCCGAATGGGTTGTTGTGCTGAAGTGCGATGAATGTGATGTGTAGTTGTAATATATCCTGCTAAACTTTGTCTATTATTCATTATTACACTGTTTTAAAAAAAAAAAAAACCCGACAGTTTGACAGAATGCTGACGCACCACATAGCAGAAAATACTAGACAAAACACCAAAAGAACATGAGACATGCCTGTTTGAAGAAACTCGACACGGTGAGTGTGACGGGACGGAATGACCGCAGACTGGCGTGCAAATCGCCGCCTCCATTGGCCGCGCCTGCACTGGTGGCTGCCGCGATGGAGGCGGAAGAATCTCCACCGCTGGCAGCAGCCACCACACGCCGTCGCAGCTGGTCGAAGCCCGACTGGGACGTTCTACGCTCTGTATAACAAACCCAAAACAAGAACAACAAACACGTATACACGTATACACATATAAGCACATATATACATCATATATATACACATATAAGTATATACACATATGAAGTATAAAATATATACGCATGCATACACATAACAAGCACACACAAACACACGCACACTCACACATACCCATATATATATATATATATATATATATATATATATATATATATATATATATATATATATATATATATATATATATATATATATCAACACAAGCACGCACACACAATAAGACACACTCACACACACACACACACACACACACACACACACACACACACACACACACACACACACACACACACACACACAAAACACGTACACAAACATACTATTCAAACAATAAGCTGACACTCGCCAACTGTAACGCCAGTTTAACTAGACAAATAAGTCCATTATAAATATATATACAATAAGCCAAAAGTACTATATAAAAAAACAGCACAATATTGAACTTTGCCAACAAAAATCTGCAAACCTAATTTGTTAACTACATGCCTACATATATACCACGACACAGTGCCGAATCAAGTAGCCAATACATAATGTATGTGTGTGTGTGTGTCTGTGTGTGTGTAATTGTAATTGTAATTGTAATTTATTGCCACCGCATCAAAAACACACACAAAACATGATAAAATACAGCAGCATAGTCTGTCAAGCCAAATTGTGGCTTCTCAACAGACAAATTAATACACTAATACTTCATACTGACGGGAGTAAAAATGTACAACATCACATGGGACACATCACACGATAGATCATGGTTACATTCAAATAAAGAGATACAAAAGAGACTTGAATATCTAGACTTAAATATAATCACACACACACACACACACACACACACTCACACTAACAGGTACCAACACACACAAACACACACACACACGCACACACGCGTGTGTGTGTGTGTCTGCGCATCTGAGACATTAAGTAGATATTGCGCAATATAAATGCTTAAATACATCAAGTCAAAAAATGTGTGTGTGTGGGTGCGTGTGGGTGCGCAGGTGTACGCACCGAGATTGACATGAGACGAATGCGACTCGGCGGCGACACACGGTGACGCATCCCCGGTCACGCTGCTGGTGGTAGATCCTCCTCCACCTCCGCCTCCGCCACGGTCCAGACTGTTGACGCCGTTGACAATATTCATCAGATAGACAGCGGTCCAGGCGAACGGCATGCGATACTGTCCCAGTCGCTGACAGTACTGACGCGCCGCCAACTGTGCTTTCTCGCGACACTGCACGCACACACATACACACATACAAATACATACACACACACATATATATATGTATATATATATAAACACACACATACACACCGATGCACGCCGACGCACACAAACACACACATACACAAAAATATATAAACATACACACATACATACACATATGCATACACACACATCCATACACGACGACACACACACACATATATATATATATATATATATATATATATATATATATACCGCAAGGAAATTTTCCATCGAAACATTGCTGAAGGGTGTGTGTTTGTGTGTATGTGTGTTTGTGTATGTGTGTAAGTGCATGTGTGTGTGTATCTGTGTGTGTGTGTGTGTCTGTGTGTGTATGTAGGTGCATGTGTATGTGTGTATGCGTGTGTGTGTACGTGTGTGTATTTATGTGTGTGGGTGTCTGTGTGTGTGTGTGTAGTTATGTGTGTGAGTGTTTGTGTGTGTATGTATTTATGCCTGTGTGTAAGTGTGTCGGTATTTCAGAGCACACATCACCTTGTCGTCCTTGATATACGGCTCGACACTGTCGCTGATATCTCCTTGCAACACCTTCTCCAGCTTGACCACCAGGAAGATGTCAGCCGACGGGAAGCTGATGTCGAACACGCAGCTGCGCGCCAATGTGCTGGCGTCCACGTGGGCCACGTGCTCGCGTAACATGGTCTGAATCTGCGGCGAGTTCATGTCGAAGTAGAAGTTCTCGGAGATTTTGCGCCGACGGCCGGCGTCGTACAGCGCCATCGACGCAAATATCGGCTCAAATTCCAGCTCCAGTCTACACCACACGCACAGGAACACACACATCAATACACACACACACAAATACAAACACCCACATATACACATGAACACGCACAGGAACACACACATACACACATAAATACAAAGATACACACACACACACACACACAAGTACACACACATAAATACAAAGATACACACACACACACAAACACATACAAATATCCACATATACACATGAACATGATACACACACACACACACACACACACAAACACATACAAACACCCACATATACACATGAACACACACATACACACGCACACACGGAGATCCACACACACACACACACACACACACACACACAAAGACCCACAGAAACACGCACACACACACACGTACATGCACACGCACACATACAGACACACACACATACATTACAATACATTAAGACATTTGTATAGCGCTTCTCAGCCGAAGATATCAAAAGGGCTCTCGTACACACACACAGACAAACAAACACATACATACAAATGTGCGCGTACAAACATGAATGAATAACAACGTATAAATAGTGTAGTCAATTGATATATAGCAAACAGACGCTAATGCTGATATAAACAGGAATATATTATGCCAGAGTACAAATATGAATAGAAAAAAAATATACCATAACTACTATGGTCAGCATAATGAGAATAACACATAGGGCGGAACAATTCATATAAACACGTACATATACATACACTCGGACACATACATACAAATACACACTCAGACACACACATATATATCATGCAGTTTATGTATAATCATACGTATTTAAGGTATATAATATGTATTGTTGCACCACTGTACAATGCATGCATATATTTTGCTGACTTGATTAATGTATAATGTTAATTTTGTATTATTAAATGTATTAATACCGTTATGTTTGAATATGTATTGTGTAGTGTATTTTGTGTGTGTGTGTGTGTGTATGTGTAAGTGCGCATGTGTGTGTATGTGTGTGTGTGTGTGTGTGTATGTGTATGTGTATGTGTGGGTGTGTGCCTGTGTAAGTGTACGTGTATGTGTGTGTATGTGTGTGTACGTGTGCATGTGTGTGTGTGCACGTGTGTGTGCACGTGTGCATGTGTGTGTGCACGTGTGTGTGTGTGTTTGTGTGTTCAGCGCTTGTCTGTGTGCATTTGTGTGTGCATCGTGCGACACATGTACATGCGCCAACATTACTTGAGACGAAGACATTTGACGAGAATCCTGGAGCCGCGGTGTTCACACGGCAGCGGAGGCAACAGGCGCTTCTCTACATGCTCAGCTCGCGCCGCCTCGTCGCTCTCATCCACGTCTAGATCGGCCGCGTGCTGTGTGCCGACCATAGAAGCAGCTGCAGCCGACGGAATGCACAGCGCCAGCAGCTGCGTGGGCCGGTGCAGCTGGTGTTGTTGGTGCTGACGACAGCTGGCCATCAGCTGGTCGCCGGCCGGATCAGCCGCCAGCTTGTCGAGCAGGCCGGGCAGCAGCAAGTCGGCCGGCGAGTTTTTCAAGTCGAAATGCGACGACATTGGCCAGTTGCCGCCGGCGCGACGACCGCGGCCTCCGCTGGGCGGCGGCACTGGAGACAGAGAGGGCGATGAGGAGCGCATCAAGGCAGAGTGACAAAAAGGCGACCCCGCCGACGCCGCCGCCGCGGATGATGTTGATAAACATGATGATGTTGGAGACAAGAGCCAGCTGTCTCGCAGTAAGCCAGTAGTAGTTGCTGATAAAGACGGAGAACAATAGGCCTGACAACACACGCACACACATACGTACATACACATATAGGGTCTGTTCGATTCAACAGTTCAGAAGTAAAAGCTTCCGAAGTACATGAATCAAACAGTTTCACAAGTGCGACATTCATTATATCATTTATATCACAAATATATTAGCCTAAAGCAGTGGTTCTTCACCTTATTTTTCTCTGATTGCCAACTTCTTAATTATCCATCTCTTAATTTTCCATAACAGCTCTGATAACGTCAATAAATTCAGTTGCTACATCAAAGTAAACGTCGAGAGGCAATTAGAAACGAAAATAAACGAATTTGAATTGATAAAAACAAACATTTGTCATTCTGTCCGACCTTTAGTTTCCCACTTGGCAACTCTTCCATTCCCCACCAGTGGGGAATTCCCGACAGGTTGACAACCACAGCTCTAAAGAATGGTACTGTTTAGTATATGCGATGCACCGTATTTAGCTAATTACATCATAGAGAAAACATTACACAATGTTTTATCACGGTAATATGTATTTGATATACATATCACGGTAATATGTATTTGATTGTATTTGAAGAGAAGTTCAACGATATGTTATACACGAGAATTATGTTTTTCATTACTAGTAAAATTAATCTGGCGATAAAAATTGATGG
Organism: Sacculina carcini; assembly: GCA_916048095.2. Lineage (NCBI taxonomy): Eukaryota > Metazoa > Arthropoda > Thecostraca > Sacculinidae > Sacculina > Sacculina carcini. The sequence goes on from OU696573.1 coordinate 2,812,829, forward strand.
TGCGCAGTGGAGATATGCACGAATTTCTATAACCGAGTTTATTTAAGAGCGTTTTGAAGTTATACCATCAGTTTTCATCGTGGAGTGGAAGAATTGACTTCAGCTCTATCGTGTGGATATTTCAAGATCGTCTGGATTTCTCCGAGAATCTCAAACGTTCTGCGACTATGTCTTCTAAGGCAACACTCAACCAACTTCGTTCAACTTACCAACGTAAAAACTGCGTCGGCAAGAACCAAGCCGCCTCAAAGACCAGCTGCAAGATCGACCGACAGAACAAGCAAGGTCAACTCAATGTTGATAACTGGCTGCACATGCTCAATGGGCGTCATGTGACATACAGAAATGGCACTTTGAAGAACAAGCCATCAATTTATGCCGCTCAAAAATCAGGCGATGACCGCCCTCGTATTAAGCGGGGATCTACGAAACAAGAGCTGGGACATACAGGAGATGCGCCCAACAAAGCTCCAATCAAGCAGGTTGGTGAAAACAATCAGCTGAAACTTCAACTGAGGTCGCTGATAGATGGCATGCAGGCACTGAGTGACCTGCACAATGAGATGGGAGATGACATACGACAAGGCCGCGACGAATTAATATCGCTCTACCAACGTACCACTGGTGAGCAAGAACAACCGACCAAAAGGAATAATTGCACGGACCAGAGTCAAGCACTCAGTAACAACAATAGTGATAATTCTGGGGAAGTGATCCGCAATGCAGGAGGATCAGGCTCGGCATGTCGAGGCAACAGCAGGTTCAACAACCCTTACAACTGGCTTGTGTGCATTTTCATCATGACAGTGATTGGTATTCTGGTGTATACTGGATCTGCAGGGCGGTTGCAGGCCACTCAGGCCACAGTCAGACCCGGCTACACAAACCCTCTGAGCATGATGTATACACTGGTGCAAAATTTATGCAGCGGACTGACCAATTACTTCAGTCCGGATCCATCGCCACCGGACTACGCCAAAGAGTGGAAAGACTATTACCTAGAAGGACTTCAACACTTCGTGGCTTCCTACATCAATGCCAGGAAGCTATTAATCTGGTTCGTGGTAACGTTGATTACGGTAATAATATCCTCTTTCTGGGATAAATTTCCTGGATTTGGTGCATGGATCATAAATCTCACAAGACTGACAAGTGTGCGTTCAGTGTTCAGCACTGGGATAAGACCAACAACTGGTGACGAGAGATTTCTACCGAATCCAACGCCTACATCAGACGGCAAGGCTGGCGACAGTACTTGGAACCCTCCAGGCGAATTGTTCGGCTACATGGACATTTACGACTGGCTGAATTTGGTTCTGCTTCTGATCGTAATAGCCATTCGTCTGAAGGTCGGACATGGTATTTGGGTGTACCTCATCGGCATGACAAGGCACGCGATGCCCTACGCCCTCCTAATACTGGCCACATATTTCCACATGCTGGAGTCGACGTTCCCTCGACGTCCATCAAGATCGATTGACCTTGGATCTGAGGAGTCAATTGAATACGCCAACAACTCCCGGCAGCCGGCGTAAAAACAGCGGTGTTTGCGACCGGCTCTCAGGGTGTCAGAGATCATAAACCAATTCTGACTGTGTGGTACTGAAACATGAAGTACCCATAACATTCAAGACGCATCATACTAACAGACACACAACAACTGAAACCATTCATCATTAGGGGCAATCATCATCATTCATCATTAGATGGGACCTGTATGCTACTATACAGCTTCAATTCTCCATGTCACCATGCGTCTCTACCGGGTAATACTGTCCGACAACGGAGACGAATTCCTATCAATTCACTGAGCAACATCAGCGGAAATGTTTCTGAGACAACGTTCAATGCAAAACCAGTGACCTAACAACCCAAGCAACTAGAACAAGCAAACATCAAGAGACGTAACTTCAAACAAACAGGTGTAACTTCCGAAAGAAAGCTTTCCTGATGGCAGATGGACGAGGCGTTCCAGCGGTCCTCTGCGATCGTCGGGAACATCGCTGTTGTGAAGGATAACGCAGAAAGATGAGTTGAGCTCATCCAAGAGTTCAACAGATTTCTCACAAGAGATGAGAAGCAGCTTCAGTTTCTCCTTCATGTGGTGGTGGAACACTGGACCGGAAGACCTTGTCGGACCCACAGAAGGCCACCCTGGCCTCAACCAGGCCACAGTGAGTAGCCTGGCAAGCACGATACCCCCGCCTTCGAGCGGATAATACCTCAATTGAGGGGGGACCTGGAGCCAGGGCAAGGGTGATATTGCAGGAGGCGTGTGCAACACGTTGTCGTGAACCGATTCGGCTCACAAAATTTACTCGCATAGAATTATCATTACTAGGGCTGTCAAAAGTTAATAAAGTTATTAGGTTACCAAAATTTACTTTTTCATCGTTAGGTTACTTTTTTTGCTTTAAGGTTACTTTTTAGCGTCAGGTTTCCTTTTGATATTTTCTTGTTATTAGGTAAGTTTACCACGATGTTTGGTGACTTTTTGCAGATAAGAGGCACAAAAATGGTATATATAAGGATAAAATAGGAAATGAGATGGAATATATCTGAAGATCAAGAAATGTCAAAATGTCTGCTGTTAGGATTTGTGGTGATAGCCACACTCGTGTGTGTGAATTGTCATATGTGCATATTGTATATTGTTTATGCCGGTCGTTTTGAAACGGTTCATATTGATATCGTTGGTCCACTACCGCCTCAGTGTATGCCCGGACATCCGTTCGCAAATCCACTGCGGTACATATTAACATGTGTGGACCGAGCCACGAGATGGCTAGAAGCAGCGCCCTTGAGCGATATTACGGCCGAGTCAGTCGCCCGAGCATTTGTCACTACATGGGTGTCACGCTTTGGTGTGCCGGTCTATGTAGTAACTGACCGAGGAAAACAGTTTGAATCAGAACTGTTCAACAATCTCGCCAACACAATCGGATTTCACAGACTAAGCACGACAGCATATCACCCGAGCTGTAATGGCTTCATTGAACGTCGACATCGCGTCATAAAAGCCGCAATCATGGAGAGAAAGCAAAACTGGCTCGAGGCTCTTCACGTCGTTCTACTCGGGATTCGTATGTTGCCATCATAATCTGGAGTATCGCCATTTAGCGCGTTAACTGGCAGTGAAATTATGTGTCCCAGCATTTGCATCAATCGCGACAGTTCCGGTGCTGAACAAACTCAGTTTGTTCGCGAACTCGCGAGACACATGGCCGAAGTTGATTTCCGAGTACTCTCAGAAGGATCAGCGCACAGCAATATCAACGTGCATACCTGTCGACCTAGGAAAATGTTCACACGTGAGGGTACGTGTCGATCGTGTGCGGCATGCACTGGAAGCGCCTTATAGCGGACGATTCCGGGTGCTACAATGCAATTCACGAGTGTTTGTCATTGAGTTGCCGTCAGGTGCGACTGAAACAGTGTCAGTGTCTCGACTCAAACCCGCTTTACTGCCACAGCATTCGTCGTCGAAGGAAAAAAGCTCTTCGAAAAAGCTGAGACCGCCACTGCAGTGTTCTGACTCTGCTGACAACAGTGCTGTACAGGTAAATTCTCCCGTGATAACACCCTCTGGTCGAACCGTGCGCTTCAAACCACACCCAGACTGTCTCTTTTTGAATTAGGTCGTTTTTTTACTGAGCTAGTCTGTGTGTAGTATATCACTAGAGATTGTCACTTGTATCTACTCGCGTCATGCATACTCGTGCGTATTGATGCACTGGTGTCTACTGGTGATGTATTGATTGAATCGCGCGCATACATTGGTAAACTCCGTTCACTGGCGGGGGAGTACTGTGGTGATAGCCACACTCGTGTGTGTGAATTGTCATATGTGCATATTGTATATTGTTTATGCCGGTGCTATGTGGCTAACTCAAGTGTGTGCTTGCCTGTGTGTTAGTTGGTGTTGGGTGTGTCAAGGTCGGAGGCTTGTGTTGACTCTATAGTGCCTTTGGCTAAGTTCAGGTCAGCGTTAACTGCTTGTGTATGTGAATGTGTGCGTGTGTGTAGGGTAGGCTTGTATGCGTGTCTGTCAATGAGTGTTCAAGTCACTTCCTTGTAACTATGGCCTATTGGTATGTATGCGTGTGTGTAGATGTATAAATATGTGTGCGACCGATTATACCCTCTCTTTTTCTGGTTGTGTCGCTGAGTGTGACCGAGTGAATATAGTGTGATTGTGCCGGTTTCAGTTGGTCTAAGACGACACTTCAGATTTAGCAATGGATATTCACCTTAATATATGTGCTACTCAATATATATACGTTTTTGGATACGCAGGATAGCCTCATTCCGTTTTAGGAAATGTCCACGAACCGGAGGGTGTCGTGAGATGTTTGGAGAGTGGTATAGTACGATATGTGAGCTCTCTATACCAGATACTGCACTGTAGCACTTGACAGTACGCATTTACTTGAACAGGAATTAGCACGTGATTTTCAGGGCGTGATATAGCGCCATTTTCCCACGTTTGACGTTTATATGACTGTGACGCGTGTTGACGTTACGCGCCAGGTAGCTAGCGCCTTAAGTGCAGATATGGCCGCGCCTCACAACATTTGCCAGGACATCACAGCCAGCATGCTGCTGTTCCTTGAGAGAACGGACACCGCCACCCTATACGCGAAGGGTTGGGCTTTGGCAGACCAACGCCAGGTGATCACGCGACATACCCAGTCAACTGGAATGCCGCAGGAGACATGTTCAGAAAGCGCGTATGGACCGACACTGCCCACGTGGCAGCGTAGTTGCGCAGTGACATTGAGGAGCGACGTTTCGTCCTCCTGGCTCGATATTTCGCCCCAGGTCAGCTGAACTGTCTCAAGCACCTTGCTCGAGCAGGCCAACAAATGCCTCAGCAAGACAATCTCGACCGGCCCAGAGCGAACAAGATCAGCTGACCGGGGGTGCCAATCTCGGTCTACTACAATATGGCCCCAGGAGATACATCCATTGCTGATTTCCACGCTGATACCATGAGAGCCACTCTGGTAGAGTTGTCAGCCACCCGGGGTGAGCAGGCTATGCTGGTCAGAGACTTTATCAGAGCGGCCGTTGTGTCAAACCAAGTTCGGACGGAGCAGGGGGTGCGGTACGCTGATACCTGCCAACACTCAAACGCGCAGTGCAGCAGCATTGGACTGCTCCTCGTGATTCGAACCCACTGTGGAGGTGGCTGCATGTGGCACCACCCTTCGAGCGGGAGTCCTATGTGCTAGCCGAGACGGGACCGGTGACAACCACGACCCAATGAGCCGGGTCCTGGGGCAAGATAATCGTCTACTTGTTCCCCGCTCTCAGCCTGAGCTGGGCTCTGGAGCAGTGGCCAGCGCAGTGGGGGATTTGCGAATGTGACGTGTCGCTAGACCTGCAGGGTGACGTGGCGTTGAACGGAGACAAAGCAGGCTGGTTCTCGGACATGGGAGACGCCAACTACAGCGCCATTTCCACCGGCCGCTGTGCAGCCCCGTGGGTCTTCATCGCCTACGGAGCTGCTGTAATGAATGCTATGTGTCAAATCTGGACACGTAGCACTGGATTCCCACTCCAGTACCGAAACTGGACGCGCTAGTATACGGCACGCGCTAGCGCTTCAGACACCAGTGGAGGCCCAGTCCTCGAGCCGCTTGACTTCAACACGCAGCTCAACATGTACACTCCGGGTGTAGTGCGCTCGTACGACTGGTCACTGGATGCGACCTTGGCACCAATGGTTGGATTCGGCACTTTTTCGTCGGCACAGTGGGCCGGCGTACGCCGCAACAACCTAAAAAATCTGGGCAATGTCGGAGTGCCACTACCCACTGAGGCATCGGTGACAGGTGGGAGTCTGGGATCCTTCGACATTCTGAGTTGGTTAGGGTTGGGAGATGAAAGTGTAGCAGCAAACAAAAATGCCGAATCGGGGGAAGTCTGAGGCCCCCAGCGGTTGAAGGCAAGTCTGTGAGAAGGCGGAGGCGAAAGCGGCGCCAAAATGCAGTGGGTGGTCCAGTGGACACCACTGTCCCGGTTAAAGAAAAAACAACAAAAAAAGAAGAAAAAAGGCGTTTTGAAGTTATACAATCAGTTTCCATCGTGGAGTGGAAGAATTGACTTCAGCTCTATCGTGTGGATATTTCAAGATCGTCTGGATTTCTCCGAGAGTCTCAAACGTTCTGCGACTATCTATGTCTTCTAAGGCAAAATTCAACCAACTTCGTTCAACTTACAAACCTAAAACCTGCGTCGGCAAGAACCAAGCAGCCTCAAAGACCAGCTGCAAGATTGCAAAAACCAGCTGCAAGAACAAGCAAGGTCAGCTCAATGTTAACAAATGGCTGCAGAGGATCAATGGGCGTCATGCGACATACAGAAATGGCACTTTGAAGAACAAGCCATCAATTTACGCCGCTCAAAATTCGATTGCGAGAGTTCTATTAGATCACTTGTCGTGAGAAGTCGATTGTATGAGCTACTACTTATCGCCTGATTCTATCAGCAAATAATCAGAGAATCGCTAGCGATAACGTTGATTTCACTTTGAACATTCCCCACTACGTTCACGGCCTCGACTGGATCGTACCCGGTGAGACGTACACGCCCACGACACATACAGACATACACACCACACACACATGGATACACAAAGAACCAAACGAATTTTGCTCTCCCCAGTGGAAAGCACCACTCAAAAGCGCAAGCAGACAGACCAACACATGGATGCACACACACACACACACATACACACACACTCGCACACATCTGACACAAACACTGATGATTCACTCAACACAGCAACACGTGAACAGACACACAACGACCACAGACTCATTGTAGCATTGGATAATATCCCTGAGCGTTTGCTCAACCTTACCAACATCAACCGGACACTTCAACATCGAGTGTATGTGTGCATGTATATGTACATGTATATATACATATGTGTGTATGTGTGTGTGCAAGTGTGCAGGTATATGTGTGAATGTGTGGGGTGGTGCTAGGCGGGGGCTATGTGCCGTGTCGAGGCGCGTTGGCTCGGTTGTGGGGGTGGATGGTGGCGGGAGCGTGGTGGAGAGGAGTGGTAGCTTGGCAAGAATGGGGCAACGACTGCAACAATAAGGAGCGATAACCCACCTGGGTTGGCTCCTGTTGCAGTCGTTCGGTGATTGAATTAGAATAAAAAACGCCGCTCAAAAATCAGGCGATGACCGCCCTCGTATTAAGCGGGGTTCCACGAAACACGAACTGGGACATACAGGAGATGCACCCAACAAAGCTCCAATCAAACAGCTTAGTGAGAACAATCAGATGAAACTTCAACTGGAGTCGCTGATAGATGGCATGCAGGCACTGTGTGACCTGCAAAAGGAGATGGGAGATGACATACGACAAGGCAGCGACGAATTAATATCGCTCTATCAACGTATCACTGGTGAGCAAGAACAACCGACCAAAAGGAATAATTGTACGGACCAGAGTCAAGCACTCAGTGGAAAAAATAGTGATAATTCTGGCGAAGTGATCCGCAATGCAGGAGGATCAGGCTCGGCATATCGAGGCACCAGCAGATTCAACAGTCCTTACAACTGCAACTGGCTTGTGTGCATTTTCATCATGACAGTAATTGGTGTTCTGGTGTATACTGGATCTGCAGGGCGGTTGCAGGCCACGTAGACCACATTCAGGTCCGGCTACACAAACCCTCTGTGCATGATTTATGCACTGGTGCAAAATCTATGCAGCGAACTGACCAATTACTTCAGTCCGGATCCATCGCCACCCGACTACGCCAAAGAGTGGAAAGACTATTACCTAGGACTTCATAACTTCGTGGCTTCCTACATCAATGCCAGGAAGCTATTAATCTGGTTCGTGGTAACGTTGATTACGGTAATAATATCCTCTTTCTGGGATATATTTCCTGGATTTCGTGCATGGATCAGAAATCTCACAGGACTGACTAGTGTGCGTTCAGTGTTTAGCACTGGGATAAGACCCACAACTGGTGACGATAGATTTCTACCGAATCCAACGCCTACATCAGACGGCAACGCTGGCGACAGTACTTGGAACCCTCCAGGCAAATTGTTCGGCTACATGGACATTTACGACTGGCTGAATTTGGTTCTGCTTCTGATCGTAATAGCCATTCGTCTGAAGGTCGGAAATGGTATTTGGGTGTACCTCATCGGCATGACAAGGCACACGATGCCCTACGCCCTCCTAATACTGGCCACATATTTCCACATGCTGGAGTCGACGTTCCCTCGACGTCCAGCAAGATCGATTGAACTTGGATTTGAGTGTCCGAAGAGTCAAATGAATATTCCAACAACTGGCAGCCGGCGTAAAAACAGCGGTGTTTGCGACCGGCTCTCAGATTGTCAGATCATAAACTAATTCTGACTGTGTGGTACTGAAACATCAAGTACCCATAACATTCAACACGCACCATACTAACAGACACACAACAACTGAAACCATTCATCATCATTCATCATTAGATGGGACCTGCATGCTACTATACAGCTTCCCATTCTTCATGTCACCATGCGTCTCTACCGGGTAATACTGTCCGACAACGGAGACTAATTCCGATCAATTCACTGAGCAACATCAGCGGCATATATCTGAGACAACGTTCAACGCAAAACCAGTGACCTAACAACACAAGCAACTAGAACAAGCAAACAACAAGAGACGTAACTTCAAACACACAGGTGTAACTGCCGGAAGAAGGCTTTCCTCATGGCAGATGGACGAGGCGTTCCAGCGGTCCTCTGCGATCGTCGGGAACCTGGCTGTTGTGAATGATAACACAGAAAGAGGAGTTGAGCTCATCCAAGAGTTCAACAGATTCCTCACAAAAGATGAGAAGCAGCTTAAGTTTCTCCTTCATGTGGTGGTGGAACACCGGACTGGAAGGTCTTCCCGGACCCATAGAAGATCAACCTGGCCCAAACCAGGCCACAGTGAATAGCCTGGCAAGCACGATACCCCCGCCTTCGAGCGGATAATACCTCAATACCAGGGTGATATTGCAGGAGGCGTGTGCAACACGCATAGTATTATCATTACATAGACATCTCAACATACAACATATACATATTATAACATATTTACGAGTTTAGAGCAAAAAATATATTAAAATAAAATTCTGCATATACATTAAGAACCACTCTACTGTGGCAACACTATCGTTGGCTATGACTGATCTTGCATCGCACTTGTCTGATGTTGCAAGAAGTCCAACCACGCATGTTGGCGTGAACTTCGGTGCAAGTCGGCTCAGTGGCTGGCGATTACGATCTAGTACAATATTATCCCAGTAACATATTTGCCACAAACCGTCTGTATACTACCATAATACTATACAATAGGGCAATATATTCAACTCGGCCAGCGTAGTGTCAAAGGCGTACCAAGTGCGGTGAGTGCGACTGCAGCGTGTGGCCAATATGTTCACTTTTCAACATAGCGTAGCTTCAATGGTTTTCAACACAACGCACGAGTTTGTATACAACATGTAGCTAGCACCTAACTCTGCACTTTGTTTGTCTATTGGCTAGGATCAGAAATCTAGCCTAACCTAATTGATGAATGATTAACCTAGCCAATAGTCACGTACAGTACGTATGTGGGGACTGAGATGACAATTTGTATCGATGTTATGTTTTGCGATTGGTGCGAGTATGATAGTGTAAATGATACCCTTTGCTGAATGTTATTATTCAATGTTTGTCTGTCTGTCTATATGTGTGTGCATGAGCGTGAGAGTGACCTTGATGCTGTGAGTGAATGATTCTACGAATGTAACCGACCGTTTGCAGTCCTGCACTATGTCCATGTGTAATATGACCTTCCCCGGTTAGTTGCCGGCTCACCAGGACGCTTGTATGTATGTCTGTGTGATGTGTGCTTGTATGTGTGTATATCATATGTCTCTGTTCGCGTGTGGGCTGATTCGCGGTTATATAGATGTGTGTGTGTGTGTGTGTGTGTGTGTGTGTGTGTGTGTGTGTGTGTGTGTGTGTGTGTGTGTGTGTGGAACGTTGATACAGTTGTGCTTTGGCTTTCGTGGTGTTTCTTTGTCTGCTAATCACGCATACCACAATTGGTGACCCCGATTTTGGTTTGAGCATTTTCAAAGTCAGTTTTCGGCTGTGTTTTCCTCATTCATAATTGACATCATTTATCATTTTTCACTTTCGCTATTTGGAACTTTTGTGCTCGTAATCACAACATGTTGGGGAAAGAGGAAGCTTCACTTTCAGCTTGCGATGAGACCCCTGTCGGTCGCGTATCCATTAAACCGCCAGCGTTTATGGAGAACGCCGTCGAGGGTTGGTTTGTCGTCCTGGAGGCGCAATTCAACCTCCAAAACATCGTCTCAGAGACTACGCGGTTCTACCACGTAGTATCTTCTTTGCCGCCTAATGTGGTGAGCCAGCTTCCCCCGAGCTGTCTGAGGTCTCAAAGTTTTACGGAAATAAAAAACGACGAGCTAATCTCAACGAAAGTGCTGACTGGTCGCCCATCTGCCTTCATGGCTGAGTTGCAAGCAACAGCGAGGAAGGTTGGAGTTTCAGGTGAGCTGGTTCGTCATAAGTTCTGTCAGGCCATGCCTGTCACGATCAGACCGGTGCTGGCGTCTTGTAAAGATATGCCGATATCCGAACTAGCTAAGCTGGCGGATGAGCTTATGCCACTGGCACAACACAATACATCATGCTTGACAGTGAACAGCTCAGGCAGTAGTTCCTCTGCTGCTAGGCCTCGTGTACCACCATCGATACACACTGGTAGCATGACATTGACGCCGTACTACGCCGATCAGCGACCTCAAGTATGTCGGGCCCATCTCTTCTTTGGCCCACGCGCGAGAACGTGCAAACCGTGGTGCAAGTGGCCAAAGAAATCACCAGGCATAACTATTCAACCTTCGTCTCGGCCCTCTTCGCGTGCGGCTTCACCAGACCGTCAACAACAGTCGGAAAACTAGAGGGGCAGGTTCCGGTCTGTGCGACACCGAACCTGCCGCTTCTTCGAGTCGCAGCCAAGGTGGGCAGCACTTCCATCAAATTCATTGTTGATACTGGTGCTGGTGTATCAATCATACCAAAATCAGCCTCTGGTCTTGTCCTAACATCAACAACTGTCTGTCTTTCATCAGCGAGTGGCACTGAAATCCCTGTGTTCGGCGAGGTCAAGCTCGAGTTAGTGTTTTCGGCACTACGACGTGCCTACAGCTGGAGCTTTGTCGTCGCTGATGTAACCGAACCGATAATTGGAAATGACTTTTTGTGTCACTATCGCCTGGTAGTCGACTGTGGCTCGCGCTGTTTACGCGACACAGTCACGTCACTGCACTCTCCTGCGGAACCGACGTCTGCTATCATACCATGTCTCGTTATCAACGACACCTCGATGGTAGCGGCGCCGGCCCGCTCACTACTAGCTGAATACAGCTGTTTGATGTATCCGGTCCACACTTCCGTCTCTCTTCCATCAAGTATCAATGTTCAACACACTGTAGACACAGGAAGTGCTGCACCAGTCCACGCCAGTCGTCGACGTTTTTCTCCGGAGAAGCAGACTGCCATCAAAAGGGAGATAGACACGCTACTAAAAGATGGTATTGTGCGATTCTCCAGTTCGTGCTGGTCTTCACCGGTCCATCTAGTTCCGAAAGGCGATGGCGGTTGGCGACTCACCGGAGATTACCGCTGTTTGAATGCCGTAACAAAACGTGATTGTTACCCCATCCCGCATATATATGACTGCTCCACTCGACTACGCGGTGCTCGCGTGTTTTCGAAACTAGATCTACTGAGAGCGTATCACCAGGTGCCTGTAGCTCCTGATGATATCGCTAAAACCGCTGTCGACACTCCAGTGGGACTTGTTGAATATGTATTCATGCCCTACGGTATGCGTAATTCTCCAGCCACATTCCAACGACTGATGGACTCTGTCTTCAGAACACTAGAATACGTATTCGTCTACATTGACGACATTCTGGTGTTCTCTCAAGACGAGAATCAACATCACGACCATCTCAGATGTGTCTTCGATGCCCTCAAGAAGCATTCACTGCGGCTGAAACTGTCCAAGTGTGTCTTTTTTGAGAATGACATCCATTTTCTCGGATACCGCATCAACAGTGAAGGTATTAGGCCGGCGACATCGAAGGTGAGCGCTCTCGTCGATCAGCCTGCGCCGTCTTCGTCACACGATCTTCGACGTTTCCTGGGCGCCACCGGATTCTACCGCCGCATGATCCGACACTATGCAGAAATCGTCCACCCGCTCACTGAGCGTATCCGTGCAGATCCAAATAGCAAATCTCTACAGCTCAACAAAGCCGAGCTATCTGCTGTAGCTGCATGCAAGGACGCTTTGCAATCTGCCGCTCTGCTACATCATCCGCTGCCAGCATGTACACAATACCAGCTGGTCACCGACTGCTCGCAGGTCGCCGTGGGTGCAGCTCTCCACCAGATGATCGACGGTGAGCCTTCATTGGTGGAGCTGTACTCAAAGAAGCTCTCAGATACCCAAAAACGGTACTCCACTTTTGATCGAGAGCTCTTAGCGGCGTACCTCGCTGTCCTTCACTTTCGCCACCTCATAGAAGGTCAGCATGTTGTCCTATGCACAGACCATCGTCCTCTAATCGGCGCAATCAATAGCAACAAGATGGCCAAATTGGACCGCCAACAACGTCACCTTTCTGTGATCAGCGAGTATGTCACCGACGTCCAGTACATCCGTGGCGCGGAGAACGTCGTTGCTGACTGCTTGTCCAGGCCGATAAACGCCGTCACCGTGACCTGCATCGACCTGCCATCAATAGCAGCCGAGCAAGCTCATGACGCCGATATGCAAACTATTATCAGCCAACTAAAGCCGTTCCCATTGGACTCGACCACACTCTTCTGTGATACTTCACTCGCGGAGCCGCGACCGTATGTGCCACAGTCTATGAGAGTGGCCGTGTTCAACCACTTACATGACATCGCACATAGTGGTGTGAAAGCGACACTCCGACTGGTAAAATCGCGCTACTTCTGGCCGAATATGGACAAGCAGGTTCGTGATTTGGTACGATCGTGTGAGGCGTGTCAATCTGCAAAAATTCAGCGCCACACGAAGTCTCCAATCGAGCCGTTTCAGATCAGTTCTGCGCGGTTTACCACGGTGCATATCGATATTGTGGGACCGTTACCACCTGCTCGACATCATGGACAGACATATCCATCTTCATATCGATATCTATTGACCTGCGTGGACCGCACCACCAGGTGGATCGAGGCTGCTCCAATTCATGACATAACCGCTGCTTCTGTCGCCGCAGCGTTCTTGGACACTTGGGTCTCACGATTCGGTGTGCCACTGCATGTTGTGACTGATAGAGGAGCGCAATTTGAATCCGAGCTGTTCCGTCACCTATCTCAATTCATCGGCTTTCATCGTCTGCGGACAACAGCTTACCATGCACAGTGCAACGGTGCCATTGAACGCATGCACCGTACACTCAAGACAGCGATCGTCGCCCGAAAAGAAGAGTGGTTGAAAGCACTCCCGGTGGTTCTACTGGGTCTGCGTTGCGCGCCGAACCAAGCTGGTGCATCTCCGTTCTCAGCAGTGACTGGCAGTGAACTTTTGTACCCGCGGGTAGCGGCTATAAATGAAATGGACAATCACTGCTCACCAGAATTCATTCAAACACTCGTTCGACACATGCGAACGATCGACTTCTCCAACGTAGATGCCGGTTCAGCGCATTCGAAAACGATTTCCTATGTTCCTCGCTCGCTCTGGACATGTCCGTACGTGTGGATCCGAGTCGACCGAGTGAGAAAACCTCTAGAGGCACCGTACGTGGGCCCCAGGAAAGTGTTGGAGCGACGAGACAAGACTTTCACGGTTGAGACGCCGACCGGTGATACTCAGGTTGTGTCTATCGACCGTCTCAAGCCAGCTGTTCTGCGTCAACCACCTGCCGAACGCCCGTCAACATCTCCGGCTCGTTCTGATAAGCCTCGTACAATAGAAACTCCGAAGCCGGCTCAACGCTCTCTGCGTCGGTCGTCGACGTCGACAGAGCCTTCACCAACTGCGTCAAGCAAGCAGCCGATCGCGGCTCCTCGTTCATCGCAGACCTCGTCGTTGACACGTTCCGGACGCAGAGTACGCTTCAAACCGTCTGCTGATTTCGTATACTTTTGATATTGTTTTTCTATTTTGTTATGTTCGTGCATCATGTTACATAATACGTTTCTAGGGTGTTACTGATATTTTCATTTTCTTTGCTTTTCATACCGTCGCATGTCAGTTCCTACAGTTTTCTGAGATACTGTATTGCGGGATCATTCTGCTTGTGTTTGCGTACCCTATACCTGCTGCTATGTTATGTGTTTTATATGACTCCGTCTCTGGCGGGGGAGTGTGTGGGGACTGAGATGACAATTTGTATCGATGTTATGTTTTGCGATTGGTGCGAGTATGATAGTGTAAATGATACCCTTTGCTGAATGTTATTATTCAATGTTTGTCTGTCTGTCTATATGTGTGTGCATGAGCGTGAGAGTGACCTTGATGCTGTGAGTGAATGATTCTACGAATGTAACCGACCGTTTGCAGTCCTGCACTATGTCCATGTGTAATATGACCTTCCCCGGTTAGTTGCCGGCTCACCAGGACGCTTGTATGTATGTCTGTGTGATGTGTGCTTGTATGTGTGTATATCATATGTCTCTGTTCGCGTGTGGGCTGATTCGCGGTTATATAGATGTGTGTGTGTGTGTGTGTGTGTGTGTGTGTGTGTGTGTGTGTGTGTGTGTGTGTGTGTGTGTGTGTGTGTGTGTGTGTGTGTGTGTGTGTGTGTGTGTGTGTGTGTGTGTGTGTGTGTGTGTGTGTGGAACGTTGATACAGTTGTGCTTTGGCTTTCGTGGTGTTTCTTTGTCTGCTAATCACGCATACCACACGTATTCATAGTTGAAATCAGGGGTTCTTAACCGGGGGTGATCGCAACCCTAGGGGGTTCGAGCCTGGCTCCTAGGCGATTACACAATGTGAAATACTAGGAATTTGAAGGAAGATAGGCTAGATGTTTAGATGCTAGATGTCTCATCACATTCTTTTTCTTCAATTTAAAGTTCAGTTTGTATTTAATTTAATTTAACTTTGTCTATAAATATAAGTGCTGTCCATGGATATATGTACTATTTTCTGCTTCATATCCGCTTTGTTGATGTGGCGGGCTGAAAACTTTAGCCCCGCCCGGCTGACGGCCGGTTTTCCCGTTTTCCGTCAGCGCCCAGCCCTTTCCTCGCACTGAGGTGCCAACTAATTCTGTGCTGCTCTCATACCCTGTCTTTGTTGTCGCCCATTGGACATTTTGCTTTGCGATGTGTTTAACAATGAGCTCTCAATAAATTGTTCTCACATGTGTCTTCTAGTGTTTTTCTTGTGTGTATGTTTGCTTTGTATTGTGTGTGTGTTGTATTCTTGTTTTTGTGTTATTTCGTATGCATGTTATGCATATGTTGCATATGTTATGCATCGTATGTATATGTTATGTATCGTATGCATATTTTATGCATATGTTGTGTATTTGTACTTGTATATTTGTACATGAGTCGTGCATTATGTGTTTATTAGTATGTTTGTTTTGCGTTGTACGTGTGCCTTCTCACACTGTGGATTTGTCATTTCTGCTGATGATGTGTGCCGATGTTGAATTCAATCCCAGTCCTCCTCGACCACAAAAACGAGTTTCAAATATTTTTTCGCCAACATCAGAGGCTTGTATAAGAATATCAGAGAGTTGACAGCAGCCAGTCGCTCCAAGGACATTGTTATCTGTGCTGAAATGCTTATGTCCGATTATCGGGACCAATCTGAGCTCTCGATGCCAGGTTTCAGTAAGCCATTGCTAATCAAACGTGACTCAAAAAACAGGCGGCGTGGCATGGCAGTGTACGTACGCAAAGGCTTTTCAGCAGCGAGACTTACAGCGCACGACTGCACTTGTCATGAAGTTATGCTGCTGCGTGTCAACACCACCTTAATGAACTTTTACATTTTTGGAGCCTACCGAAATCCAGACAGTTACGACTCTATCTACGAATGTTTCTTGTCAGCCATGTCAACAATTCAGAAGGACACCAAGTCAGCGTTGGTATTTGTGGAGGACATGAACGCCCATCACCGTGAGTGGCTCTTGTCGACATCCCCTACAGACGCCCATCGTAGAGCAGCATATTATTTCTGCAATATTTCTGGCTGTTCCCAAATGGTGTCCGGTCCTACACACCAAGCGGGAAACTGTTTGGACTTGGTTATGACAGACGTCTCAGATATCGTGAGTGTAAACGTGGAAGCTCCAATAGGAAGTTCAGATCACTCGTAGCTGTCCGTGAAGCTGACATTGAGACAGAAGGTTTCTTTGGTTTGGTTGTTTCTCACTTGACTCTCACTTTGCGCAATGTGTCAATGCTGTATTTGTAAATCTCCCGCCGGTGAGGCTGACAAATGGGTTGGGTGCGACTTGTGATTCGCGGGACCACCTCAAATGTGCCTCTCTAACTGGTATTAGGACGGACCTACTGAAAATGGTAAATTGAGTGTGTTCTCCCTGTCTTGGTCGAGCCAAGTTCGCGATGCAGTTGGCTGGTGATTTCTCTTCATTTGGCCAGGGCATACAGACCATTGAGACTACTGTAAATCAAATACGTCAGTCACCACATGATTCCTTTGCCACTCCACGACCAACTCCTCAACCGAAACAGTCACATGCTGTGGTTTTGAAGTCGAAGACTAGCTCGCCCATTTCGACATCGTCTGTTGCACCGGCTCTGCACGATATTCCGGTGTCTGTCTCCCGCCCTGCTGTAAATGGCGGACTGGTGCTACACTGCGACTCCGCCGCTACAGCCAAAAAAAACTGCCCATCGTGTTCGCATAGCCATACCGGACGCTGAAGTATCACTGCCGACTGTCACGCAACTTCGCCCGAAGATTACTATGGCTAACATTCCTCCCTCTAACTTTTCTTCTGATTCTTTAGTTTATTCACTAAAGCAAAACAATTCCTGTCTGTCATCTGTGCCTGACTCGGAGATCAAACTTTTATTTTTCACCACTCCTTGTAATAACATCACATGCTGTTTTGTCTGTTTCACCAGCTGTGCGTTCAGTCATCAAAAATGCCGGTGACCGTCTCTTCATCGAACTACGTTCATGCCCGGTTTACGATCGTTACTGGGTAGCTCACTGTGGTCGATGTGCCGGTCTCGGTCACAAAGAAACACACTGCACACGTCGGGTGATGTGTTGTCATTGTACAGGCCCTCATAGGTCTGGTGACTGTGACCGAACAGCACCTAAGAGGTGCACCAATTGTGCTTCGTCTTTGCGTCTACATAACCATCTTTTAGCTCTTCACGTCCTTTTTTCTTGGCTGTAAGAAATTCTATCCGGCTCCGCACTATGCCCTCCGTCTCTCCTTCCCCCTGACTAGCCTCCCATGCATCCTCTCCTAAACATTCCTCTAATCGCTCTTCCTTGTCTAGTACCTCTCTTTGCTCTAATATTCCTATTGGATTTATCCACAATCGTTCCTGTCGCAATAAAACTACTCATATCTGCCATATCCTATCCCTACAATCTCTGGCAATATTGTGTCTTGAAAAAACATGTCTCCTTGACTCCGACTTTCTTTCTTTCTCCTCTAACATTCCCACAGGTTACTCTTTCCTACACAAATCTAGGTCAAATACCAAGTCTTCCGGTTGTCAAGTGGGCTGCATTTTCTCTAAATCTATACATTTTTCAGTCCTATCTTTTCCGTCTCTTTGTTCTTTCTCATCCTTTGAATTCCTTGCTCTACAACTTTCAACGCCTTCTTCTCCGAAGTTCTGTATCACCATTATATATCGCCATAATCATCCTGGCACTTGCTCTTCTTTTTCACCGAATTTCCTTTTCTCCTCGACTGCATCATATCCTCTTACTCTAGTCGCTTTATTATCCTAGGCGATTAAATTTTTTGCCTAACCCCTGGGTGGATCCTGCCAAATCCTGGGCGGATTTATCTAGCTCTAATGTCCTTGCTTCTCAATTTCTAACTATCTTAGACTCCCATGGTTTGTTCTCTCCTGTTTCCTCTCCTACTCATATCTCCGGTCATTCCTTAGATCTTATCCTTTTTCCATCGCCTGTCCTTACCACCGACAATTATCCCTCCAATTTAACTGTCTTTCCTTCCGATCCTCCTTTGTCTGACCATAGTCTTCTTCTTACCACTCTTCCTTGTCTCGCCTCGCTACCTCCTCATACTACTACTTTGATACCCTATCGTAACTTTAAAGAATTCGAACCGATGGAGTTTTATATATTACTCGATTTCTTATTACCTCTGTAAACGCTATATTTCCTGAATCCTTTGGACATCTATTCCCATATATATTCTGCTTTATCTAAAATCAGTGACTCTTTGTTTCCTTTACTTACCGTCGCAACAAAGCAAAGTCTTCTCCTTGGTTTAACAATCAACTTCGTCTATTGAAAACACATCAACGTTCACTTCTACGAATCTGGAAACGTACATCTCATCCATCTGATTGGTCTACCTTCCTTGTTTCCCGCTCTCCTTATATCTCGGCCTTGTCTGGAGCGAAACAAAATTACTTCTTCTCCCGCCTCTCTTCGCTCTCCCCATCCCCTAAGTCTCTTTGGACAACTCTAAACACTCTCACTGGTTCTCGATCTAACTCCTATTTATCTAATCTAACTGCCTCTCAATAATCTTATTATTTGACTAATCAAGTCCTAACTTCTCAATTTAAGCTCCCTTCTTCCAATATCCCTGTTACACATACTTGTGCGTCTCTACAATTCACTTCATTCTTGCAAATACATCTTTCAAATATTCTTACAATGATATCTTGCCTCAAAATTTCCTTCTCTCCGGCCGATCCTATGAATTTTTAGAGCTATCTCTCCTTCAATATATTCTCTTGTTCCTTATCTATTACATCTCATTAACTCATAATTTCTTCATGGCAAATTCCTATCTGATAAACATGTCATCATCCATCCTATCCTTAAAAAACTACATTAAATCCGTCTGAATGCGCTAATTACCGTCCTATATCTCTTCTTAGCTTTCCTTCAAAAGTCCTTGAATCAGCAATTTTTTCCCAGTTGTCTCCCCTTATTTCCCAGGTACTTCATCCTTTCCAATCTGGCTTTCGCTCCTGTCACTCTACGGAATCTGTCCATATTTCAGTGACTCATGAAATATTACCTACATTTTCCTATCGTCAATCAGTTCTCCTTGTTCTTCTCGATATGTCTCTAGCCTTTGATCTTGACAATCATGCCATTCTCATCAATGATCTTTCTTCTCTGGGTCTATCTTCGTCAGCATTGTCTCTTCTCAAATCCTATTTTTCTGATCGCACTTTTTCAGTAAATTTCAATTCAACTGTTTCAAAATCAGCTTCTCTCATTTCTGGTGTCCCGCAAGGCTCTATATTGGGTCCTACTCTGTTCAATCTTTACATGTCTTCTCTCTGTTCTGTCCTTTGTAAATACAAACATTCCTTTCCATATTTATGCCGATGACACACAACTACTAATGCCATGTCCTTTCTCTCATCCTACTCTTCTCAATGATATTCTCTCTGATATTACGTCCCGGACCACTTCTCGTCGCCTCATTCTCAACACTTCTAAGTCTGAATTTAATATCCTTCACCCTCCGCGTATTTCTCCTCCATTAGTCCCACTCGCTGTATCTTCCTCTGTTCGAAACTTTCTTTGATTATCTTTGATTCCAACTTGTCTTTTTCAAACAATCTTGTCTCTATTTCGCGCACCTGTCTTTTGATGTTACGCAGTCTATACCCTATTCAATCCTGTTTAGACCAGCCTTCTTCTATTAAATTAATACAGTCTCTTGTTTTTTCTCGTCTTGATTATTGCAGCTCACTCCACCACACTCTAACCAACAAATCACTGAAAATCTTTCAAAAAATAATTAACCAATCCTGTCGTTTTGAGCTCCATCCTAGTCCTTGCCGCCATACCTCTCAATTCTTGTTCCAATTCCACTGGCTTCCCATCATTCCTAGGATTAATTTTCGGTTGTGTTGTCTCATATATAAAATTATTCACAAAAGTTCGTCACCGTCATATCTTGTTGATCTTCTACTTTCTTCTTGTGAATTATATTCTCGTGTTCATCGTCCTTCATTGTGTCCTCACGCTATCAACGAGTCACCTTGGTCCGCAAAATCCTCTTCTTTCTATGCGCCTCGGGTCTTCAATGATCTTCCTTCATCAATCACTTCCTCTTCACCCTTTAGTAGATTTTACTCATCACTTCGGAAATATATTTTTGCTAAATCTTTTGATCCCACTTCTCGCAGTCTTACACCTTACGCTTCCCTATGATTAATTTACAATTACTTATGTACATTTATTTTCATTTTATAGATCTCCGTTTTTTCCTTTCTGTCAATTTTCTACTTCTATTCTCACATCTTGTAATCGTGTACTGTTGTTTCTCATTGTTGTCTCTTTCGTGCTTGTTTATATGTGAGCGCCATACAAATACATTGTTGTTCTCCTTACACGATTTCAAGGCTCGTGCACATGAAGAACAATATTGACTGGGTGAAGGTGAATGATGAATTGAAAGCCATTAAAGTTTCAAACATGCTGCAGAAGGAATGTCCTATCGATGCATTGAAGATGTCACCGATTACATTACCGATGTCATCTCAAGGAGAGTGCCTACTAAAAAACTACGTTTTGGCTCTGATGACAAAGCCTGGTTGACCAACGAATGTCGCAGCGCACGTGAATCCAAGCAGGAGGCTTACCACAAGTCCGCCTCATAGCCGAGTGGCTAAGACGCACGCCCTGTGCACGAAAGGTCCAGGGTTCGATTCCCTGGCGAGGTGAAACGGATGGGTTCGTTTCTTAAAGTGATAGCCCAATTGCCGCAAAGCAGGTTTCGTGTGCGCGCAGCCGTACAGTTTTCTGTGCTGGCCGTGACTACGATAACCTGTGTGTGACGGCCGGACCTGCGGTGTGCCAGCCGGGGCCGTGAGGCTTTGCCCCCGCAAAATTACACGCGAACACAACCTTCTCTACTGCTGTGTTCAAATGCGTAATTATATATATATTACCACAAGTGGCTTCAATCCCGCTCAGCCGATTCATGGAATGTCTACACTGAGGTCAGACGGCATGCTGAGCATGTGTATTCAGAAGCGGAACACCACTCAAAGAAACTTGCTGAAAAGGTAACATCTGCCAATGACGCCCACAAATGGTGGTCAACGTTGAAATTGTCAGTGTTTGGACATAACCTCCTATATATTCAGCCAACTAACAGTCCCTCATATATTCAGCCAACGGTGAGCTCAAAAGCAACCCAACAGAGAAGGCTGATAACGTTAATAAATTCAGTTGCTACATCAAAGTAAACGTCAAGAGGCCAATAAAACAGAAATAAACGAATTTGAATTGATAAAAACACACATTTGTCATTCTGTACGACCTTTAGCTTCCCACTTGGCAACTCCTCCATTCCCCACCAGTGGGAATTGCCCACAGGTTAAGAACCACAACTCTAAAGAAGGGTACTGTTTAGTATGTGCGATGGAAAACACACCGTATTTAGCTTATTACATCATAGAGAAAACATTACACAATGTTTTATCACGGTAATATGTATTTGATTTGGAAAGAAGTTCAACGATGTGTTGTACACGAGAATTATGTTTTTCATTACTAGTAAAATTATCATCCGATATCATCCGATAAAATAATCTGCCGATACAAATTGACGGTGCGCAGTGGAGAAACGCACGAATTTCCATAACCGAGTATATTTATGAGCGTTTTGAAGTTATACAATCAGTTTTCATCGTGGAGTGGAAGAAGTGACTTCAGCTCTATCACGTGCTGACATGTGCCGACTCAAGTGACAAGACCCACAACTTGTCACGAGAGATTTCTACCGAATCCAACGCCTACATCAGACGGCAACGCTGGCGACAGTACTTGGAACCCTCCAGGCAAATTGTTCGGCTACATGGACATTTACGACTGTCTGAATTTGGTTCTGCTTCTGATCGTAATAGCCATTCGTCTGAAGGTCGGACATGGTATTTGGGTGTACCTCATCGGCATGACAAGGCACACGATGCCCTACGCCATCCTAATACTGGCCACATATTTCCACATGCTGGAGTCGACAATCCCTCGACGTCCAGCAAGATCGATTGACCTTGGATCTGAGTGTCTGAAGAGTCAATTGAATACGCCAACAACTCCCGGCAGGCGGAGTAAAAACAGCGGTGCTTGCGACCGGCTCTCAGGGTGTCAGAGATCATAAACTAATTCTGACTGTGTGGTACTGAAACATCAACTACCCATAACATTCAAGACGCACCATACTAACAGACACACAACAACTGAAGCCATCATTCATCATTAGATGGGACCTGCATGCTACTATACAGCTTCCATTCTTCATGCGTTCATGGGTCTCTACCGGGTATTACTGTCCGACAAAGGAGACGAATTCCTATCAATTCACTGAGCAACATCAGCGGCATATATCTGAGACAACGTTCAACGCAAAACCAGTGACCTAACAACACAAGCAACTAGAACAAGCAAACATCAAGAGACGTAACTTCAAAAACACAGGTGTAACTGCCGGAAGAAGGCTTTCCTCATGGTAGATGGACGAGGGGTTCCAGCGGTCCTCTGCGATCGTGGGAAACCTCGCTGTTGTGAATGACAGCGCAGAGAGAGGAGTTGAGCTCATCCAAGAGTTCAACAGATTCCTCACAAGAGATGAGGAGCAGCTTCAGTTTCTCCTTCATGTGGTGGTGGAACACTGAACTGGAAGGTCTTCCCGGACCCAAAGCACCTCACCCTGGCCCAAACCAGGCCACAGTGAGTAGCCTGGCAAGCACGATACCCCCGCCTTCGAGCGGATAATACCTCAATACTGAGGGGGGACCTGGAGCCAGGGTCAGGGTGAATTTGCAGGAGGCGTGTGCAACACGTTGTCGTGAACCGATTCGGCTCACAAAATTTACTCGCATAGAATTATCATTACATATACATCTCAACATACAACATAGGCATATCATAACATATTTACGAGTTTAGAACAAAAACTGTATTAAAATAAAATGTTGCATATACACTAAGAACCACCCTATTGTGGCAACACTATCGTTGGCTATGACTGATCTTGCATCGCACTTGTCTGAGATGTTGCAAGAAGTCCAACCACGCATGTTGGCGTGAACTTCGGTGCAAGTCGGCTCAGTGGCTGGCGATTACGATCTAGTAAAATATTATCCCATGAACATATTTGCCACAAACCGTCTGTATATTACCATAATACTATACAATAGGACAATATGTTCACCTCGGCCAGCGTAGTGTCAAAGGCGTACCAAGTGCGGTGAGTGCGACTGCAGTGTGTGGCCAATATGTTCACTTTTCAACATAGCGTAGTTTCAATGGTTCTCAACAACGCACGAGTTTGTATACAACATGTAGCTAGCACCTAACTCTGCACTTTGTTTGTCTATTGGCTAGGATCAGAAATCTAACCTAACCTAATTGATGAATGATTAACCTAGCCAATAGTCACGTACAGTACGTATTCATAGTTGAAATCAGGGGTTCTTAACCGGGGGTGATCGCAACCCTAGGGGGTTCGAGCCTGGCTCCTAGGAGATTGCACAATGTGAAATACTAGGAACTTGAAGGAAGATAGGCTAGATGTTTAGATGCTAGATGTCTCATCACATTCTTTTTCTTCAATTTTAAGTTCAGTTTGTATTTAATTTAATTTAACTTTGTCTATAAATATAAGTGCTGTCCATGGATATATGTACTATTTTCTGCTTCATATCCGTTTTGTTGAAGTGGCGGGCTGAAAACTTTAGCCCCGCCCGGCTGACGGCCGGTTTTCCCGTTTTCCGTCAGCGCCCAGCCCTTTCCTCGCACTGAGGTGCCAACTAATTCTGTGCTGCTCTCATACCCTGTCTTTGTTGTCGCCCGTTGGACATTTTGCTTTGCGATGTGTTTAACAATGAGCTCTCAATAAATTGTTCTCACATGTGTTTTCTAGTTTTTCTTGTGTGTGTATTTGTGTGTATGTTTGCTTTGTATTGTGTGTGTGTTGTATTCTTGTTTTTGTGACATTTCGTATACATGTTATGCATATGTTGCATATGTTATGCAGCGTATGTATATGTTATGCATCATATGCATATTTTATGCATATGTTGTGTATTTGTGCTTGCATGAGTCGTGCATTATGTGATTATTAGTATGATTTTTTTGCGTTGTACGTGTGCCTTCTCACACTGTGGATTTGTCATTTCTGCTGATGTGTGGCGATGTTGAATTCAATCCCAGTCCTCCTCGACCACAAAAACGAGTTTCAAATATACTTTTCGCCAACATCAGAGGCTTGTATAAGAATATCAGACAGTTGACAGCAGCCAGTCGCTCCAAGGACATTGTTATCTGTGCTGAAACGCTTGTGTCCGATTATCGGGACCAATCTGAGCTCTTGATGCCAGGTTTCAGTAAGCCATTGCTAATCAAACGTGACTCAAAAAACAGGCGGCGTGGCATTGCAGTGTACGTACGCAAAGGCTTTTCAGCAACGAGATTTACAGCGCACGACTGCACTTGTCATGAAGTTATGCTGCTGCGTGTCAGCACCGCCTTAATGAATTTTTACATCTTTGGAGCCTACCGAAATCCAGACAGTAACGACTCTATCTACGAATGTTTCTTGTCAGCCATGTCAACAATTCAGAAGGACACCAAGTCAGCGTTTGTATTTGTGGGGGATATGAACGCCCATAACCGTGAGTGGCTCTTGTCGACATCCCCTACAGACGCCCATCGTAGAGCAGCATATGATCTCTGCAATATTTATGGCTGTTCCCAAATGATGTCCGGTCCTACACATCGAGCGGGAAACTGTTTGGACTTGGTTATGACAGACGTCTCAGATATCGTGAGTGTAAACGTGGAAGCTCCAATAGGAAGTTCAGATCACTCGTGGCTGTCCGTGAAGTTGACATTGAGAAAGAAGCTTTCTTTGGTTTGGTTGTTTCTCACTTGACTCTCACTTTGCGCAATGTGTCAATGCTGTATTTGTAAATCTCCCGCCGGTGAGGCTGACAAATGGGTTGGGTGCGACTTGTGATTCGCGGGACCACCTCAAATGTGCCTCTCTAACTGGTATTAGGACGGAACTACTGAAAATGGTAAATTGGGTGTGTTCTCCCTGTCTTGGTCGAGCCAAGTTCGCGATGCAGTTGGCTGGTGATTTCTCTTCATTTGGCCAGGGCATACAGACCATTGAGACTACTGTAAATCAAATACGTCAGTCACCACATGATTCCTTTGCCACTCCACGACCAACTCCTCAACCGAAACAGTCACATGCTGTGGTTTTGAAGTCGAAGACTAGCTCGCCCATTTCGACATCGTCTGTTGCACCGGCTCTGCACGATATTCCGGTGTCTGTCTCCCGCCCTGCTGTAAATGGCGGACTGGTGCTACACTGCGACTCCGCCGCTACAGCCAAAAAAAACTGCCCATCGTGTTCGCATAGCCATACCGGACGCTGAAGTATCACTGCCGACTGTCACGCAACTTCGCCCGAAGATTACTATGGCTAACATTCCTCCCTCTAACTTTTCTTCTGATTCTTTCGTTTATTCACTAAAGCAAAACAATTCCTGTCTGTCATCTGTGCCTGACTCGGAGATCAAACTTTTATTTTTCACCACTCCTTGTAATAACATCACATGCTGTTTTGTCTGTTTCACCAGCTGTGCGTTCAGTCATCAAAAATGCCGGTGACCGTCTCTTCATCGAACTACATTCATGCCCGGTTTACGATCGTTACTGGGTAGCTCACTGTGGTCGATGTGCCGGTCTCGGCCACAAAGAAACAAACTGCACACGTCGGGTGATGTGTTGTCATTGTGCAGGCCCTCATAGGTCTGGTGACTGTGACCGAACAGCACCTGAGAGGTGCACCAATTGTGCTTCGTCTTTGCGTCTACATAACCATTCATCTTTTAGCTCTTCCTGTCCTTCTTTCTTGGCTGTAAGAAATTCTATCCGGCTCCGCACTATGCCCTACGTCTCTCCTTCCCCCTGACTAGCCTCCCATGCATCCTCTCCTAAACATTCCTCTCATCGCTCTTCCTTGTCTAGTACCTCTCTTTGCTCTAATATTCCTACTGGATTTATCAACAATCGTTCCTGTCGCAATAAAACTACTCATATCTGCCATATCCTATCCCTCCAGTCTCTGGCAATATTGTGTCTTGAAAAAACATGTCTCCTTGAATCCGACTTTCTTTCTTTCTCCTCTAACATTCCCACAGGTTACTCTTTCCTACACAAATCTAGGTCAAATACCAAGTCTTCCGGTTGTCAAGTGGGCTGCATTTTCTCTAAATCTCTACATTTTTCAGTCCTACCTTTCCCGTCTCTTTGTTCTTTCTCATCCTTTGAATTCCTTGCTCTACAACTTTCACCGCCTCCTTCTCCGATGTTCTGTATCACCATTATATATCGCCATAATCATCCTGGCACTTGCTGTTCTTTTTCACCGAATTTCCTTTTCTCCTCGACTGCATCATATCCTCTTACTCTAGTCGCTTTATTATCCTAGGCGATTTAAACTTTTGCCTAGCCCCTGGGTGGATTCTGCCAAATCCTAGTTGGATTTACCTAGCTCTAATGTCCTTGCTTCTCAATTTCTAACTATCTTAGACTCCCATTGTTTGTTCTCTCCTGTTTCCTCTCCTACTCATATCTCCGGTCATTCCTTAGATCTTATCCTTTTTCCATCGCCTGTCCTTACTACCGACAATTATCGCTCCAATTTAACTGTCTTTCCTTCCGATCCTCCTTTGTCTGACCATAGTCTTCTTCTTACCACTATTCCTTGTCTCGCCTCGCTACCTCCTCATACTACTGCTTTGATTGCCTATCGTAACTTTAAAGAATTCGAACCGATGCAGTTATATATATTACTCGATTTCTTATTACCTCTGCAAACGCTATATTTCCTGAATCCTTTGGACATCTATCCCCATATATATTCTGCTTTATCTAAAATCAGTGACTCTTTGTTTCCTTTACTTACCGTCGCAATAAAGCAAAGACTTCTCCTCCTTGGTTTAACAATCAACTTCGTCTATTAAAAATACATCAACGTTCACTTCTACGAATCTGGAAACGTACATCTCATCCATCTGATTGGTCTGCCTTCCTTGTTTCCCGCTCTCCTTATATCTCGGTCTTGTCTGGAGCGAAACAAAATTACTTCTTCTCCCGCCTCTCTTCGCTCTCCCCATCCCCTAAGTCTCTTTGGACAACTCTAAACACTCTCACTGGTTCTCGATCTAACTCCTCTTTATCTAATCTAACTGCCTCTCAATAATCTTCTTATTTGACTAATCAAGTCCTAACTTCTCAATCTAAACTCCCCTCTTCCAATATCCCTGTTACACATACTTGTGCGTCTCTACAATTCACTTCATTCTTGCAAATACATCTTTCAGATATTCTTACAATGATATCTTGCCTCAAAATTTCCTTCTCTCCGGCCGATCCTATGAATTTTTAGAGCTATCTCTCCTTCAATATATTCTCTTGTTCCTTATCTATTACATCTCATTAACTCATCATTTCTTCATGGCAAATTCCTATCTGATAAACATGTCATCATCCATCCTATCCTTAAAAAACCTACATTAAATCCGCCTGAATGCGCTAATTACCGTCCTATATCTCTTCTTAGCTTTCCTTCAAAACTCCTTGAATCAGCAATTTTTTCCCAGTTGTCTCCCCTTATTTCCCAGGTCCTCCATCCTTTCCAATCTGGCTTTCGCTCCTGTCACTCTACGGAATCTGTCCATATTTCAGTGACTCATGAAATATTACCTAAATTTTCCTATCGTCAATCAGTTCGCCTCGTTCTTCTTGATATGTCTCTAGCCTTTGATCTTGACAATCATGCCATTCTCATCAATGATCTTTCTTCTCTGGGTCTATCTTCGTCAGCATTGTCTCTTCTCAAATCCTATTTTTCTGGTCGCACTTTTTCAGTAAATTTCAATTCAACTGTTTCAAAATCTGCTTCTCTCATTTCTGGTGTCCCGCAAGGCTCTATATTGGGTCCTACTCTGTTCAATCTTTACATGTCTTCTCTCTGTTCTGTCCTTTGTAAATACAACATTCCTTTCCATATTTATGCCGATGACACACAACTACTAATGCCTTGTCCTTTCTCTCATCCTATTCTTCTCAATGATATTCTCTCTGATATTACGTCCTGGACCACTTCTCGTCGCCTCATTCTCAACACTTCTAAGTCTGAATTTAATATCCTTCACCCTCCGCGTATTTCTCCTCCATTAGTCCCACTCGCTGTATCTTCCTCTGTTCGAAAGTTTCTTTGATTATCTTTGATTCCAACTTGTCTTTTTCAAACAATCTTGTCTCTATTTCGCGCACCTGTCTTTTGATGTTACGCAGTCTATACCCTATTCGATCCTGTTTAGACCAGCCTTCCTCTATTAAATTAATACAGTCTCTTGTTTTTTCTCGTCTTGATTATTGCAGCTCACTCCACCACACTCTAACCAACAAATCACTGAAAATCTTTCAAAAAATAATTAATCAATCCTGTCGTTTTGAGCTCCATCCTACTCCTTGCCGCCATACCTCTCAATTCTTGTTCCAATTCCACTGGCTTCCCATCATTCTTAGGATTAATTTTCGGTTGTGTTGTCTCATATATAAAATTATTCACAAAAGTTCTTTCCCGTCATATCTTGTTGATCCTCTAGTTTCTTCTTGTGAATTATATTCTCGTGTTCATCGTCCTTCATTCTGTCCTCACGCTATCAACGAGTCACTTTGGTCCGCAAAATCCTCTTCTTTGTATGCGCCTCGGGTATTCAATGATCTTCCTTCATCAATCACTTCCTCTTCACCCTTTATTAGATTTTCCTCCTCACTTCGTAAATATACTTTTGCTAAATCTTTTGATCCCACTTTTCGCACTCCTACACCTTACGCTTCCCTATGATTAATTTACAATTACTTATGTACATTTATTTTCATTTTATAGATCTCCGCTTTTTTCCTTTCTGTGAATTTCCTACTTCTATTCTCACATCTTGTAATCGTGTACTTTTGTTTCTCATTGTTGTCTCTTTCGTGCTTGTTTATATCTGAGCGCCATACAAATACATTGTTGTTCTCCTTACACGATTTCAAGGCTCGTGCACATGAAAAACAATATTGACTGGGTGAAGGTGAATGATGAATTGAAAGCCATTACAGTTTCAAACATGCTGCAGAAGGAATGTCCTATCGATGCATTGAAGATGTCACCGATTACATTACCGATGTCATCTCAAGGAGATTGCCTACTAAAAAACTACGTTTTGGCTCTGATGACAAAGCCTGGTTGACCAACGAATGTCGCAGCGCACGTGAATCCAAGCAGGAGGCTTACCACAAGTCCGCCTCATAGCCGAATGGCTAAGACGCACGCTCTGTGCACGAAAGGCCCAGGGTTCGATTCCCTGGCGAGGTGAAACGGATGGGTTCGTTTCTTAAAGTGATAGCCCAATTGCCGCAAGGCAGGTTTCGTGTGCGCGCAGCCGTACAGTTTTCTGTGCTGGCCGTGACTACGATAACCTGTGTGTGACGGCCGGACCTGCGGTGTGCCAGCCGGGGCCGTGAGGCTTTGCCCCCCGCAAAATTACTCGCAAACACGCTCAGCCGATTCATGGAATGTCTACACTGAGGTCAGAAGGCATGCTGAGCATGTGTATTCAGAAGCGGAACACCACTCAAAGCAACTTGCTGAAAAGGTAACATCTGACAATGACGCCCACAAATGGTGATCAACGTTGAAATTGTCAGTGTTTGGACACAACCTGTCTGTCCCTCCTATATATTCAGCCAACGGTGAGCTCAAAAGAAACCCAACAGAGAAGGCTGATAACGTTAATAAATTCAGTTGCTACATCAAAGTAAACGTCAAGAGGCCAATAAAACAAAAATAAACGAATTTGAATGGATAAAAACACACCTTTGTCATTCTGTACGACCTTTAGCTTCCCACTTGGCAACTCCTCCATTCCCCACCAGTGGGAATTGCCCACAGGTTAAGAACCACAACTCTAAAGAATGGTACTGTTTAGTATGTGCGATGGAAAACACACCGTATTTAGCTTATTACATCATAGAGAAAACATTACACAATGTTTTATCACGGTAATATGTATTTGATTTGGAAAGAAGTTCAACGATGTGTTGTACACGAGAATTATGTTTTTCATTACTAGTAAAATTATCATCCGATATCATCCGATAAAATAATCTGCCGATACAAATTGACGGTGCGCAGTGGAGAAATGCACGAATTTCTATAACCGAGTATATTTATGAGCGTTTTGAAGTTATACAATCAGTTTTCATCGTGGAGTGGAAGAAGTGACTTCAGCTCTATCGTGTGGATATTTCAAGATCGTCTGGATTTCTCCGAGAATCTCAAACGTTCTGCGACTATGTCTTCTAAGGCAAAAGTCAACCAACTTCGTTCAACTTACCAACGTAAAACCTGCGTCGGCAAGAACCAAGCAACCTCAAAGACAAGCTGCAAGTTTGACCGACAGAACAAGCAAGGTCATCTCAATGTTGACCAATGGCTGCACATGCTCAATGGGCGTCATGTGACATACAGAAATGGCACTTTGAAGAACAAGCCATCAATTTACGCCGCTAAAAAATCAGGCGATGACCGCCCTCGTATTAAGCGGGGATCTACGAAACAAGAGCTGGGACATACAGGAGATGCGCCCAACAAAGCTCCAATCAAACAGCTTAGTGAAAACAATCAGATGAAACTTCAACTGAAGTCGCTGATAGATGGCATGCAGGCACTGAGTGACCTGCACAAGGAGATGGGAGATGACATACGACAAGGCCGCGACGAATTAATATCGCTCTATCAACGTATCACTGGTGAGCAAGAACAACCGACCAAAAGGAATAATTGCACGGACCAGAGTCAATCACTCAGTAACAACAATAGTGATAATTCTGGGGAAGTGATCCGCAATGCAGGAGGATCAGGCTCGGCATGTCGAGGCACCAGCAAATTCAACAGCCCTCACAACTGGCTTGTGTGCATTTTCACCATGACAGTGATTGGTATTCTGGTGTATACTGGATCTGCAGGGCGGTTGCAGGCCAATCAGACCACAGTCAAGCCCAGCTACACAAACCCTCTGAGCATGATTTATGCACTGGTGCAAAACTTATGCAGCGGACTGACCAATTACTTCAGTCCGGATCCATCGCCACCCGACTACGCCAAAGAGTGGAAAGACTATTACCTAGGACTTCATAACTTCGTGGCTTCCTACATCAATGCCAGGAAGCTATTAATCTGGTTCGTGGTAACGTTGATTACGGTAATAATATCCTCTTTCTGGGATACATTTCCTGGATTTCGTGCATGGATCAGAAATCTCACAAGACTGGTAAGTGTGCGTTCAGTGTTCAGCACTGGGATAAGACCCACAACTGGTCACGAGAGATTTCTACCGAATCCAACGCCTACATCAGACGGCAACGCTGGCGACAGTACTTGGAACCCTCCAGGCAAATTTTTCGGCTACATGGACATTTACGACTGGCTGAATTTGGTTCTGCTTCTAATCGTAATAGCCGTTCGTCTGAAGGTCGGAAATGGTATTTGGGTGTACCTCATCGGCATGACAAGGCACACGATGCCCTACGCCCTCCTAATACTGGCCACATATTTCCACATGCTGGAGTCGACGTTCCCTCGACGTCCAGCAAGATCGATTGACCTTGGATCTGAGTGTCTGAAGAGTCAATTGAATACGCCAACAACTCCCGGCAGCCGGCGTAAAAACAGCGGTGCTTGCGACCGGCTCTCAGGGTGTCAGAGATCATAAACTACTTCTGACTGTGTGGTATTGAAACATCAACTACCCATAACATTCAAGACGCACCATACTAACAGACACACAACAACTGAAGCCATCATTCATCATTAGATGGGACCTGCATGCTACTATACAGCTTCCATTCTTCATGTCATGATGCGTCTCTACCGGGTATTACTGTCCAACAACGGAGACGAATTCCTATCAATTCACTGAGCAACATCAGCGGCATATATCTGAGACAACGTTCAACGCAAAAAACCTAACAACACAAACACCTAGAACAAGCAAACATCAAGAGACGTAACTTCAAAAACACAGGTGTAACTGCCGGAAGAAGGCTTTCCTCATGGTAGATGGACGAGGGGTTCCAGCGGTCCTCTGCGATCGTGGGAAACCTCGCTGTTGTGAATGACAGCGCAGAGAGAGGAGTTGATCTCATCCAAGAGTTCAACAGATTCCTCACAAGAGATGAGGAGCAGCTTCAGTTTCTCCTTCATGTGGTGGTGGAACACTGAACTGGAAGGCCTTCCCGGACCCACAGAACCTCACCCTGGCCCAAACCAGGCCACAGTGAGTAGCCTGGCAAGCACGATACCCCCGCCTTCGAGCGGATAATACCTCAATACTGAGGGGGGACCTGGAGCCAGGGTCAGGGTGAATTTGCAGGAGGCGTGTGCAACACGCATAGTGATGTATATTTTATTTACATCTTGTGTTGTTGTATTGTCGTTTGTTTTGCGCACTTGATTCCATTGTGGGGTATAGTGTGTGTATGTCGTGGTAAGAGCTTAATAAAGCACATGCTTCGGTTGTATATGCCTTCTACAATTTATTAAGCTCTTACCACGATCTTTTATGGATCATAAATAAATCATTCAATCACTCAGTAAGGAAAAATTGCTGTGTCCGGACAAATTAACTGTGGACCCGTCATCTGAAAACGCTGAGGAGTTCAAATATTGGAAGCGGACGTTTGACAACTTTCTCGAGGAATGCGGTGATAATGCACCAAATAAACTCAGATGCCTTGTGAAATATGTGTCTTCGAATGTGTATGAGCATATCGCAGATTGTACTTCATATAATGAAGCCATATCAATGCTGGAGAAACTCTATATCAGGAAGAAAAATGCCGTATTCGCTCGTCATCTACTGGTCACTCACAAACAACAACCACACGTGAGCATTGACGATTTCTTTTCAGACTTACTCAGACTTAGCAATGATTGCCAATTATGTGCCGTTTCTGCCGAGGAGAACAGAAGGGAATTGGTTCGAGACGCGTTCATCAACGGCCTTCAATCGAGCGAAATACGTCAGCGACTTCTAGAGCGTGGCGAGCTCACGATGAATGAAGCTTTTGACATTGACCGATCGCTGGACTTAGCTCGCCAAAAACGCAGATTCGTATGTGAAGTCACAGCACCTCGTCGCTGCAGCTAAAAGTGCTACAGCTGACAACGGAGAAGCTCCTATTGATACTGCAGTAAACAGTGAACCAGGAGACGATGTTCCTCGCCTCGCTGCCGTTTCCCAGTTGAGGAAATGCTGGTATTGTGGAGGTCCAATGCACTGCAGAACCAAATGCCCGGTTCGTAGCAGTGAATGCTCAGCTTGTCACAAAAAAGGACATTGGACAAAAGTTTACCGGTCCAGATCGAAACCACAAGGAAGTGTAGCTGCTGCTGTCGCACAGGGATCATAGCTGTCCGCTATTCCGGGTCTCGCAGCTTCGACTATTTCGGTAACAGTGAACGGGCATCGAGTGTCAGCGATCGTTGATTCAGCAAGCTCAGGGAGTTTTATTGATTCCAAGTTAGTTGATGTTCTCGACCTGAAGGTGTTCCCATCGCTAAGAACAATCACATTGGCTTCAAGTGCTAAAGATGTGATGATTAAAGGTCATTGCTTTTCGAAACTTGCGATAAATGGCAGGAAGTACAACAATACCCGATTAGAGGTACTATACCTTTTACAATTTCATTTGTCCCAACTGAAATCAAAATTGTCCCAACTGAAATAAAAGTTGTCCCAACTGAAATCAAAGTTGTCCCAACTGAAATCAAAATTGCCCAACTGAAATCAAAGTTGTCCCAACTGAAATCAAAGTTGTCCCAACTGAAATCAAAGTTGACCCAGCTGAAATCAAAATTGTCCCAGCTAGAACCACAATGTATCATATTGGTTTTACATTACATATCAAACTTAATTGTTATCAGTACATTTTATTGTATTTCACATGAAAAATTTAGCATCAGTCGTAAAACATAGATATGTACTACTTACTATGTACTATACAATTATGTACTATGGTAATTACAATGCAGATATGTACCGTACGTAACTTTATGAGGAACTCTATCAGCCAATATGTAAATGTCAGCGTATATACCACCAGCGCGTGTACATAAATTATAGCAACAAAGCAAAGATATCACAACTCAACACAATCACAACGCAACATGGCCCAATAAAACACCTACACTAACAAACACGCACACACGTTCTGCGCAAACAACTGACCTATGGCGCGCACTCTATCAGCCAATATCAGTATCAGCGTATAGTCACTGTTCTCGGAGAGCACTTGCGATCAAATCGTGCACACACACACACAGGACTTTGATGTTATCCTCAGGGAGGAAGACTATAATGTGATCAGAAGGGATAGGATGGGGAAATTTGGGGGAGGTGTTATGATGTGTGTGAGAAAGGATATAGCAATAGAAGATACGCATTTCGGAAAAGGTAAAGCAGAGTTTTTAAGCAGAAAAATTAGACATGGTAAAAATCTTAAATGTATTGGAGTAATGTATGTTCCACCAAAAACTGCTGCGTGGAAGCAGGAAGAATATAGTGAGATGTTATTTGAATCAAAGGAGGAGTTAGCAAATATAATGGGGAGACAGAGAGAAATAATACTCATGGGAGACTTCAATTGTAAAGAAGTAGATTGGGAAAATTGCGTCACCAATGGTAATGAAAATTCCTGGGGATATATGTTGCTAGAATTAATAACTGAGGGCTTTATGACGAAATGGGTAACGCAACCTACTAGGTATAGAGGTGATGATAAACCCTCGAGGTTGGATTTAGTTTTCACAGGTCATCCCGGTGAGATAGTGGATATTCACTATGAAAGCCCTCTGGGTAAGAGCGATCACATAATGATGGAGATTAAAACAATAGGAACGAATGAAGGGTCAGGAAGCTTAGAAGTACTACCGCAGGCAAAATTGAGCTACGCTAAAAGTAATTTTGACGGTATGAAGAGATATTTCGCAGAAGTAGAATGGAAAGACTTGCTGGAAGCAGAAAGTGTACAAGGAAAATACAATGCCTTTTTAGAGATCTACAAAAGGGGTGTGCAACAATTCGTACCAAAATTCAAAGAAAAAAATGCTGTTGAAAAAGAATGGTTCAATAAAAAATGTGAAAGGGCACGTGTGTAAAAAGAAGAGGCTTGGAAAAGAATGAGAAGACGGAATACGTTGAGAAATAGAGAGAAATTCAAAAAAGCACGCAACCATTACGTGAGTATGAGAAGGCAGGAGGGAAGACGATATGAGAAAAGCATTGTAAACAAGAGTAAATATGAGCCAAAGTTGTTTTACAAGTTTCTCAACAAAAAATTGAAAAGTAAGGTTGCTATAGACAAATTGATTGTGGATGGTGACATTTACGAGGAAGCAGGAGATATTTGTGAAGTCATGAACAGGACGTTTCAAGAGGTATTTACGACTGAGGACGGATTGGAAACTCCGGTGATAGTTGATACCAGACTGGGAATCGACTATATTGAAGTATATCGCGAAGAGATTGAGAGGCGCCTGAGTGGTCTTCGATGCAGAAAAGCAGTTGGTCCAGATGATATCGCCGCGGTGATCCTGAAAGAATGTAGATATGAACTCCTCACACCGGTGTTCGATATTGTCCAAGGTAGTCTGTCACAAGGAATTCTTCCCCAGGAGTGGAAGCTGGCGAATATAATACCGATATACAAAGGAGGAGAGAGAGACAAACCGTTGAATTACAGGCCGATCTAACTAACAAGCGTCATGTGTAAATTGGTGGAGTCGATCATTAAGGACATATGGGTATCATATTTGGAGGAGAACAGTATTTTAAATGAGACACAGTATGGATTCAGGAGTGGAAGGTCTTGTGTTGCGAATTTGATGAGTTTTTATTCTAGGGTGATAGATACAGTGCAGGAAAGAGATGGATGAGTCGATTGTGTATATCTGGACCTGAAAAAGGCGTTCGACAGGGTTCCACGAAACAAGTTATTGTGGCAAATCGAGCACGAAGGAGGGATACGTGGAAAGCTTTTGGATTGGATGAGAGATTATTTGAGCTGACGCAAAATGAGAACAGTTGTAAGAGGTGCCAAATCGACGTGGAGAGAAGTCACAAGTGGCGTCCCTCAAGGATCAGTGCTTGGACCGATAATGTTCCTGGTGTACATAAATCAAATGACGGAGAGAATAGGCAGTTACGTGAACATGTTTGCAGACGATGCGAAAATTATGAGAAGAGTGAAAGATCGGACCAGCTGCCAAGAATTGCAAGAGGATCTAGACAGGCTATGTGAGTGCAGTAGAGAATGGGGCATGGAGTTTAATGCCAGCAATTGCCACGTTATGGAATTTGGTAAAGGAAAACTCAGACCATCAGAGGTAGTGTGAGTGTATGTATGTTGTAAGCACGTGCTATGAGCGAGCAGGGGGATGCAGGGGGTGGGCAGTGCACACCATAAGGCAGTTGTTTGCGCAGAACGTTCGTGCGTGTTTGTTAGTGCAGGTGTTTTAGTGGGCCATGTTGCGTTGTGATTGTGTTGAGTTGTGATATCTTGTTGCTATAATTTACTTACACGCGCTGGTGGTATATACGCTGACATTTACATATTGGCTGATAGAGTTCCTCATAAGGGTAAGTACATACGGTACATATCTGCATTGTAATTACCATAGTACATAATTGTATAGTACATAGTAAGTAGTGCATATCTATGTTTTACGACTAATGCTACATTTTTCATGTGAAATACAATAAAATGTACTGATAACAATTAAGTTTAATATTTAATGTAAAATCAATAACATATATTGTGGTTCTAGCTGGAACAATTTTGATTTCAGTTGGGACAATTTTGATTTCAGTTGGGACAATTTTGATTTCAGTTGGGACAACTTTGATTTCAGTTGGGACAACTTTGATTTCAGTTGGGACAATTTTTATTTCAGTTGGACAACTTTGATTTCAGTTGGGACAAATGAAATTGTAAAAGGTATAGAATATTTGTGCAGAGACATTATTCTGGGTCTCGATTTTCAACAGCGACATGAGGCTGTATTGTTCCAGTTTGGCGGTCCAGAACCTACACTGAATGTCAAACCAAACGGTCAACGTCAAACGTGTAGTGTGGCTGTTGCCAATCTCCCAGAGCCACAGCTGTTCTGCAATCTGCAACCTGGTGCAAAACCTATTGCCACTAAATCGCGACAATACAGTCCTCAAGACAAACAGTTCATTGAAGGACAAATTAACGACCTTATCGCTAACAAGAATATCGAGCCCAGCACATCACCCTGGAGGGCACAAGTGGTGGTGACCAAAGGAGTCAACCACAAAACAAGAATGTGTGTTGATTATTCAAATACCATTAATATATATACTTCTGCTGATGCGTATCCTTTGCCAAAAATTGATGACATCATAATAAATCTGGCCGCTCATGGAGTGTTTCCTACCTTTGACCTTAAAAGCGCGTATCATCAAGTCGCAATCAATGAAGCGGACAAAACCATACACCGCCTTCGAAGCGAATGGAAGACTGTATCAGTTCACACGCCTACCATTTGGAGTCACTAATGGTGTTGCTGTTTTTCAGAGTGCAATAGACAAATTTGTTGAAGAAGAGGGATTGGAGAACACATTTGTATATCTAGACAACATAGCAATAGCCGGTAAAGACCACATTGAACACGACAGGAATGTGGACAAGTTCATGGAGGCGGCCAAGCGCCGCCAGCTAACTCTCAATCGTAAAAAGTCAATATTTTCTTCTTCAAGTATCAAAATTCTTGGCTACGAAATTAGCAATGGGCTAATTCAACCAGATGTGGAACGATTGCGGCCAATCATTCAACTAAATGCTCCCAACAATAAAGCGGAGTTGAAAAAGGCCCTGGGCATGTTCTCTTACTATGCCAAATGGATAACGAAATTTTCGGATATTGTCCAGCCTCTTTTGTCAACGGAGACGTTTCCTATGAAGTCAGAAGCACTATAGGCATTCTCTTGTGTCAAGCAAAAGCTGATAAAAGCTACACTGATCGCTCCTGACATCACTATTCCATTTGTTGTCGAGTCCGACGCTTCGGATGTTGCTATATCAGCAACATTGAATCAGAATGGCCGGCCAGTTGCCTTCATGTCGCGGACGCTTGACAGCAATGAAAGGCGGTACGCTGCCGTGGAAAAAGAGGCTACAGCCGTGATCGAAGCTGTACGCAAATGACGGCATTTTCTGTCGAACAAGAAATTTATCATCATCACAGATCATAGGTCAGTCGCCTTTATGCTTGATAACCTAAAACGTTATTTAATAAAGAATGACAAAATTCAGGGATGGCGGATGGAGCTGACCAACTTCTGCTATCAGATAAACTTCCGTTTTCGACGAGCGATGTGAAAAATGTTTGCTCCTCTTGCCAAATCTGCGCAGAGTTGAACCCACGTTTTGCGAACATTGCTCCTGGAACACTAGTTTCGGCCACAAAACCAATGGACCGGCTCAGTGTGGACTTCAATGGGCCACTGCCATCCAAGAGTGGTAACAAGTATTTATTCATTGCGGTCGATGAATACTCTCGGTATCCTTTTGCTTTTCCGTGTAGAGACATCTCCTCGTTAACTATCATCCGTTGTTTAGAGCAAATTTTTTCGTTATTTGGAACTCCTGCGTTTGTCCACTCC
Source organism: Sacculina carcini (assembly GCA_916048095.2). Lineage (NCBI taxonomy): Eukaryota > Metazoa > Arthropoda > Thecostraca > Sacculinidae > Sacculina > Sacculina carcini. Next base: position 2,851,900 of record OU696573.1, read on the forward strand.
GACAGAGGACTTGGATTTATGTCTAATGATGTTCGAAACTACCTGCTTCTGCAAGGTGTCTCCGCAAGTAAATCCACACGATATCACCCACAGGGTAATTCCCAAGTGGAGAGGATAAACGGAATAGTGTGTAAAGCAGTCAAACTAGCGCTTCGTTCATCGGGATTGTCTGATACGCAATGGGAACATGTTTCACCTCGCGCGTTACATTGTATGCGTTCACTCTTGTGCACCTCAACGAACTGTACACCACACGAGCGTATATTCGCATTTGAGAGGCGTTCTTCCGTCGGACAATCAGTACCAACTTGGCTGACACGTCCTGGACCAGTCCTCCTCAGGAACTTTGTCCGCAACTCAAAAGATGATCCGTTAGTGCGGAAGGTGGAAATGTTGAGCGCAAATCCAATGTACGCTCATGTGCGTTATCCCGACGGCCGAGAGTCTTCAGTTTCACTGCGCGTTATAGCACCTTGTCCAGATCTATATCCTACTTCGGTTCATACGAATGAGCAGATCGATAACGACGCTGCTCTATCTTCAGCGCCAAAGGAAAGTGGTTCCTCATCTACTGCTTCTACAGCGGATATCGTGCAATCAGCTACTAGCCGAGAAAGATTGAGTGAGACAAGCACATGTCATTGGCCAGCAACAGAAAGACAGGAGAATGTTGGTGAAGTAAGTATCCGATCGCCAGATAAGACCTCATCTCCCACTCGCTGGAGTACTCGTATCCGCAAACCACCCAATCGTTATTCTCCCCCACCATTTTGATAATTCGTTCGTCAATGTCATCCGTCTTTTCACCTTAAGGGTCGGAGAATGTTGTATATTATATTTACATCTTGTGTTCTTGTATTGTCGTTTGTTTTGCGCACTCGATTCCATTGTGGGGTATAGTGTGTGTATGTCGTGGTAAGAGCTTAATAAAGCCCATGATTCGGTTGTATATGCTTTCTACACATAGTATTCTCATTACATAGACATCTCAACATACAGCATAGACATCGCATAACATATTTACGAGTTTAGAACAAACACTTTAACAAAATAAAATTTTGCATATACACTAAAAACCACCCTACTGTGGCAACACTATTGTTGGCTATGACTGATCTTGCATCGCACTTGTCTGAGATGTTGCAAGAAGTCCAACCACGCATGTTGGCATGAACTTCGGTGCAAGTCGGATCAGTGGCTGGCGAATACGATCTAGTACAATATTATCCAATAGACATATTTGCCACAAGCCGTATGTATACCACCATAATACTCTACAATAGGGCAATATGTTCACCTCGGCCAGTGTAGTGGCAAAGGCGCAGCAAGTGCGGTGAGTGCGACTGCAGCGTGTGGCCAATATGTTCATTTTTAAACATAGCGTAGTTTCAATGGTTTTCAACACAACGCACGAGTTTGTATACAACATGTAGCTAGCACCTAACTCACTTTGTTTGTCTATCGGCTAGGCTCAGAAATCTAACATAGCCTAATTGGTGAATAATTAACCTAGCCAATAGTCACGTACAGTACATATTCATAGTTTAAATCAGGGGTTCTTAACCGGGGGTGATCGCAACCCTAGGGGGTGATCGCAACCCTAGGGGGTGCGAGCCTGGCTCCTAGGGGGTGCGAGGGTTCCCATATTTTGTTTACAGAAATTATATGTTCAGCCTATGCATTATATTTTACCTGAAAAACGTAGTTTGGCTAAATCCTCTTAAGGGAGTTGTATGAATTAAAATTGAATACAAGTTTTGTTATTACGTCGTTTGTACTTTTATATTTTAGTATATCAATGAGGAATCCAGGGGGTGCGAGAAGTGAGTGCTGATTTGAAAGCGGTGCCTGAACAGTGAGAAAGGTTGAGAAACACTAATATAAATCGAGCACGATCATAGTTTAAATGAAAATTGCACAATGTGAAATACTGGGAATGTGAAGGAAGACAGGCCAGATGTTTGACTGGACAGAGTACAGCACGAGCACAGCTCATCTCCTGGGGTAAACAAATAGCTGAGTACAAATAGGTGAGTACATACACACACGCACACACACACACATACACACCTGTGCTGCGCTGCCGAGCGCGTGATTGGGCAGAGTGGCGGAGGGAGAGAGCACTTGACTGGCGGCTGCTGTACCGTCCACTTCGTACACATGCAGCATATCAGACGACAGGCGACGAACCACGCCCACGGTCGTGTCTCCGTCGGCGGCGCACACCATCTGACGCACACCCCATGCGCCCAGCTCACTGTAGCGCCGATGTGCGTACACAAAGTCCGACAAATACTGGCGCACACACTCCTGCACGTGTGGCTCCAAACGCCTTGATTACACACACACACGCATACATGCATACATGCAGTGGTCTTCAACTCACATTATAAGTCACATCAAGGCCAAGCCACCAGGCATACAAATTCCGTTGTTTTAAATATTGGAATATAAAGATATAAACAATATATCTCCATATTAATATAATAATAATAATAACAATAATAAGACAATCAAGAAAAAGTAGGTACACTTTGAGGAAGACGGGAGAACAATGCAACTAAGCATGGCGCAATCAGAAGAGAAAGGAGGATAGATGCAATATGCAGGAGCAAATCACAAGGTTGCCCGCTGAAGCGTAGATGAATAGTTAAGAGAAGCAATAACGAGACGAATCACACGCCTAAATACAAAAACAGACAAATGGCCCGTGAATAACTGACTCAATATCACCGCTAATACACAGTACAATACTTACTATACGCATCTAGCCATACAAATTGTTCAAAAACAATATTAATTTAGAAATCACAATACAGCCAATGGTGCGTATTATACTAGAGTGGTCATGTCCCGAATCTCTATATAGAGCATACTTTTAATACGAGCAAAAACATAACATTCTTCTAAAAGAAATGGCCTTTTCATTGAACAATATACATTTCTTATTTATATCTTACCATTAAAAATAAATAAACAATTGAAAGTTGTTAATGCTAAGTCGTCAAAAAAAAGACCAATAAACACCACATTTGTATTTTGGTCAAACTAAGCCTTGTTGGGCCAAATGTTGAAAATGAAGCCAAAATCGAGCTTTACGGCCTGAACAAGGTCAAAAATGGCTATCCTGCGTCTCGCCCCTACCCACGCACCACGCGACACGGACCAAACCATTATACACCCGCGGAGCGAACAAGTTGAACTATACAAGACCCGGACATTTGAAGGAGTTGACAAAAAGAACCAGGGTAGGCCGGACAGCACCTCAAAAAGAGAGGACATGACCGGGAAAAAGAGTGCATTTGATCACCCTACCAAGTATAAACAACTACACTTAAAATGTTCATAGTCAGGATTATTGGGGAGCTCAGGAGGTTTGACACATTTTTTAAGCCCCCAAGCTACCCTGGAACCCGTCGCAACTGCGTGGCAAACTCACTCTATTTGAGCCTTGTCGGGCGCCAACGGTCGCACGGTGCGATAGCGTCGCTGAATGATGGCGGCGTCCACGTCGTCAGAGGGGAAGAGCAACAGCTCGCGCAATTCATCACTCTGCACCTCTGCCTGCTGCTGCTCGACAAAATGCTCATAGTCGAGTGGCTCGCTCACTTCAAACGCCAACTGTGTAACAATAATCAATAACACAAAAGCCATCAGCAAGTGTTTCTTTTCACTTGCATTTAGACTAATTTGAAGTAAATCATTGAACTCAGAACAAACTCAAAAAACAAAGATTAGCCATGAGGCATAATTACAAAAACTGTTGTTGTTGTTGTTGTTGTTCCTCAGGTTGTCTGGCCGAGCAACCTCGAGCTCCTGAGGAAAGACACGGCACCGACCGGGTTGTTCCACAGGTCACTGATAGATGAAATTTTGTGTTGGCGTCTGAGTTGTGTGTGTGCTGTGCAGTGTTGCATGATGTGTGTGATGGTGTGTGGTGCTGAATTGCAATCTGGACAGGTGTCATCGATTGAGTCATTCAACCTTTTCTGATATGACAGAAGGGCAGGATGATGACCGCATCTCAACCTGGCCAGATGCACCTTGTTTTCGCGTGTGAGTGTGTTTTCTGATTTGTGTATGTCAGGTGGGTGTCTTTGTAGGAGTGTATTGTGTTGTAGTGAGTGTATGGCTTTCCGTGCGATCTCTGTGTGTATGTGTTTCTTGATTGATGTGCGTGGGGGAGCTGGTGGAAGTGATGTGAAAATTTGTCTGTGGTAAAGTGTGCTTGGTGTTGTTTTTATGTTTCTGTCTGTGTTGTCTTGTGTTGTGAGGTGATGTAGTGGATGTGCTGTGTTGGTGACTGCTGCTGCGAGTGTTTGTGTGCCTCTCATGTCTAGGTGGTGTGTCAGTTTGAGGATTTTGGTTTCGTGATGAAGGTGGTCTGCTGGTGTGGTAGCTGTGCATCCTGTTATTGTTCTGAGTGCGGTGTTTTGAAGTGTTTGAAGTGTGTTTGTGTGGCGTGTTGCGAGATTGCTAGCCCATGCGGGGCTAGCATATTCTATGACGGGTCGGATGTACTGTTTGTATATGGTGGTTGTGGTGTCTTTGTTGTGTCCGAAAGTTGTGTGAGAGAGTGCTTTCAGTGTGTTGAGGCGTGGAGTGACCTTGGTTTTAATGTTGGTGATGTGCTGTTTGAATGAGAGTTGTGTGTCGTATGTGACGCCTAGTATTTTTGGTGTGTGCGTGTGTGGGATGATCGTGTTGTTGATGGTGATTTGTGGTGTGTAGTTGTGTTCGGATGTCCAGTTGGTGATGAGTGTGGCTGTGGATTTGGCAGGTGCAATGTTCAGTTGGTTTGTGCTGAACCATTGTTGTAGTGTGTTGATGTAAGGTTGTAGTGTGTGCACTGCTGTGTCGGCGTGTCTGTGTGTGCTTGTGATTGTGATGTCGTCTGCATATGATGATATCTGTATGGATGGAGTGTTGGGTGCTGGCATGTCATGTAGGTATAGGTTGAATAGTGTTGGTGCTAAAACGGAGCCCTGAGGGACTCCGTTTGTTATGTTGCGTGTGTGAGATGATTGTCCATTGTACCTCACATGGGCGCATCTGCCAGCGAGGTAGTTGGCCAACCATCTCTTAGTGTTATTGTGAAGTGTGGTGTCTAGTATTTTGTTTGTGAGATTGTGTCGTGGAACTCTGTCGAATGCTTTGCTGATGTCTAGTGTTATGAGTAGTGTTCTGTGTGGTGGTTTTGTTGTGTTTATGTTACCCATCATGGTCTGTGTGAGTTTTGTGAGCAGTGTGGTTGTGGAGTGCAGTGATCTGAAGCCGTGCTGTGATTGTGATAGTGGGATTTGTGGTGTGATGAGTTTGAGTATGAGGCGTTCTGTGATTTTTGATGGTGTGCAGAGCAGTGTGATTGGACGATGTGAAGAAGGAAGCGTGGGGTCTGTGCCTTGTTTGTGTAGTGTGATGATGATGCCCGTTTTCCAGATGTGAGGTATTGTGTTGTGTGAGAAGCTGTAGTTGGATATGTTGGTGAGTGTCTGTATGCCTTGTGGACCAAGATGTTTTAGATGGATGTTACTTATTCCATCTGGACCACAGGCTGATGATTGTTTGATGTTGTGTATGATGTGTCGTGTCTGCGCATGTGTGAATGGTGTGTATAGTGGATCTGTGCTGAATGTGTGTTTACGTCTGATGATTGTCCTGTCTTTTTGTGTAGGAGTGATGTGGCTGATGTGTGAGTAGTGGTTAATGAGTGTGTTTGCTTGTTGTTTATTTGATGGTACAGATGATGTGTCGGTCGTGATGGCTGCGTGTGTGCGTGTTATATTGCTGTTTGAGAGTGTGATGCTTTTCAGTGTGTTGTATAGTTTTGTGGTGTTTGAACTGTGATCTAGTGTTTTTATGTAGTTGTGCCAGTTCAGTGATTTTTGTTCATGTATCTTGGTGTTGATTGTGGTGTTGAGTGCGTGTATTTGTTCGGATGTATTGTGTGAGTGTGGTGTCGGAGAGTGTTTCAGTGTGTCGCGTTGTTTGATGAGTGTGTGTATTTCTTGTGTAAAGTTTGGGTTGTGGTGTTTTCTGCGTCCTTTTGGGATGTGTTGTTTGTCTGCCTTGTGTATGATGCTGTTAAATGTTTGGACTGTTTTGTTTATGTCTGTGATGTCTGTTGTGTTCAGTTGCGTAAATGCTAGTTCCGTGTCGTGTGTGAATTGTGACCAATTGGCTTTTGTGTAGTTTGTGTAAGTGCGTCTGGGTGTGTTTGGTGTAGTTCTGATTTTGGTGGTGATGACGATTGGAAGGTGGTCTGAGCCAAGCTCTTTGACCACCTTCCAAGTGGTTGTGTGAGTGAGATCCGGTGTGCAAAATGTGATGTCAGGTGATGTCGAATGATAGTGTGCCTGATGTGTGGTGTGAGTGTGTTGGTGAGTGTTGTTGAGAATGTAGAGGTGTTCTGTTTGTTGTAGTATGTCTGTGCCTCTGTTGGTGAGTGGATTGTGTGTGTACCAGGCAGGATCTTTGGCGTTGAAGTCACCGCCCAGTATTATGTTAGGTGTGTTTGTGAGGTTGCGTATATCTGGTGTGTAGTTGCGAGGTACTGTTGGTGAAGTTTGTGGTGGAATGTATACGTTGATGATTGAAATGTGTGAGTGTGAGCCAGTGCGTATTTGTATCGATTGTTGTTCTGTTGTGGTGTCGTTTGGTGGTAGTAGTGTTTGTGTCTGTGTGCTGGTGTTTGTGTAGTTGATAGTACTGTGTATGAGTGTGATGAGGCCACCGCCTCGACCGCTAGTGCGGTCTTGGCGGATGGTGGTATAGTTGTGAAAGGTGGGTGTTCTGTGGTGCTGTTGCAATTTTGTTTCCTGTATGAGTGCTATGTGAATGGAGTGTCGTGTGAGGAAGTGTGTTAATTCGTGTTTTTTTGTGTTGATGCCGTCGATGTTGAGCTGTAGAATGTTGATGTTGTGTGTGCGGTGTAAGTTGGTGTTTGTGCGAGTGAGAGTGTTGTTGAGATGTTGAGTTGTTGCTGGAGGTGGTGGTGGTGGTGAGTGTGATGATGATGGCAGAACTGATGGTGATGATACTGAGGATGGTGCTGATGGTGATAGTGATGCTTGTGAGGAGGACGAAGTTGTTGGTGAGTGTGAGGATGAACGAGTTGCATGTGAAGATGGGAATGATGGTGATGTCGGTGGTGCTGATGGCCGCGATGATGATGTCGATGGTGATGAGACAGGGGTGACTGATGTTGACGGTGAATGTGCCAGTGTCGGTGTACGTGCAGGTGTTGTTGAGTTTGGTGTGCATGATGAGCAGACGAATGAGCTCGTGTATTGTGTGATGTTGTGGAGTGATGTGCATGTGGTGTGGCACAAGTTCATGCAGGAGTTGCACTGAACTGAGCCTTTTGTGTGTCGGCGTGTAGTGAGTGGCTGTGTACATATGTGGCAGGTGTATGTGTGTCTCGGGCCTGGATGTGGTTCTACGTCTCCTGCGAGTGTGAGCATACGAGAAATGATCGCGAGCGGATCATATCTCGACGCCCCCGCAGGAGACGGTGACATGCGTGGAAATGAAAGTGTGAGGCGAGCGGTGTTGGTACTGTGTCTGTTGTTTGTGTATGTGTAGCGTGGTGTCACGATTTGTGCCAGTTGCACTGAGCTGAAAAAAAAAAAAAAAAAAGACCTGTGGAACCCGGGTGACCGAAGCCGATCCCAGGAGCTCGACAGCCCCGCCGTTCTGGCGAATCTGGAAGGGTTGTTGCTGCGGTTTGGCCTCCAGATTGGAGGGTGGTCCCACGACGTAGACGTCGCAGCTCCAGGACCTTACAAAAACTGTTGTTGTCGCTTGTGAATAAAATAAAAACAATTGTGTGTTTTGGAAAATACGGTGAACACAGAGCAATATCCGAGTTCATTTTGTTCGATTACCGCGTTATCATTGCTGGAGCTATTAGTTGCCGTTGAGCCTCGACAACGTGAGTCGACACCTGAACTCATGCTGAACTGGCTTTGGGCAAACAGCACGGCAGGGGACGGCGACGATGACGCCGACGGTGGGTGGACAGAGGTCGTTGCCGCGGACTGATACCGACCCATGCCAGCGTTGATCACATGCTACCTGCATATTCAAATTGCGCGGAATCGAAACCGTCACAGAAAAACAGCTAGAATATAAAAATTTCGTTATTGAATTATAGGAGTACATATTAATCCACGAAAACGATAGGGGGATGTGATGTCCGCAATTTATGCTACAATAGAAAAAGACACTTAACAATAACAACTAATAAACAAGCCAAAACACCAACACTTCCAACGACGATTTCCCTACTCAAAACGTTGTTTTCCTCTCACACGTTTCCATGACGACGCCGGAACGATCATTCACAAGTACATAACAATACATCAATCAAGAGCAACTAATCGTAATATACTTCCAAGCAAAAATATTTGACAGTTGAAATTGATGCAATCTTGACTAGTATATACACTATTCAAGATATCCACTACAAAAACGTCAAACATAAGCTAATTACATATCCATTCTGGAACGGTTTCGGATTTTCAGCTATTTAAAAACAATTTAAATGTATATTTTACCGAAAAACGCACCCATGAAGAGCATAGCCACCAACTAGCATCGGCAGATTGTGCGTCAGCGAAACAGCATCGTCGAATAACGACTACCACAAAACTAAAATTCATGGAATGATTATTTATTTTCGATATGATTTTCATAGATGCCAGATTATCAATTTTTGGAGAGAGGTTCTGAAAATTTATCAAGATACCTTCCGTATTATATAATTGCTGAGGGGCGTTTACGAGATGTTTGTTTCAAAACCTCGAGGTTACATAACACGGGAGGTGGTTCAAAAGCCTAAAACCAACTCGAGTGCAATAAGCGTAGCTGGCTGTTCCAGTCTTCTTGAGGATTTTGTTCAGTGCTGTTAATATCTGCTTCGGTGTTCTCACATTGCTTGAGTTTCACTGGTCTTTGAGCTGAGTGAGACGCGTGCTCAAATTGTGGTGTCGTAGTTTTCCTAACTTTTTTGTAGCTTTTGCCCGCATGTCCGATATTTCATGAAAAAAGTACGGCTATTTGAATTTTTCCGCCATTGATCCAAGTGACAGCTGGGATGTCTGGCAACGAAGTAACCGGCATCGGATCTTCAAGGGCGAATGGTCTCGGTGAATCTTACGGTGGTTTTCGGTGTAAATCCACGAAAGGCATTGTCAGCGATTTATTAGACCAGTGCTCGTCAATGCTGCACAGACCATCGCCAGGAATCAGTTCTTCCTGCCGTACGTCGTGCTTAGGCAACAGTTTTTCCCATCCTTTTGCCTGTCCGATTTGTGAGTTCGCCTTTTCCGATCCCGTGTCATTAGCATGTGGACATTCTTACTGTAAAAACTGCCTGCTGAGGTTCAATCCGTCGTTTTGTAGATTGTGCAAGTCCAAGATATGTCTCGATATCAACGAGAGTATGCGTTGCAACGTGCTCATGTGCACTCTAGTCAAGAAATGGTGGTCCGAGGAGCTGAACGTCACAAAGCTGCGAGAACAGGCTCGTGAAATGTACTTGGCAGGCAATCTTTCCGCTGCCACTGGCCTCTACACCAAGGCTACAAAACGAGGTAGCTTTATTAGTTTTAGATTTAGCTGTATTATAGCTTTTTTGATACTCTAGCTGAATCGGCGCTTTATAAATACATAATATTTATATTAGTATTATCATTCATACACTCAAATATTTATCATGCTCTCATGCTGGATTTGTTTAGCTATTTCATTATTTCTTACTATTTTGCAACTAATGTTCTCGGCTATCGACACTGTGTTATACATTGGTTTGGCGTTTTGCACCGCTTCCAGTCCGACACGATCACATCTCGATGTCCAACAAGAGTATGCTGCTTTTGAAAGGCGATCAAGCATTGTTGGCGCTTCACGAGGCCGACCGAGCCATCGTATTGCAGTCATTTTGGCCCAAGGTAAACACACATTTTCATTGCGCACCATTTCTACTATTTTCTAGGTGAGTGTTTCTCAACGTAGGCATATGGTCGCCTTGGGGGGTTCATGATATTTCTGTGAGGGGCCATAGGACCCAATTAAAAGATGGGAGGGCCGCGAAAGACTTGTGTTGAATAAATTTATTCCTATATCTAATTATTATCGATGTTGTTCATTTCAATCGTATGGCAGCCACAGGGACTTCTAGAGGGACCCAGAGCTGTTTCTTGAGGGCCACAAGGACTCGCGTTGTGTTGAAGGGGGCCATGGCAAGAAAAAGGTTGACAAACACCGTTCTATGCGATTTCTGAGGAATCTTTGCTCCGCGTTACGTAATATGTTTATAAGCTTATTGATTTGGTATATTGCACGTACCAGATTTGCGTGAGACAAAATATATGATGGTTATAGTACGTTTATTGATTTGGTAATAGTTATGAATTTGTATATTATGTAACGAGCTTATAAGCTTATTGATTTGGGATAATTCGCATTATATATGATACTAGAATCATAAATCCTTACTTTGCTCTCATTCATTAGCGCTTGATTTATATTCGGCGTGTTTTCGATTCATTTCAACTTCTTTTTATGTTTTATGTTTTAGCTTAATTATGTTTATGCAACTTTTTCTATGTTCGGACGTGATTTTGTCCAATAGCCACTTCATACTGGCAATATTTTCGCTCTATCTGAATGTTGTGCTAGTGTATATATGTATATATATATATATATATATATATATATATATATATATATATATATATATATATATACATGTATGTATATGTACTAGTTTACTGTACTAGTATTTATATGCGTGGTTGTATGCGTGTATATATACAGGGTGACCCAAAAAAGTGTCTCTCCTAAAAACATCCATACAATGTTTAATATTTAACCAATGGTCTTTGTTTTTCGGGTTTATGAAGATAAATAATTGCAAGGTGGAATTGCACAGAAAATTTTCGAAAATGCCTTGGCCACTTCAAGAAAAGACGTTTTGTGTAGAGACCTACTTTGAGACGAAGTCATTGGTTGCTGTGCAGGCGCGCTTCAAAAGACTATTTGGATGTTGTAATTATCCAACAAACAGGGCGATGTACAGATGGGTGCATAAATTCAGGGCCCATGGAACAGTCTTACTTGAATGCTAAGGGTCATAGAGTTTCTAATTCAGGTCGGCCCAAGAATGCTCGATCGCCGGCCAATATTGATGCTGTCAGAGATTCTGTTGGTCACAGTTCCCGCAAGTCATTACGCCGTCGCAGCCAAGAACTTGGCATTCCTAGGGAATCAATGCGAAGGATCTTGGTTCGGGATCTGCAATTGTACCCCTATAGGATACAGATCCAACATCAGCTTACTAAAAGGGACAATAATTTGCGGGTTTTGATGTGTCGATGGTTCTGTGACAAGATCGATGAGAACCCAGACTTTCTGAGCGATGTTTGGTTCTTTGATGAGGCTCAATTTCTATTGTCTGAACATGTGAACTCAAAGAACAATATCTTCTGGGGGACAACCCCACCAGAGGGTTGTCTCCAAAGGCCGATGCACTCGGTGAAATGCCCAGCATGGGTGGAAATTTCGAAGCATGGATTGATTGGTCTTTTGTGGTTCGAAGATAATAACCAACCTTCAGTCACAGGCAATACTGTCAATACAGTCACAGGCATACACTAAAGTTTATTTGTACAAAGTTTGCAATAAAAATTGTGGATTTAATCGAAATGTTTGTGAGAGGCACTTTTTTGGCTCACCCTGTGTGTGTGTGTTTGTGCGTATGTTATATATGTGTATGTATGTCCGTGTGCTGGCTGCAGGCGCATATGCGTCGTGCGGCCGCGCTGTTCAGGCTGGGTCGTGTGCAGGAGTCGCTTGTGTCAACAATGACTTGTGCGGTGCTGGAGATGACGGCCGCAGGGCCTGTGTCTTCACTGCTCGACGACATTGAGAACAAGCTGTGTCAGCTGATTGCCGCGCGCCAGCGACGAACTGCCGGCGACGAGGAAGACCACGGCACGCCTTCGACACTCGACACTGTGAGTTCTATCACGTGTCATGCATGGGCGTAGATCCTTGGGGGTATATATACCCCCCCCCCGTCAAATTGACTGGAGATATGAATATGCAATTATACCCGCCGAGAGAATTCTGCTGAGTTCAGTTCAATGGGCATATTATCATCAAAATCAGCACCGCAAAAAATAGCAATACACGAAAAATGTAAAAATTATATATGTGTGGAAAATTATACCGTACACAATATACTTTTCATTGAGGTATCTGTGTTGTAATTGAATAGGCCGAAAATAGTTGAGGGTCTCATGTAATTGACCAACTGAGTCAACTTTGAACACGCATGCATGATGGCTGTCATCCCCCCGAGCCTCGACACAAATCTACACCTCTGGTATCATATACAATGTACGTTGAATATATGAGAGTCCCGGTTATAAGGGAGTATTTTTTCGGGCTGGTCTTCTATACTTTACGTGTAATTTCCCCGGATATAAGAGACTTTTTCTCCTCTCCCCTCTCTTATATCCGGGGTACAATGTAGCATGTTGTGTGTGTGTGTGTGTGTGTGTGTGTGGTGTTGAGTTGTGTTGAGTTGTGTTATTTATATCTGTGTGTCTATTGTATGATGTTTCTTGCCTATCTGAGTGTATGTCCCTGATTGTCTGCTGTGTTGTCTTCAGTGCTGTCTGTCTGATATGCTGTCACCTTCAATTAGGTATGTGTGTGTGTGCGTGTGCTTTTGTCTCTTATGTATGGAAGTGTGATTTTCAGCGTATGTGTACTCGTCTCTTTTCTTTGTGTCTTTGTGTATGTGTGTGTTGGTGTTTGTGATTGTGAATGTGTATGTCCTTTGCTTGAGTGTGTGTGCGTGCAGCGCCTTAGAGACCCTCTAGGTGTAGGGCGCTATATAAATATCTTAATGTGTGTGTGTGTGTGTGTGTCTGTGTGCATATGCTTGAGCTCAAACTTATATGCTCCTGAATATATGCGCGTTTGTATATGCATCTGTTTGTGTGCGTGTGTGTCTGCTTCACTGCGCTTGTATGCGCGTGTGTCAATCTGTGCGTTGGTCAATAATGACGTATTCGTGTCTGTGTGTGTGGTTTTTTATCAGACGAACGGGCTAGACGCTAAACGCAGTGAGGTTATTGAACGGGTGGGCAGTGCATGCCTCGAACACATAACCCAGCTCAAAGGTGAAATGTTCATTTATTTCTACGCTATCGCTTCGGTCCTATGCCCCAAGCACATTGTTACGTAACCACTTTTCACTTGTGATTTCGTCTTACCATCGTACTACTCAGCAGTGTAGAACACTCACAAACTGATTTCTCTACAATTATTTTTATGTGTGTGTATTTGTGCTTGTGTTTGATTGTGTGCGTGTGTCCGTATGTGTGTACGTGTACGTGTATGTGTGTGGTGTGTGTGTGTGTGTTTGTGTGTGTGTGTGTGTGTAGGTCGTGTTGGCACGCAGTACACTCGCAGCGTGGACGGTGAGCTGTTGAATGTGGACGACCTGGAGTGTTTGTTGTGTTGTCGTCTGCTATTTCAGCCGATCAGCACCAGTTGTGGCCACACATTCTGTCGGCCCTGTCTGGACCGCTGGCTCGATCACAAACCCGCCTGTCCGCTCTGCAACTCAAGCCTCCACTATGTAAGTGGCTGTCGAACCACGGCTCGCCAAGCGTTGTGTTCGGGGTTGCTAAAGCTTCGCAGAAAATACGATTTTGCCGCTAAACATTATACGTATTTAGATACTGTAATAATTAAATTACATGATGTGTTGTTTTAGGATTTTAAGCAGATCGTGATCAAAGAAAAACTCCAAAGCAGAACATGTTCTTGAGTTTTTTTATTTCAGTGGAAAAACGACAGTTAACTAATAGTCAAGTGGAGAATAGTTGACCAAAGCTAGCTAAAATACCACTAGATAAAAGTTCAAATTTCGGGTTTGCTTATTGGTGAACCTTAGTGACTAAAAATCTATACCTTTACAAATTCAATTTCGGAATAATCAACTTCAACTTCGGAATATTGATGTTTTCGTCGGAATACGCTAGAAACAGTATCACGTTTTGAAATTATTCATGCTCTAAGTTGCACACCCTTTCACTTGTTTTTTGTTATATTTTCTGTTTCAAGTGTTTCTGTTATGAATTGATTGACCATTAGTTGCGTTTTGGAGAATTGAGAAACATTGAGGTTGCGGTAGTTTCAGAATGAGCACAAGCAATGAAAAACAGCATAAGACATGGGTTCTTGAGCGGGGAGCTGGTCTGGATCCTAAGCAGTGTGAGGATACCAGCAAAACATTATATAATTCATGTTGTAGAGTTTACTTAAAACTCAGAATTTGTTTTGTGAAGTGATCAGACATGCCTTTGACTGTCTGATCAGACGGATCAGTCAAAATTGAAGTTGAAATTGCGAAATTGAAGTTGTAATGTTATTGTATTTCTGGCCTGAAAAGTAGTATTGGCTTAATTGGTCAACCTATTGCTTCCCATAATTATATTGAGTACAACTTCCCATAATTATATTGAGATCAATTTTAATCAAATTTTGTGAAAATATTACGGTTGATATAAATAAATATTCCTCATATATATAGCCTAATGACGAAATATGTGTTAATATAGACGGAAAAACTACAAAATATCGTCGTTTCTAAGTGATCTCATACTAGATCACCGGGCAGTAGGATGGGTTCTACGTTGGTTCGCTGTTGTTTGACAGATGGTTACCAATAGGGAGCGTCATTTCAATCAGTTCCTGCAGCACGCCATTGAAACTCTGCTACCGGAGGCGCTGAACGAACGCACGCGCGCGCACAACCAGGAGCTGCTGCCTAGCGGCGGCAGTGAAGCAGTCGGCGGTTCCTCGACGGCCGAAGTGGCCGTGTTTGTCTGCACGCTGGCGTTTCCCACGCTGCCGTGTCCGCTGCACGTGTTCGAGCCTCGCTACCGGCTCATGTTGCGCCGGTGTCTGGAGAATGGCTCGCGACAGTTTGGCATGTGTTTGCCGTCGGAACTGGACCCACACGGGTGACCTGACACACATACACACATACACACAAGCACGCATATATACACATATACACACGCACATGTACATACACACAAGCACGCATACACACACATACACAAGCACGCATACACATACACATACACATGCACGCATGCACATACACACACATACACATACCCACACCCACAAGCACGCATATATACACATACAAGTACATGTACACGTACATTCACACATGTACATACACACATACACACACATGCACACTCACACATACACACATCAGAAATTCTCGTGTTCTATCGTTGTTTTAAGCCAGTATATTTTATGTCTATTTGTACACGTGTGTATGTGAGTGTGAGCGCTTCTGATGAAATATATTAATGTCTTTATGTATTCTAATAATGTGTTTTTATATATGTGTGTGTGTGTGTGTGCGTGCGTGGCAGTTTTTGCGACGTCGGCGTCATTTTGCTGGTGCGCGACGTACGTCATATGCCGGACGGACGGAGCGTCGTCGACTGCGTCGGCGGCCGCCGCTTCCGTTGCTCGTCCAAGAGTCAGCGCGACGGCTACCACACAGCTGTGGTGACGTACATCACCGACCAGACGCCGACTGCGGTCGATAATTCGCCGGTGGGCGGCGTGCGGCGACAGTGTGCGCTGCACGATCACGCACGTCAGTTGACGGACGGCTGGTGGCGGCGGCTGCAGCGGTGTGCCGGCGGCGGCGGCGAGTTTGTGCAGCGTGTGAGGAGCCACTACGGCGACCTGCCGGCCGTCGAGCCCAGCTACTGGCTGCTACACGCCGGGCCCAGCTGGTTGTGGTGGATCTTCGCAATTCTGCCAGTGAATGTCAATACTCAGGTGCGAAACACACACACACACACCAAGACTCAAACACACACACACACACACACACACACACACATCAAGACTCAAACACACACACACACACACATCAAGACTCAAACACACACACACACACACACCAAGACACACACACACACACAAACACACACAATCACACATACACAAACAATCACACACACACACACGCAAACACACACAAACAAACAATCACACACACACAAACAATCACACACACACACACACACCAAGACTCAAACACACACACACACACACACAAACACACACACACACAAACACACACACACACACACACACATAAAACACAAAGACATAAAGACAAAGACACAAACACACACATAAAACACAAAGACATAAAGACACACACACACACACACCACACAAACAAATACACACATACACACACACACACATACACACACACACACAGAAAGACACACAAACACACACACACAAAGACACGAGAACACACACACAGAACAACTCTCTGTGTGTCTTGCTCTTTCCTCCTCTTTCTCTCTGTCTCTCTATTTCTCTGTGTATGTATGTGTGTTTGTGTCTGTGTGTCTTTATGTTTGAGTGCGCATGTGTGTGTGTGTATATATATTTATGTATGAGTGTGTGTGTGTGTGTTTTTGTATTTGTGTGTCTGCTGTGTGTTGTCTGTTGTTTTTTATATGTATGTGTGAGGGTGTTTTTGCGTATGTAAACGAGAATGTCTGTCTGTGTTTGTGCGTATATGTGCCTGTCTGTTTTGTGTGTGTGTGTGTGTGTGTGTGTGTGTGTGTGTGTGTGTGTGTGTGTATGTGTCTGAGCGTGACTGTGTATGTGTATGCCTCTTGTGATTCAGTGTGTGCATGTGTGTGTGAGCGCTCTTGAAACTTTCGGGGAAAACGCGATATATATGTGGGTTTATGTATGAGTGCGCATGTATGTGTCTGTGTGTGCGTTCCGTTGTGTGTGTGTGTATGTATGTGTGTCTGTAAGTGCGTGTACATGTGTGTGTGTGTGTGTGTGTGTGTTCATTTCAGCTCAGTTCAGTACATAGCTTTATTTTGCACGCCTTACAAGAAGGCTTTCATTACAATTCCTGTGTATATGTGTGTGTTTGTATGTCCGTGTGTGTGTTAGTTGGAGGTTTTAGCTACAGATAGTTTGGAGCGACGACTGCACATGTTGTGCGGCATTATCAAGAAACTGGAGGAGAACAAGCGACACCACACATCACTACCACACCACCACCAGCGCGCCTAATTACCCCACTATCACCCACACAATCACCCCCAGGGCCATTGTTTCCTTAAGGGGACAATATTGCAGATTTGTTCAACATTTGCTGCTAGCTCATTAAGCTTTGGCTATGCAATGTTTTGGTGTGAAATTTAGCGCTAAAATGAGTATTACTCATACATTACGATGTTTTGATCACGTGTTTGAATGTACAGTCAGCGTGGGCATATGTGTGTATTGAATAGCCGGTTTTTATTTCGCGACGCCAACCCTCATCTTGCTGCGAATTTCCAGCTGTTTCAGTAGTTCTGCTAGCTGAGTTGTGTGTTATGAGTTTGTATTTGCGTGTGTGTGTATGTGCGTTTGTGTGTTCATGTGTTGGTGTGTGTGTGTGTGTGTGTGCGTAAGTTTGTGTGTGTGTATCCATGTGTTTGTGTGTGTGTGTGTGTGTTCATGTGTGTGTGTGCATGTGTAAGTTTGTGTGTGTGTGTTCATGTGTTTGTGTGTGTATGTGTAAGTTTGTGTGTGTGTGTTAATGTGTTTTTGTGTGTGTGTGTGTTCTTGTGTTTGTGTGTGCGTAAGTTTGTGTGTATGTGTGTTCATGTGTGTGTGTGTGTGTGTGTGTGTGTATGTGTGTATTTGTGTGCGGCAAGTTGTTTTATTTTATTTAACTTGATATACAGCGTTGATGTTGATCTTGTTGTTTTCATGTAGTGCATGCTTGTTTTTTGCAATGACCACAGACAGATACACTGCTATGCACATTGTGAAATCATAGACGTCATAATACAGACTTGCACGCACTTCACACCAAATGTTTGTGGAAATGACGTTGATATTGAAATAAACATGACCTTCATAGATATAAAACTGATTTTCATAAAACTATACGCGGTCAAATAAAACTATACGCGGTTCATTGCATAAGCCTTGTGACATTACGTAATTGAGTGCGTGTAAGCGATGTTGGTGTGCTTGCGTGACCTTGAACTGTTGAACGATCACAGATAACTGCAGAAAAACACTCGTCCAGTAAGTGACGTTCAGTGAATCAAATAACGATAACACGGTCAAGGTTATAAGCAGTGGCGGCTCCAGGACGGGGGTTTGGGGGAGCTGAATCCCCCTAAAAATGTGCCAGCCCCCATAATTCTTCCAAAAATCTTGACTATGAACAATTCGAATCTAGTTCCTCATATTTGGCTAAGCGTTCGCAGCTTTTTTCCTTAGCCCCCCTCAGCTCAACCTAACCATATGTTGAGCAAACAGTGACAAGGAACGCACTAAGCTCATTGCTATTTACAACAAAGACAAATATAAGTCCATAGAACGCCGGGCAATATCCGCGAATGGAAACGATAGTCTCTCACTGCCATCTGTCCGCGATCGTATCATTACAAAGCCAAAACTCACACCGTCCGGTTTTCTTGTGTATAGTGCATGGTTGTTATCGTTGTATTGTGTGCGCGTTAAGAAGAGCGTGTGTGTGAGTGTGCACGAAGCAGTCCATGCTTACATACTGGCATAATGTTGCTCACATATTCTAGTGAACTGTAGAATCCACAGAATTGCCCATTTATATGCGAATGAGCGCGTTCTTCTACGTTCAATATTCAACGTTTGTTATACGACTGATTTATCAACACATGTTTGCGATTAATCCGTAGCAGCCTGAACAGGAGGTAGATTTTATACTCGCACAGGAAACACAGGCAGTGAATTAGTTCATCTTTACAATAATGATATTGAGATATGACCGCACAGTGTATCCATATTGTCATTGTAATGAATTAATATATATACCATGTTATTTGCTGATGACATGCCTGAGATCTGTTGCAAGCGCATTGATTATGGATGAAAGGTTGAAGGTTAAACGCCCAAGTGACAGCTGCTACATGGGAAGAAGCCGAAGCTTATGAACACACACACAGGTGTGTCCCGTGCAGCTCGCTGACACCGCAGAACCGACCCTCTCCACGCTATGACGCTACAATGACGAAATACATATTAGAGAGGGCCACCTCCCCAGAATGCATGACACAACACATAAAATAGGTGAACAGTTGCCTCATTTGCTTCACTGTACACATGCCGTTAGAAATAGCTGCTTATGCGAAAAAGGCTGTAATTTTTCAACCAAAAAGCGTTCACAAATACAAACACTGTATTACGTGCACATTGATATATTGAAGCACAACACAACACATCACAATTATATCAAAACACAATCAGTCTTCGTTCTCCCAAAATGATCGCAGGCCCGCACGAGCGCCACATCATTTCTTGCCAGACTTCTTGATGCCCCCGGTGACTGAAACAAACGCAAAAAACAAAAATACACAATTATACTGCCAACTATATATACAATGTGTATAAATAATGTATTATTATTTATTAATATGATTAATAATTATTGTAAGTATTATTAATAGGGTGACCTTTTGTTGCAAATGCAACTTTTTCATCATATACTCTGTTCATTCTGAGGAGCCCAAAAATGAATATTTTATTGATATGAGGTACATATTAAAGAAGTTATAAATGCAACTTTTTGCAACTTTTTGTTTTAGCGCAACTTTTTGCAACTTTTTGTTTTAGCGCAACTTTTTCATTTTTAAATACAATTATTTTGATTTAGGACAATTATCGAACTTTTACAACAATTGTTTCAAATCATCAGAAAAAAAATTCGGTTGTAAAGTTATACAATGCAGCATATATCAACCTAAACTCGATAAATATGTATCTGGAAGTGTGTGAACATTGTGTCCGTGTGTGGTGCTAGAAATCCTGCTTATGTACGTTCCCATAGACAATATAGACACATACAATATAATATAGACACAACACTATGATATAGACAGGTGCATTTGTGCAATAAAATTGAATCTCAATTTGTATACTTTTCGAGCAACCTTAGAGCAACTATAGTTAGCATTTAGACCTTGTAACATGCAAAGAAATTTACATCGAGTCTGTCAAATTATATTGCATATTTAAATGTCACTACCAGGCATCAGTACGACAGACTCGACAGACTAGAAAAGCATGTGAACCACAATCTTAACGCAACCGCGAGTGCTCAAAATGTATAATTAATTAGAAACAAAAACGTGAAAGTCCCAAAGTGTAATGTTAAGGAGTGATTTCAGTGATAAAATTACCCTATTACTAGGGTTACCTTTTGTTGCAAATGCAACTTTTTCATCATACACTCTGTTCATTCTGAGGAGCCCAAAAATCAATATTTTATTGATATGAGGTACATATTAAAGAAATTATAAATGCAACTTTTTGCAACTTTTTGTTTTAGTGCAACTTTTGCAAATTTTTCATTTTTAAATACCATTATTTTGATTTAGAACAATTATCGAATTTTTAGAACAATTGTTTCAAATCATCAGAAAAAAAAATCGGTTGTAAAGTTGTACAATGCAGCATATATCAACCTAAACTCGATAAATGTATCTGGAAGTGTGTGAACATTGTGTCCGTGTGTCCTATGATATAGACATGTGCATTTGTGCAATAAAATTAAACCTCAATTTGTATACTTTTCGAGCAACCTTAGAGCAACTATAGTTAGCATTTAGATCTTGAAACATGCAAGGAAATTAACATCGAGTCTGTCAAATTATATTGCATATTTAAATGTCACTACCAGGCATCAGTACGACAGACTCGACAGACTAGACAAGCATGTGAACCACAATCTTAACGCAACCGCGAGTGCTCAAAATGTATAATTAATTAGAAACAAAAACGTGAAAGTCCCAAAGTGTAATGTTAAGGAGTGATTTCAGTGATAAAATTACCCTATTACCCTTATTTAAAATTGGTAATATTTTAGCGAAACATTGAGCTCAACTTATTAGCGCAACTATTTGATGTTTTAGCGTATCCAAATGTCACCCTTATCGCCAGTGAGGTGACAGTTGAAGATCATGAAGCATGCAATCCTAGCACTACCGCGAATGATCAAAACGTATTGTGGTAATATTTATCGAATGTAAAAAGTACAACCTTTTCTCACAAGTAAGTTTTTCATAATTATATAATTTTCACCAGTCTTATATAGGTTTTAGTGAAGTTTCTACCAAATTTTAAGTGCAACTTTTTAGCGCAACTTTTAGGATTTTTTAGCGCAACTTTTCTATATTTTTAGCGCACCAAAAGGTCACCCTAATTATTAATAATTATCTAAGTACTTATCAAATTGCTAAAATTGACATTATTGTTATTAATATTGCAGGACATAGTAATATTCCATCAACAACATTTTTCCCACAAAAGTTGACATAAAACTTTGTTCTCATGAAAGCCGGGAGAGGACAGCTGATAGGAGACAGCTGCTGAAATTGAAGACGGGTACAAGCCTGCTGGATTATCGCTTCTCCCTTCAGTAACGGCGCCAGGATTTTTCCGATGGGGGGGGGGGGGCTGAGGGTGGGCTAAGAAAAAAATTGAGGGGGCTTGGCGAAGCATGAAGAGCTACACTCTAACGCTGACTACAATAATAACTAATGACTATTATAATAAGGGACTGGGTCCCACTGATTCAGTCCTCGAACTTGAGCAATAATTACAGGACTTCATTTACAGTGGTAATAAATTTAAATGTCCATGATTATGATTTTTTGGGGGGCTTAGGGGGGCTTGACATATTTTTGAGGGGGCTGAAGACCCCCCCCCCTTGGCACCGCCACTGTCTCCCTGCGATATGACACGAATATGAAGGCAAGAAGCAGAGGGCTCCACTTTTATCCCAATATATAATATTATTATCCCAATATTAACATACAACAAAATCACAACACCACAGACAAATTACCCAGGGGTCCCTTGCCGCCCGCCTTGGCCTGCATTTCCTTCAACTTCTTCTGCTCCTCCTGCTGTTTCTTCTTGAACTCGACGTCCGACTGGAGAATTGCGTGGTGATCCCCGCCGACGACCGCAAAACAAACAAACACGCACAATGTAAATAAATAAATATAAATAGCGGGTATATTGGTAAAATTGGATGTTATGCAGCGTCTAAGTGTAGGAAGTAAAAATATATGTTGCGCTACAAAGTCAACAAAATGGATTTTATACAATATATAATAATTTCACGTAAACAATCGTTTTCTATGAAGCGAGAAGCTGAAACAGCTCGATAACATACATGAAAAAACGTTGGATAAAACAGGTTACAGTAGTTACCACACACACACAAGCATATATACTATAGTAAACTGCATACCAATTCAGCAAGCATAATAGTTAAGAACGACTAACATATTCAACAGTGAATAAGCACTGAGAAAACGGTGCTAAATAAATTAAATCTCAATAATACACTATAATTCATTAAAAAAAATAAAATTTCAACTTTTAAATTAGAAAATACCATTGTAATAAACAGATCGAGATGAACCAATAACGATAGCAAATATCACACTTTATGTAATGCATCTACATAGGAATGGAACAACAACAACAATGATATTAACCAAACAAACAAATCAGCCTGAGTAGCACAAAAAGACCACCGACATTGCGCAATGATTCAAATTACAAAAACCAAACACTAAACTAACGTGAATTACTCATTTCTACATTTTGCGATACGCATTCACGAGCAAAACAGAACGAATCAAAACAGAATCAGCATTAGCGAATGAAAAGTTACCTCATCCAATTCCTTATTGTTCTTCTTGGGCGCTTTGAGCGGCTTCTTTTTACCGCCTGAAATACACCGATAAAACACGGACCAGTGACAAGCACGTCAGCAAAGAGCAATCACAATGACAGATTCATTTCGTACTCAACATCCATAACACTGATTACAATAATAATACACACATCATTGACATCATAAACATATTACTAACGCACCATGAGTGAAAGACCACCGAAATATGTGTGTGTGTATTGTATAGATGTATATTATATGTGGATGCACATTATTTATTGTGTAGGTGTGTGCATGTATCTGTTTGAGTGTGTGTGTGTGTGTGTATATATTTGCATGTATACTTGAATTTGCCGCTTGTCTGGTTCTTGATGCGGTTTTTTGTTGCGGTTTTCTGCTCTCTGCCGACTATTTAGCTATTTGTTTCCTCCATTCGCGCGTGTGTCGGTATGTGCGTTCTACAAATATATGTTGATGATTATGAATGAACTGTTGTTGAACTTTGTTGAAATATGTTGAACTGTACTGAACGGTAAATTGAATAAACTCCATATAAACAACAGATGTATACTGACACGTTTAGAAAAGTCAACTATGAATCTTTCATGCTAATCTTACCATCCCTTCCAGACATATTCAGTATTTGAAAATGGAACGAAAATCTGACAAAAGCACATAAAAAACGATACAATGACGGAAGCGGTTACTTCTGATAATGCGTTTTGAATCAATCTTCCACATTTGAATTATACTTTCTAGCTTAAGTAAGCCCCGCAACTTATTCACGCCTAGTCGACTATTGATTCGAATTATCATTGAATTTTATTGATTATATTTTTTCATTACATTTGAATTATATTATTTCATTGAATTATGTTGAGGCATATCTTGTGGAATTCCGATAAAAAAATCTAAAAAGTCTGGCATCACTATATAGGTCTACCTAGGTGGCAAATGTCTATAAACACAAGTTTCTGCACGTGAGTAGCTCCCGAGTAGCTCAGTGGTTAGGCGTTGAACTCTCGTTTCAGCGATCCGCGGTTCGAATCCTGGCCCGGGTTCGTTCATTAACATCTCTGCTTGAGTCTACCGGATGTCACCACTATAGATGGGCACACAGGGGGGCGCGCCATATAGTCTAAATACTGCCTGGTGCGCGCTTAAAGCGCCAATAACAACAACAACACGTGAGTCTCCAAAGGAACCTATAATACTATAAACACATGCATCAAACAAAGTCTAATCGGAAGAAGTGGCAACACCTTATTTTGTGTATGGATTGATCGTTGATTGCTTATTTTTGCTTGTGATCTATGATCATGTGATAACGTGAAAATATCCCAAATTCCACACACTTGTTCCATCATCCGCTCTCTTTCGCAGCAATGTCGCGCGGCCGCGAGCCATGCGCGCTTTTGTGATTTATCACAAAAGCGCCGGCGGCTGTTGGCCCACCAGTTGGGTCTATCGGACGCCAGTAAGTTGGGTTAGGCACTGGGCAACGCACGGCGGACGCGCGTTGATATATGCCAGCTTGAGGACGATGATAATGTGAGGCGGGCGCGACAGCACGTCAAGCCGCGGTCTACATGCACTCGTCGGCGTTTCTCAAGGGCGCCTGATCGGTCAACCCGCACAACGACTACTACCAACATTTTGTCGACAAGGGTCAGCAATCGCAGAACTTTATACGCGATGTGGCGAGCGCCGACCGCTTCGTAGAGTATCCCAAGCTACGCGAGCTGGTGCCTCTCAAGGATGATCTGGTGGCGCGCACGCCAACACCGCCCATGTTCTTGCGCGCCGACCTGAGTACTGCCGGCGTCGACGTTGGTGTTCTACCCAGTGCGCTGCGCTGTAAGTTCGACATGATCCTGGTGGAGCCGCCACTTGAGGAGTATCAGTGTACGTTGGGCTTGGTCGGACTCCACTCGTGAAGTTGGCGTCAGGTGAGAGCGTTGGACGTGGGCGTCGTGGCAGCGCACCGAGCGTTTGTGTTTGTGGTGCGGCTCGTCGGACAGACTGTACGAGGGTCGCCAGTGGAGCTTTCGGCGGTGCAAGAACATTTGCTGGGTGAAGACGAACGGCGGCGGTGGCGCGCTGGCTGAAAACCTCGAGTCGCGCGCGTTATTCCAGCGCACCAAGGAGCACTGCCTGATGGCATCAAGGGCACGATGCGGCGCGCCAACGCAAACGAGTATCCTGACCTGAGCTAAACAAATTGTAATTCCACATTGTTGGTCCGAGGCGCCAGAGCGAGTGATGCGCGTGTCTGTCTGTGTATGTGTGTGTGTGTGTGTATGTCTGTGTGTCTGTGTACACGCGCAGCACTGGTCGCGCTGGCAGACGCCGTGTATGTGTGTGCAGTTATGTGTATGTGTGCGTGTGCGCGTGCGTGTATACTGTAGTGTCTTGGTGACGATGTAACTGGGGGAATTATAGGCAGTGCAAAGGGGTTCGATGACGCGTTTCATGGAGGAGTGGAGATCGAGCGTTCATAGTGTGAATGTGAACGGTACGCGGAAGCGATGAGTGACAGTGTACGGCGGTGCGAATATTGTGTTGCGTGTATTTACTCGGTGTGATATTGTGCGATTGTGTTATATACATATTTCATCGTTCATCATCTGTTCTGCAATACAACTACAAGCTATTTCGGCCATGTCGGTGCACGCTGATGAACAAGGGATCAGCATGGACGTGCGTCTAATTCCGGAGTTCAGTGGATCGGACGCGCAGAATATCACAGAGCGGTTGGACAGATTGGAACTCGTATGTGAACTTCGAAGCGTCACTGACGTGGCAACCGTCATTGCTCTGCGTTTGGCCGGCGGTGCTTTTGCTGTGTACTAGCAGCTACCGATCTCTGACAGAAAATTTGTGCAGAAAGTGAAGTCGGCCCTGCAAGCGGCATTTGGAATTGATCCATACACAGCCTACGAACGTTTCATGCTCGCAATCTACACCCCAACGAGACGCCCGATGTATACTTGGCCGATCTCAAAACATTGGCGTCAGTGTTTGGTGGAGTGCCTGACATGGCTCTCCGGTGTGCATTTGTCTCGGATTTGCCTGCAGAGGTGCGCACAACGTTGCGTGCGAATTCTCGACTTGAGTCGTTGGATCTGCCACAGCTGACAGCTAGGGCTCGCATACTGCTCCAAGAGAGCCAGCACAACGAAGTGTGTCTGGCCGCGAGGGAACCAACAGCAACTCATACAGCATAGCGAGAAATCAAGTGTTTCTGTTGCGGAGGCATTGGTCATATCCAGCACCATTGACCATCCAACCGCAACCGCAACATATTTGATCACGACAAGCACAACAAACAAAACGGCTGAGACAGTCATGGCAAGTCGGGAAACGACATCGGAGAGGCGTCGTCAGCGCCGGACTCCTCTCCGAGACAAAGCTAGCCAGGGCGCTACCGACGGTGTTGAGCGACGTGCGCTGGTCGACACGGGCTGCATTCAAAGCATAGCGCATGTGTCCTGCTGCAGCAAATGGGCGCGCAAAAAGGTGAGCGTCGTTACAATGAGCGGTGAGAGATTCTCGACGTTGGGCTCGGGCACAGTGACACTCAATGTTGGTGGTGATTTTGTGCCGTGCCATGAAGTTGTTGTCTCACACACAAGGCCACTGGGGTTTGATTTCATTTTGGGAATGAATGCAATTACGTCCTTGAATGGCATGTGTATATCTGCCGACGGTCATATCACATTCAATCCATGTGCGTACGATTCTGTGACACATGGCACACGGATGCACGCTCACACTGCGCTGGGTCTCACCGATGTTAAATGGCATGCTAATAATGAATTACGTGACGCACCGATTTGTGCGGCTGGCATAGACAGAAGTCAACTGATTAAGAATACTCATCACGATTCTCATCATCCAGGCGTAAGAAAGAAGCTGGTTTTTACTCGCAAATCCGACCCAGGTGTCCGTCGCGAGGTGAACGAAGTAGTGCGAGAGTGGGACGATTGCAACTCTGTAGATTCCGCCCCAGTGAAGTGGAGGGATGGACACTTGAACGTTAAGGACGTGTGGGACAGGACAGGGCGTGTGAGACGCAGTCATTTGTCCGTGAGATGCCAAGACGTCGAAGATTGTCCGTTTGTTCCAGGTGACTTGGTGTGGGCGAAGTCAACAGAGGGTCGTTATTACAACAAATGTCTGCCCGGTTTAGTGACCCGTATGGTGTCCAATCAATCAGTGGATGTTGAAGGTGTGCCGCGACATGTTCGGGACCTACGTATGCGACACACTGAGCCCGAAGTCGCTCAGCAACCCAGTTCAGACGATGATGAGCTGATTGTGAGTTTTGGGCGAGCCCCGAGGGCCAACGTGGCATCGCACGATGTCGCACCCGAAGAATCGCCTCGGAGGTCTAATCGACGGCGTGAAAACCCTCGATGTTTTTGTTGCGATGAGCAACAGGGAGGAGTGTAATTTCACATTGTTGGTCCGAGGCGCCAGAGCGAGTGATGCGCGAGATGTTCCGATAAATGGAACGTTTGCTTACATGCGATTCAACGTTTGTATGTATTGTAATGTGAACGATGTATTTAATGAGAATTAGATCGATTATATGAAACTGGAAATAAAGCCTCACAAGAGTTCAGACGACGCCAGCAAAAACACGGAGAAGAATACGGCACACAAGATCCTCTCACACTCGCACGTAAAACCACTAGACACACACACACGCGAAAAGCACTGAAACAACTATCGCCGCACAAAACACCGCACACTAAACCAACGCAACACCAAGACTCTCTCAGACTCGTCACATTCTCGCTGACGCAATCAACTGTCACTCGCGCACACACGAACATACAAACACACGCGCATACACACATACATGTTCAGTTGCACGCGCATGACATTCGAGGCACCTAAAGTAACGTTCCCAATAACAAGTCCAATAGTGCACGCGCACGCTCACACACTCTTACACACATATACAAATATACAACAATTAATACACGCACTAACCACACGCCCCCGTGATGTCTTCATCATCTCCAACGTGGTAATCTTCCATCCACCGAGGTCTGCGCCTTTCTCTTACGGGCCTGCGTTGATGCTCTTCACCGAAACTCCGCACACATACACACTCTTACACACATATACAAATATACAACAATTAATACACGCACTAACCACATGTATGTGTGTCTGTGTGCACGCGCAGCACTGGTCGCGCTGGCAGACGCCGTGTATGTGTGTGTGCAGTTATGTGTATGTATGCGTGTGTGCACGCCTGCGTGTATACTGTACTGTCTTGGTGACGATGTAACTGGGGGAATTATGGGCAGTGTGAAGGGGGTTCGATGACGCGTTGAGTCTCATGGAAGAGTTGAGATCGAGCGTTCATAGTGTGAATGTGAACGGTACGCGGAAGCGATGAGTGACAGTGTACGGCGGTGCGAATATTGTGTTGCGTGTATTTACTCGGTGTGCTATTGTGCGATTGTGTTATATATATATATATATATATATATATATATATATATATATATATATATATATAACACATATATATACATGTATATAATAACACATAAAATACATGTATATATATAACACATATATATATATGTATATATATGTCATCGTTCATCATCTGTTCTGCAATACAACTACACAAATATTCAGCACCGTTCATCGCATAAAAATCGACGTGATCAGTTGGACAATGACAGATGCGAACACTGTTTTAGCAGTTTGGCGAGCGACATTTTCGAAATTCCACCAGCTGCTCGGAGCACGATGAAGTTTGTCTCGGCGACTGCACCTGCCACAAAATATTACGTCAAATTAGAATGTTCCGTTTGGTTTGCAAACAAGTAATATTTCTGTGAATGTATTCAACAACGATGTACAGAAAAAATAACGTGATGAAAACTGCGATATGTTAATGACCACGAATCCACGCACGAATCTACACGATCCCGCAACAAAGCGTTAACTCCACACAAAACAGATACCCTCTTGCCAACGCGCTCGCTCGCCCCACGCTCCCAGTTCACACCAGTAAACCAACTGCCCTCGAACGCTCCACATTTCCCCTAGTTACCAACAAAGTGCAGTACACGCGCGCTTCCACACACAAACACATACATGCACACCATCTGCCTGTACAACCAGACACACACGCATTCACAAAACAAACACCTACCGCTCGCGCAAGGATCACAGCCACACAAACACGCACACTTTCACTCACATACACATACACACTTGCTTATGCAAACACCATATCCCTAACGCACACACACACGCACTAATACCACAGTAATACACCACACGCCCCCATGATGTACACAACAAAATTATCAGACATATTAACATACAGGTAAAGTTATACGTAGTCGTCGAGCCACGCCGGTGCTCGTCTTTCTCGCGTTGACCTTGGCACAAACTCGGGTTCCGGCTCTTGATCCACGTTCTCAACACGTTCTTGGGAAATCACCGGATCCGTCTCGTCCTGTGAACTTTCGCTCTCGTCCTCGTACTCCCTCCCAATACTCGCCGAATGTCCAGAACGTGGCGTGACACACCGTCAACTTCGACGTTGTTGGGCGAAACTACTCCGGTGATGCGACCTCTTCTCCAGCGCGTCGTACAACGTGCATCCGGCGGCTTCACCCAGACGTCATCACCAACACGCCAAACACCACCATCTTCCTCAGGAAGATCCTTCCTCGCCGACGGATGTCGCCACTGATACTTATAAATGCCATGCGCGGGGGACACCGTCGCCTCTTTATAATCTGCTGGGGCCATATTGTACCAAAACAACACCTCGATAGGTGTTGTTCTGCACCGCTCCGCCATACGCTTGATCGTCCTATGGTGCCGCTCGACGATTCCGTTACCTGAGGGTCTATATGCTGCACGATATCTGCGCTTCACACCCAATCTATCGCAAACATCCGCAAGCTTTGATGACTTGAAAGCTGGGCTGTTGTCTAGGAGAAGTTCTGCAGCCGGTCCACGTTCGAGGAAAAGCTCGTGAATTACCCTCGCGATATCGTCAGCGTTTTCCGACCGTATTCTTTTCCACACGGCGAACCTACAAGGCCCAGAATCCACGATTGTCAGATAAGACTGGTCTCTGCACTGGGTCACATCTGCCGCCAGTCGACACCAGTTTTCGTCCACACTCAGATCTCCAGGTTGATGGCTGGACGGCGCCGGATCAATCGACTGGCATTGAACGCACTCTCTGACACATCTTTTTACCTGGGACCTCGTCGTATCTGGGTCCACCATTCCCGCCAACGAGAAAGTCCTGTCCACTCCAAAATGATGTTGTGCATGGATTTCATGAAGTGTCAATGCACATATTTCGTCACTGTTTTCACGGCGTAGTTCCAGTCATGACTTGGGAACACGCGTTAGCCTATCCGCTTTGTTACTTTCAGACCTTATGAATGAGGGTTTTATTGTGATCGCAAGCTCGGTGACCATGGCGCTCAGGAGGCCCAGCCGGCGCAGAATCAGCACTTCAGCCGCACTGCTACTCTTCACTCTGCGCTCACCACTAAGCGTAGACCTCAGCCACCCCATAACTGTCATTGAATCAGTAATCACCTCAATCTCGTCCAAACCCCACTTGACAGCTAGATTGATTCCCTTCAGTACGGCGTCCATCTCGACAAGGTTAATGTGATTGGCGTCATTCGTTTTGCGCAACCATGATGCGTCTTCCACTCCTGATCCGTCTATTTCCAGCAAAACACCCAATACCAGACTGCTGGCATCACACCACACCTTTCCTTTCTTTGATTTGGGTACATACCACTTTCCTCGAACAGGGTCACATTCTTCAACCATTCCAAGCATCGAGTTCGCCATTTTCAATGTGCTCTCACTGACAACGTCCTCCCATGCACACTCCTGTGATGACCTCTTCAAGAAACTGGTTGCCACCCTTAGCCAACCCGCTACAGGGTAGTGCCCCACCAGCTTCCCACATAGCGAAAATAGGCCACGTTTAGTAAGCCCAGCTTCAACGGATTTTGGCACCTTGTTACCTCGCCGAAACATCAACTCACCACTTCCGTGAGTAACTAGTTGCAAACCGAGCACACGCCCGTTGTCTAATTTTTCTGGATCCTTTGCGACTAGCCCGTATTTCCGGAGATGGAGAACTACTTCATCTGCACTGACTATGCTTTCGTTCACCAGTATGTCGTCGATGTACGAGTCAGTGGCACTTTGAATGCGCTCGTCTTGGCTCAAAACCTTAGCTTGAATCTTGGTCATGATGCGGGGTGCGCAGTTGAGCCCAAATCCAAGCCTTGTCAGAAAGAATCTCGAATTCCTGTACTCCACTTGTTGGTACTTCCAAAGGCTTTCATCCACTCCAATCTGTAGGTAAGATGATTTTAAATCAACCAATTTCAGAGGGGCTGTCCATTTCCTCCATCTTCTGGATGTTTCACCACATACCGGTGCGTCGTAGCCTGCGTGGCATTGTACGTGCGCATTAAGTTCCCTGAAGTCGAGCACAGGTATCACCTTATTCTTGTTGGATTGGTCAACTGCCATCAAAGGCAAAACACTTCCAGGAGAGTTACATGGTTTCAGCCAACCATGTGAGATACAACGTTTGATCTCTTCGTCAAATCTTGGCTTCAGTTTTGGATCACGAACACTGTTGTAACAACTGACAGTATTACTCAAAACAGGCCACCCAGCCGTTGCCGTCAAATTTCGCCTCAAAGTCACAGTCATCAATGAAAATACAACGTGTCGCATTCTCAATGGGCGTTTCCCCGCAGTCACGCCGTTAACTCTCGCTCACTACGCTGACAGCATCTTTCACCGGGCCTACCAATTTGCCCTCGCTCGAAACACCTCGCTGGACACCTCTCGCACCAAACACCACTCCTCCTGCTCCAATATAAGCGCCCCCAAGCCTCATGATCGCGTCCATCCCAAGAATCATTCTGACGTCACCCAACAACTCATCAACTACAATAACATGAAAACGAAAAAGCTCACCTCCAACGGACAACAGCACCGTCGCGGTACCCGCGCACTCGACACTCCGACCATCAACACTGGAAACACGACAAGAACCATGAACACGACCAACGTATTGTCGCAGTACCATCGTTTTGTTGCATCCCGTATCGACAACCGCACTCACTTGATGTCCGTTGACAGTGGCTGGGACACACGGTAACGCCTCTACTGCCCGTTGGGAGCCGGGAGAACTGCCGGCGCACCAGTTCTCCCCTCGTCGTTTCCCGAGTAGTCAACGACGTCTGAAGGCTGCGGGCAGTATCGCCTAAGGTGCGATCCTCCACATCGGAAGCATTCCACCTGGCGACGTCCTCTACGAACGGCACGACCACAGTTCCTCGCCAAGTGCGGTCCTCCGCACAAACAGCACCCGCCGTACAGCTTCTTGTCCTCGACCGGTCTAGGTTGCGCGTTCTTTGAGACCAACGCCGCGTCTCCGCTCTCATCCTCCAACAATACCCGGGCTCTTTCTATCACGGCATCGAGTCCAATCGTCTTTATGTTCGGCATTGTTCTAAGCTCCCGAGACACATCTCGCGGCACACCGACCACGAAAGCATCTTTGAGAACGTCCTCGTTCTCGATTTCGGCCAGTTTTGCAAGTTTCCTCAGAGCGGACATATAAACGTCCGCGGTTTCACCGCTCCACTTGCTGCATGCGAATCTTTCGTATGCAGTGAACCGATTGGCGGAAAAAGCATCGAGGAGTTTCGTTCTGACGTCTTCGTACACCTCCTTCTTCTGCTCGTTCATCTCATTATACACATCGTAGGCTTTTCCGTCAAGAAAAAGCGGCGGCACGTTGACCAAATCGTCGATCTTCTGCAGTTTTGCAACTCTTTCGAACTTGTTTATCCACTGAACGACGTCCTGCCCTCCATCGAACTGTCGCAGGATCTCATGAAGCTTCATATTTGCCATTGTGCCGAAATAGCTTGTGAATGTATTCAACAACGATGTACAGAAAAAATAACGCGATGAAAACTGCGATATGTTAATGACCACGAATCCACGCACGAATCTACACGATCCCGCAACAAAGCGTTAACTCCACACAAAACAGATACCCTCTTGCCAACGCGCTCGCTCGCCCCACGCTCCCAGTTCACACCAGTAAACCAACTGCCCTCGAACGCTCCACATTTCCCCTAGTTACCAACAAAGTGCAGTACACGCGCGCTCCCACACACAAACACATACATGCACACCATCTGCCTGTACAACCAGACACGCACGCATTCACAAAACAAACACCTACCGCTCGCGCAAGGATCACAGCCACACAAACACGCACACTTACACTCACATACACATACACACTTGCTTATGCAAACGCACACACTTATCCCTAACGCACTTGCTTATCCCTAACGCACACACACACACACACACTAATACCACAGTAATACACCACAATTTCAATATAATTTTGGCTTCATGATTACATGAAAATAATACTCGAAACTCAATAATTCGACGCAATAGGTTTTATTTTTTAACAGCTGTGAACAGCTGCATCGGTAAGACTGTTTTCTGTTAAGAATCGTTCTCTTGCCGATCTTGATAGCAAAAGCGGCAATACACTTCATTTCAACAATATAAACGAACACATTAAAATAACATTATTTGAAAGGTAGAAAATACTTACAAATTTCAGAATTCTTAGAGGAGTCCAATTTCATTCTTCCCCCGCCAAACTCAAGGGGTTGTTATACCCCCAAATTGTCTCCGGGCCTAGGCCCGTGCTGGTGATAATTCTAGTGAAATCTACGGTGTGAGTGGATGCGCTACCATGTGATGACGAAAACGACTCTGTCGTCCGAACGGACACGCCCGGGAACAAACACTCCATTCGCTCCATTCACTCATTGAACAATTGACAGTCGAGATGTGACGAGTTGTAGAGTTGACACCAAGCCTGCCTGTACCAAAAACACAGTTAAACACTCACTCATACATCCACTGAAAATCGTGAAACCGTTCAGATCACAGACATCTAGTTTGTGTTAAAATTGTTGTACAATGGGAAAAAGTTTGAATACAACATAAAATGCGTAAAATAAATACAATTAATTAATTGCATCAGCTAATTGACAAGGAAACGCGTGCAAAACTATTGGAAAAATGTATCTCATTGTCAGAAATATAGCCCAAATACCTGAACACATTTGCTCGCATTTGTTTTTGGTGACAAAGTTGTTTCTGTTGCCGCGACAGCCAGAGTAGACGAACTTGACGCACTGTCCCGTGTCAGCGTCGAAGTGGAAACGCACAAAATGCCCTCGACATTTTCCCACGTCGGGCGCCATGAGGCACACGACTGCAACACAAACACTGAATAGTCTGGATAAACGCTCGTCGGCAAACTCACAGAGAAACACGTTTATTCAGACGGAATGTAATTGGTGGAACTGTTCGTAAAACATACTGACTTAGCCAGCCTATGCGAACATCACATCTCCAATAAAGTGCACAATATTTAGGCGAAAATTCAAACGGCAAATAAACAGTTTTATTCAGTGATTAGTCAAATAATTATCACCAGCAAATCAAATGCCACAGAACGGTGACTCAACAAAGCCCCGAAATATGATCCCTGATCATACAAGTAGACTATCTGAAATAACACAAAAGAACAACTGGATCCGCTACTGAAATTGTCTGTAATTAATAATAATAACAGTAACCCACCGCTGTTGTTGAGTCGGTCGGCCTGGCAGTGCTGGCCATCTGTCACACATTGTCGCTCTTCTCTGAGAGGCGCATGGGCGCAGCTTTCAGTGGACGCTGCCGCAGCGAGGGCCCGTGGAGATTGCAGTCGCAGTCGCGATCTGAACTGTCGGCCGCGTTGGTGACATTCAGCCGAGCACGGCGACCAATCACTCCACACAACCGCGCCACATTCGTCAAACACTGCCTCAGCCGACTGTCAAGCGAAACATACACACACAAATATAAATACACACATTCACATACACAAATACACATCACCACATATACAAATACACACACATACAAATGCACACACATAGCCACAAATTTTTAGATATATACACACACAGTGAAACTCAAGTTGACGGTTGTAATGGTATAAGACACGGTATGTGGACTGCTTGGCAAAAGTTCACATATAACAGAACATTCATGAAACGACCAAATAACGGGATATTGAAGACAGTTAGCTGCTGCAAATAAACGTTTATATCTCTGATTTTATTTAATATTCGTTAAAAATGAAGCTGGCATAGAGGATAGAATTGAAGCAAAGGGTGCGTAAAAACAGCTAAAAATAGAATAATAAATAAGATTTGATTTTTCTCGATATTTCAAAACAGAGTTCGGTATTTTGGCAGTTCTGAACGAATTAGACTACAAATAAATGCTCGGGATACAAAAAGAAAATAATGAATTTCTGATTCGTTTCCAAAGTATGATTCAGGATTCGTTTCCCAAATACTTCCGAAATGTGAATCGAACGTTTATAAGTACTTGGGGAAGTGCTTCTGACGTGTTAAATCAAACAGACCGTTCGTGACGGACACACAGCCACCGAGGCCGTACACGTCTCCTTCTGTTGATTGTCCAGAGCGCATGCAGTGCGGCCGTTAGGAGACA
This sequence comes from Sacculina carcini, assembly GCA_916048095.2. Taxonomy (NCBI): domain Eukaryota; kingdom Metazoa; phylum Arthropoda; class Thecostraca; family Sacculinidae; genus Sacculina; species Sacculina carcini. The sequence continues at coordinate 2,887,388 of OU696573.1, forward strand.
AATACTGACGCGATCTCGTTCTGCAGCGGCGAAATTGTCACATCAGAATGACGCACGACAATAAACATGAAAAACACAAGGCATAGTTTTGATATCCACATTGATACGTTAAATGTATTAGAATAACGGTTGACGAATTGCTGAAAGTGACATTACTGACGAAAAAAGAGAAACATATATTAAAAATGAGCATATAAATAAACAAAAAAGAATATAGAGAAAGAAATCAGAAATACCGTTATCACCCAAATATAATCAGATGCCATTTTCATCCAAAATTTTAAACACCAAAAGTTGGGAGATCATTATTATACACACCAAAAGATAGGTTGTTCAATTTAAAAGCGGAGGGACATTACACAATCAGCGTTCAAAATACAATGTTCGCCCACCGGCCTACCTGACTCCCAGCCCGCAAGTGGCCGAGCAAGATGACCACTGGGACCACGGTGTGACGGCGCAGATGTCACCATCATCAGCTGTACTAGAACCAGACCTGCCAGTACTATCGGCCGCAGTGCACTCGCTGTCACAGAACACCTGTCATACACACACACACGCACACACGCACACGCACACTTTTATTTTGAGGTTTTTCAGTTTATCTTTTACTTGCGACTCCTGCGTAGTGCGACTCCTCCGTTTTTGTTTCTTGTGACAATTATTTTGTGTCATTTGGCGTCCTTGGTGGTGTCATTTGGCGTCCTTGGTGGTGTTAAACTGACTTTAAGTGTTGTTGTGTGTTCTGTGTTCTGTGAGAGCATTGAACTCTAGTAATGCGCTAACGAATTCACTAGCGCTAGCGCTAACACTTGCGCTAAATCACGTGAAGTGTACATGCGAACGTAGCGGTCATTTTCGAGATATATTACGATCCGCAGTGCAGTCGAAAGTGGCAGCAGCTCTCAGGGTGAGAAATGCAGACAAGTACCACCGAACAACAGGTCTTCAGCGACAACTCCAAAATCATCTCTACTAGTTCACGAAATCCACAATCACGCAAGCACCGCAGAGGACGGAGGGGTGCAGGCCGTCGAAGAGGACGCAGAGGCGGCGTCAGATGGAGGACTGGAAAAACTAACCGAAATGAAATAATTGTAGCGCAGCTCAACGTGCAGTCTCTCTTGCCAAAGTTAACGGAGATTCGAAGCGACATTGACAAAACATATAACATAGATATTTTAGCCCTGTCCGAAACGTGGTTATCACCGTCAACTCCCAGTCGGTTAGTCACAGTTAGCGACTACAACATATACCGCAACGATCGCAACCCCGCTCGCCCCAGATCGAGGTCGTACGGTGGAGTAGCTGTCTTGGTGCGCAATACATTTGCTGCTAACGTACTGCAGACGCCCCTCACATGCGTGGTCGGTTCCAAGTTGGAGATATTGTGGGTGCGTGTACAAGTTGGCAAAAATCGGTCCATCACGATCGCATCATGCTACCGCCCACCATCCAACACGGTCGCTCAACTCACCGCCGATCTGGACGATCTTGAGGCGCAGCTGCAGCATGTTGTCGCTTCTCACAGCGGACTGGTGATTTTGGCGGGAGATCTTAACTGTGACCTCTTCAAAACTACAGCTTCAGCTTGTTGCGCGCTCCAACAAACGCTAGAACGCTGTGGACTCACAGCTTGTAACACAAGCTCGCCGACGTATCGTCCTGCACAGTCGCTACTGGACATTATTGCCCTGAACAATGGTGGCCAGGTTAAGCGATCCGGCGTAACACGTTGTCACTATGGAACTCCACATGACATATCGCGTGTGTTGTTGAAGATAGGACGAACAATCCGCAGAAAAAGAATAACTGTTTTCGGAAGACGCCTGTCACGTATTGATAATGTCGACTTCAATTATCAGTTAGCAGTGCAAGACTGGAGCCTAGTAGAAAATGCAGAGGAAACGGAGCAAAAGTGGCAACATTTCATCAGTATCTTCACTAATATGCTGGACGCTGTTGCTCCTGTTACTAAGATCCGTCTTCCGCCAACCCAAGCACCTCCAATGTCGGCACATACGTGGCAGTTAAAGAAGTCCAGAACGGAAGCTCTGATGAAAGGCGAAATGACAAACTACAAAGAAATCAACCGGAAATATCGCGCCGCGGTTCGAAAAGACACTCTCACTCATTTTCAGAATAAGGTTGACGGAGTTAAACCACACGCAATGTGGCGAGTAATTCGACCGATTATCGACCACAAGCACAACGTCGCTGCTGTGAGCGCAACTCCTGAAGAGCTGAACAGGTATTATGTCTCCATCGGACCCGACACTGTTGCGACTATCACTGCAACGTCTGTGCCGGTACCGACTCTGTTGCCGAGAATCACAACAGCTCACTTGTGTATTCAGCCGATCACCATGGGCCAATTGAGACACACTGTGATGTCTCTAAACAAGTCAAACTCAGTTGGTGCTGATGGTGTGAGTGTACGCATGATGCAGCAGTTCCTGCCTGGCTTTGGACGTCAACTGCTCGACATTGTCAACAGCTGCCTCGTCAAATGTGTAGTGCCGGCGGCATGGAAACACGCCCTGGTCACGCCCATTCCCAAATCCAGTACAGTGCCGTCCAAACCTAGCGCAACTCGACCAATTTCAATACTGCCTGCAATAACAAAGATTGTAGAGAAAGTTGTGCAGGTGCAGTTGCTGAGGCACATGGAGCGACACCAGCTGATTTCTGACAGTCATCACGGCTTCAGGCGTAAATACTCCACTGAGACCGCACTACACACGATGACAGAGCACTGCCTGCGCGCCATGGACAGCAGAAAAGTGACCTTAGTAGTGTCACTTGATTTTTCGAAATGTTTCGACACCGTTCCGCATGGAGAGCTAGTGGATAAGCTCCAACTATATGGCGTAGAAACGGACTGGTTTGAAGACTACCTCAAGGCGCACACCCAGCAGGTGCAGCTCAGGGATCCGTCAGGTCAGACTCGGTACTCCAGTATCAGGGAAAACGGCCTCGGGGTGTTCCAGGGCGGAGCACTCAGCTGCATTCTGTTCACCGTGTACTCAAACGACCTGACTTCATGTCTTGCCAAATACAGCGGGATGACTGCAGTACAATACGCGGACGACCTACAGCTGGCGATATCTGGCGACAAAAAAGACCTATCACACTTGATTCGGACCGTAGAGGAAGCACTTTCCGATATAATCCGGTGGTGCTCAACCAACCGGATGAAGATCAACTCGGCGAAAACGAAATTCATACTTGTCGGTACGAAACAGCAACTTCAAGGCATTCCACCTGTGACTGTTTCGTGCGACGGCAGCGCGATACATGAAAGCAGGACAGTCAAAACACTGGGACTGACTGTTGACCGACACCTGCGTTTTACTGATCACATTGACCAGCTCGTCCGCGGATGCACAGGTATGCTCATCGGAATATCGCACGCGAAGAGCAGCATTCCTAAAAATTGCCTGCGCAGAATAATCGAGTGTCTTGTGATCAGTAGACTGCGTTATTGTGTCTCAGTGTACGGCACCTGTGGCAAAGCCGAACTGAACAAACTTCAAAAAGTGTTGAATTTTTGCGCCAGAGTAGTCACAGGGCGGAGGAAGTACGACAGCATCGCACAACAATACCGATCCCTCCGCTGGCTAACTGCTGAACAGCTTGTTGATTATCACCGTGTTATTGCTGTGCACAACATTTGCGTATTCGGCGTGCCTAATCAGCTCGCAAGCGAGGTCACGTTAGGCGCACAGCATGAGCACAACACACGAGGCTCGACACAGTGTCTGCTGCCGCGCATATCGACCGAAACTGGAAGGCGGAGGCTGCTGTACAGTGGTGTACAGCTTTACAACAACGTCAAGGCAGACAAACTGCGAGTTGAATTCAAGTCCAAGCTGCACAAAGAGCTATTAAACCAGAGACCAATGTGACCAAATTAACGCCAAAAACACCAAGAAGCATCATATTGACTGATTTTATCTGATTTTTATTTATTTCACCTTACCATTTCCATGCGTTCTATTGTGTTTTAGCACATTCACCAATTTTATACATTTCATTCATCGACTTTTTATTCGAATTTCACTATGTACTTAAACGACAGAGCTGAAAAGCCATTTGTAATGGATGCTTTTGATAAATACATGATTACATGATTACATGATTACACACACACGGAGACACACAAAACACATAAAAACGGACATACACACATAAACACACACAAAGTGCATACATACACACACACATACACTCACAAGATTCAAACATACACACACAAAACACACACACACACACAACCATATATACACACAGAATGCACACATACATACACATATACGTATATACACACGCACGCACACACAGAGATGAAAAACATCATAACCAGTATTAAACACAAATGGACTTCACAGACCTGAAATAACGAATTATCTTTACAGAAAGACTTGCGGGGGCATCACCACTCCACGCGCGCCTACAAGACTTCATTACCACCGCTAAAACACGACTCCCCAACACATTCACACGGACACTGATACATTCACAATGATAGAGACCAGAGTCAATGACGAGAACCTTTTCTACAAGCTGCCGGCGACATTTCATCATGGCCGCTTTGCCGGGAAGAATGTAGGCTCTAGTGCGCATCCGCCGACCGGGACCACAAACAGGCGCACATTGTGTCCACGAGGACCAGGCCGTAGTGGCACACGCGTCTAACAACACACACACACACACACACACACACACACACACACACACACACACACAAGCACACATACATACATAGATCGGATATACAATGTCTAAAAACGATGCCCCTCGTTGACAATAGTTCAGTAGCGAAGCAATATTGAGATTGAGTCGTAATAAGTCATGTTTCAAAGTGAAAGGTGAATTAAAAGCAATATTTTTCTGAATATTATACCGATGGGGTTATATTCAGCTTACTATTACATTCATTACCAGATATAACAGTAGATATAACTGTGAAAACTCATTGCATATAGACAAATCGTCAAAGGCGTTAGATTATAGGTTTTTCCAACTGGTTGCAGTCCCAAATAACCTGATCATTATGGAAGAGTCAAACTCATTCCCTAAGCAACCGCTGGTTCCTGTCAGGCTTTTGCTTCTACACGTACCGAACAATCGGTGGTGCACTGGTCGAAAATCACTATTGCGCAGAATATTTGAGGCGAAATGACATTTCCAATTAGCAACCATATCACATGACCTTCATTGATATACCACATCCGACAAAATACCCTACTGCAATAATGTATTCGTTTAAACTAGCTCAAATACATATTTTTATGCAAAAACCTTCGGGATTTAACGTTTAGACAAGCAAACAAAGTCAACGTCAAAGTCAAAGAACGCAAGCAAAGTCGTTGTCATGGCATACTTACCGGGTGTGCTAGATGCCGGCAAAGAATCAGGGACGGCAGCATGCTGTGACCGGTTCGTGTGTGCCGCAGAACAGGACACAATCGTGTCAGCTTGTCGCAGCAGAGTGACGTGCGCCAGTGGCGCTATGGTGCCGTGCCCCGGATCATGGAACGGCGACGCCTCCGGCCACGAGCTGGTGATCTCGCGGACTGGCTGCGCCGGCACCGTTGGCGAATTGGCAGACTGCCAACCGCGCGCACACACCACGTGGTCGACGTTTTAGGTGCGCAAGACACCACGTGGTCGATATTTTACGAAAACGACGCGAGTAAATGAATTATTGAACAATCACTGACATATTATATATACACTATGCTCTGGAAATATCCGAAATTGGGCTTTATTAAACCCTAAACAGAACTATAAAGACACAACAGGTACAAATAAGGATCACACTCAAACATGGATAATGGCGTACAAATGTGACAACAAACGTGAGTGATGCACAAATAAATTAAATATACAGCACAAATGTATAAGATAAAGGTAAATGAAATACATCACACAATGTATAATATAGATTGTTATAGATAATATATATTATATTGATTAAATAGATTATAATACAATGATCAGAATGTTTCAGAAGCGAGTCGCAGCCTATTGAGTAAACCAGTGGACAAGCCAAATTATCCTAGCTTTACCCATAGATACACACTCAATTGTTTAGATAATGCTAGATTCGGTCCTGTAATCGTAATTGGACACAAAAATTGCTCTTAAATGCTCGCTGTACGGATATGCGTTCGTGTTTGTGTATGAGTCAGTGTGTGGTTATCACGTAAATAAACAACAATATGATGACATTCAGTTTCGCCACGCAGTAAATGTTACCCATGAAAGCTGATGAATATGGACAATACCTCGTATAAGTGAAGTAAATTGATATAATTCATTGCAATAACATTTATTACTCTGATTTAATTACCTAATTTGTTAATTTACAAAAACAGGCACATTATTGCATTTTATCGCAATAGATAATTGTTACTCGCCAGATAGGTGGCGCCACTGTCTGTGCCTGCGTCGTACAGTGTGGCCGGCAGTGACATATTGGCGCGCCAGCGACAATCAGTGGCGCACAAATTCAGCGACGATACGCCGACAATCCAGTCAGGAGACGGACCTAATTTCGAATACACACACATACATACCCACATACACACACACAAACACACACAGACATACACCCACAAACAATATATGAATATAGGTAATCCGTAGAAAGCGATGATTAAATAGATAAATGAAAAACACAGACACACACATACATACCCACATTTACACCCACAAACACACACACATACATACTACATACAATATTATATTATCTATGGGCGATTAAATATAAATGCTAAACACAGACACAGGCGCACACACATATACATACTTACATACCCACACTTACACCCACAAACACACACACACATACATACACACCTACTACATACAATAATATATTATCTATGGGTAATTAAGCAAATAAATGAAAATCAAACTAGCTCACACATACCCACACCCACGAAATAAAGAACAATAGAGGACAAAATGCAGATGGTCATTTACAACACTTGCGATGAGACGGATTATGTTAGCCGGTCCCCACCTAGCATGGTGACAAGCGAGACGAGGGAGGCCTGGGGGTCGACGGTGAGCTGTGTGGAAGTGCGTGCTGTCACATGCGGGTGCCACAATCCCGGCGCACGAGACACAGACCGCACACCACGCTGCTAGCATCAAGCGTCACACAAGATACTATTATATATGGCTGTACAGACTCACTAGTAGTACTACCATTGAAATCAATTAATAAGGTCGAATGGGAACGACGCCAAAGCTAGAAATTTGCATAAGGTGGATTGAAATGTCAATAAAGCACACACGAGCTTTATATCTAAGCAAGGTTCAAGCTTCATCGATAACATATAAATTCGACATTACATAATCATTGCATATATTAGATAACATCGAATTACATTGTTGTGTCGTGAATCAATATTGAAAACGAGGAAGACACGGCCAGAAAGGCCTATTGCAGGGGAGCGCACAATACCAGTGATTTTGTATTTGAATTTCACTCAACATACATGCTTCGTGTGATGTTTTTTTCAGCGCAGCAATAACAATAAATATAACAAACTACAATTAGAATCCAAAAAATAAAAATTGTAAAAGTATATAAAAACCAAAAATTAAAGAATTATAGAAAGAAGAGAATTCGAAAACAAGATAATAAATTAATATAAATAAGCAATTCACTTGATATAACTTCATAATGTTACTCCGACCACACTCCTCGATCAATAACAGCAATCAATAATTTATTTATTTATTCATTATAATGAATAATTATGTGATTCAATAAATAACAACCAACAATAAATATAAGTAAATAAGAATATATATGAATAAATAAGTAAATAAATAACAATAAGCAGCAATCAACAAAGAAAAATATGATTCAATAAGTAGCAATAACCAAAAATAAATTTGATTCAATAGAAAACAACAACAAATAATGGAAAAAATATTATTTAATAAATGAAAACAATCAACAATAAATTCGACTCAATAGAGAACAAATAAATAAATGTGTAATTAATTAAACAACAAACAACAATAAATCATATTATACTGCATAGAATCAATCCAACAAGTAACAATACATATTACTAAATAAACAATAATGTGCACAATAACAATAACTGTGTGTGTGTGATAACTGTGTGTGTGTGTGTGTGTGTGTGTGTGTGTGTGTGTGTGTGTGTGTGTGTGTGTGTGTGTGTTAGTGTGCTCATTCGAATCCGGTTTTCAGTGTGCTGCTGTACTGCAGGACACATGCTCACACAAACACACACACACACACACACACACACACACACACACACACACACACACACACACACACACACACACACACGATAACCGTGTGATAAAAAAAAAAAAAAATATATATATATATATATATATAAATAAATAAAAATAAATAAAAATAAATAAAAATAAGTATAAATGAATATAAATGAATATAAATAAATATAAATACATATAAATAAATATAAATATATATAAATATAAATAAATATAAATAAATAGAAAATAAAAAAAAATAAAAAAAAATAAATAAAAGTAAATAAAAATAAATAAAAATAAATAGAAAATAAATAGAAAATAAATAGAGCTTAAATATAAATAAATATAAATAAATAGAAAATAAGCATAAATAAATAGAAAATAAAGATAAATAAATAGAAAATAAAGATAAATAAATATAAAATAAAGATAAATAAATAGAAAATAAATATAAAATAAATATGAGTTGATGGAAAACAAATAAGAATAAATATGAAAGAATAAGTTATTAAATAACAACCAACAGTCGATTTCGCTCGTTCATTTGACTTTGGTCTTGAATTTGTTGAGATTGTCCTGCGAGATAACGTCCTCCCTTAATGCGTTCCAATCACCTACAGTGGCCGGAAGAAAGTCACCTTCATTTTGAAGTAAACCAAGTGGCTATCGTTACTCGGCGAGTTTACACGATTGGTCATTGGTTTTTGTAATATCGTCTAGTTCAGTGGTTTCCAAACTTTTGCAGGCTAGCACCCCCTTGGCTCCCCGGTGAGTTCCTAGCGCCCCCCCCCCCCCACAGACACATGGAAACAAACACGTGTATATTTCACAAATAAGCCCCAATTTAGTAAGTCAATTTATTATTTAGCAGTTTTAGTCGTTTCAGCAACATTTAATGGTAATTAAACATTCCTGCAATAACTTTCATCGTCGTTCATTGTCCGCCCCCTTCTTCCTCACCGCCTACCCCAGGTCTTTCCACCACCCCCAGGAAGCGGTACCGCCCACCTTGGTGACCACTGGTATAGTTTCTATCACTTTGTTGCATTTGTTGTTCAAGTCAAAATACTCTGGTGTAGGCCACTATAGTTTGCATTGTTGCGAAGTGGAGTGGCACCTGTTGAAGTAAGTGCCGCCGCAGGAGGGATGTGTCCCCGAACTCTGCCAGTCTTTGTAGCGGCGCTCCGGCCGGCCGACCGGCGTCAAACACCGTCACCGATGACGAGTGAGAGACGACCAGCACGTCGCTGAAGTGATTCAGGCTGGCCGGCGAGGGGAACTGAGTCGGATGAGTCTGCGGCGACCACACGCCCTGAAATTGCATCTGACACCATGCATCGATCCAGCACAATTGGGGCAGGAAATGTCGACTTTACGACCACCCTAATGTTGGTGTTAAATAGGGTTAGAAACAAACAAGGCGAGTTAATTTCTGTTAACTAGAATAATTGCTTTGATTGCCATTATTGCATTGTTCCAAAGACAAATGTGCTGAAAAATACCTAAAACTATAATGTTTGCATAGGATAAATGTGAATTACAGTCAAGTATATAAAACAAATTACCAACAAACAGAGCCTTAACGATGTGTTATGCAGCCCTCTGGAATCAATACTTGGTGCCAATACTTGGAAATCAATACTTCAATCAATCAATACTTGGAAAATGCATTTACGAACAGCTCCTCGGTTTCCATTAACCTGGGGACTTTTATGCGCTACTTTATGGCAAATTTTAATATGCGTGAGGCAACGGTGTACCTCAATACAAAACACTGTTCAATAAAGTTCAAGAAAAAAAGAAAAATGCTTTCAATCGCTTGAGGGCATCAACTGGTATTGGCGTAGATAACGCTTCTAAAAGGCAACTATCACTCAATGATGTTTGTCGCACGTGCACATTTGTAGTCATTGGCATTATTTATATAAACAAGCGGTTGGTGCAATTAGATCGACCTACTTTGGGCCCATTTACAGCCGGGTAACTCCCGGTGGACTCTTGGAGGTGTTGATGAACAATCCCGGACCCGGATTCGAACCGAACAAATCGCAAGACACGAGGGTTGAGCGCATACGCTGATGAGCTTCTCGGGAACTCTAGTATATTCATTGCTCACTGTATACTCGCTCTCTTCACACGGACAACACGAGACGTCCGAAGTGCCGTCTTTTAGCGCCGATCCCGAGGGAGCTCCATGCGTCACGTGAGGAGGATTCTGCGCCGAGGCAAGAGAAGGGGGAAGTGGATTCTCTTGGGCTCTGCACAGCTCCCTGGTCAGTGCTCCGTCGGAAATGAAGCGCGTGCGTCGAGACACGGCAACCATGGCGCTAAAAACCAGACAAGCATCGGAGGATTACATTAAGCAACGAACGAGTCAAGAACAAACGTGTTTTACCATTCAGTTTTATAGCGCGCAGCATAAACAACAGTGAATTCAATCACATGAAGGAGTGACATCAGACAAAACACGGTTTGTTACTCATTGGCCATAACAAGAAATTAAGAAAAATAACTACATACAAATTAATTCATACAAATATCACTCAGATCAGAACCGTATAAGCAAATACACCAGTCAATGCTGCAGAAAAGCAGCGCCGTTGCAAGGTCTTATGGGGCCCCTCCTCGAATGCAATAATTGGGCCACCATTACAATTAAAGCACCTTTATAATAGAGGTACGACTTTGGGAAAACGCAATTACGAGCGGCTCCTTGGTCTCCTGAGGCCTCACGGTGCATTTATGTGCTACTTATGATAAATTTCAATATCATGCGTGAGGCAACGAGACCCCTCAACACTCAGCTCCCCCCGACAGGGGGTTTGGTGGGCGGTTGCAACGACTGCAGTAAAGTTAAACGCGTAAAACTTGCCTAAAAGTGACGCAGAGAGCGGAGTTGTCCGTGGGGGCCATCCACAACAGATGCACCTGCGACTTGGGCTCGGACGACGACTGTGCCACATGACCGACGCACGAGGCATGATGCTGTACTGCTCCGTTCGGCTTGAAAACGCCAGCAGACAGAGCGTCGTAGGTTCGCGTCCGGCTGGAGACCACCTTGATTGTGAAGGCCGTGAATTTGGCGGCGAAATAGGCAGAGTGCCAGCCACGCAGACGAACTGACAGGAAAATATCGATCTGAGATTTGGAGGGGGTGATCTCAAATTTGGAGGAATTGATGCCCCCACCCCAAATTTGACAACCCCATTGTACCCCCAATAATCATGATCTTGAACATTTTGAGCGTAGTTCTTCATGTTTCGCCCATCCCCTGCATATTTTTCCTAAGCCTCCCCCTCAGCCCCCTACCGGAAAAATCTTGGCTGCGCCACTGCCCGCATTAATGCTTAAGATACACAAAACTGTGAAATTATTCATGACGAGAAAATGACAGCGGGTGAAAAAGGCTGAGTAAAAAGCGAGCTACGACTGGTCAAGTCATAGTTTCTTAATCTGGGTTCAATCGAGTCCCAGGGGTTCGGTGAGTCAGTTTGCAGGGCTTCGGCGGTTTGGTTTCACCCTACTCGTATGATTCGTGACGTCAAGCTCTGCTTGGTCATCATTGGCTGCAGCTAATAATGCCACATCGCTTGGCCTTGATATATGTGCTGCAAGCAACTCGGTCCACTCAGTAGTAGCCTACTTGTGTGACTGTCTTGATCGTACGTGATTTGTGATACCGCTTACAATATTTCAAACACGAAGGATTTGATGAATGCATGCATGGAACTTGTAGAATAAAATAAATAAAATATATCCATGTGGGAATATATCCAACAGGAGTTACTGGGCAAATACTGCATAACTGTATATTGTCTATAGGACACCACTCACTTGTGTAAAAGTGGCCGGCCTGAAAAGCCTGAGGGTTGTTGTCAATCACAATAGAGAAACCGCCATCCCCACTACTACTCCCCACCGCTAGGTGGCGCCACAAGTCGTCGCACGTTGCCATGACGACCAGCGGTGAATGACTAAATACACACAATAACGGCAACACGCGTAACCACATGGCGGCTGAAAAGCGACTAGTTTACCCGCTCACCTAACCCACCCGAACACACACACACACACACAAACACACACACACACACACACACGCACACACACACACACACGCAGTGACCAATGCAGAACAGACTGGAATAGTGTAAACAAACTTTTTCCCGATAAACATCGAGTGAAAACACAGAACACAAGTTGTATATATGGAACGAATTTCAGCCTGCTGTGTGATGGCCAGCCATAAGAATGCTGAGAAAGAGACCCAGACCAACATGAACCAAGGTGTTTATTGAAACAAAGTCGACGGTTAAAGCACATACGCATACACACAACAGAAACACATAATTATGTGATGATATGATGGCAAAGCTGAGTGAAAATTTACAACCTATATGAACACACAAATCACATTATGCCACATGACTCAGTATCAACCCGCCCACAAATGAACACACATCAAACGAACAATGTACACATGGCAATACTTAACCAGTAGCCAATATGTGAATGATTTAGATCAGTGGTTCCCAAACTGTACTTGCCGGAGGACCTCTGGGGTTCCTGAGAGAAGGTCCTACGACATCAGCGACACAACTGACATACATAATCCAGAAAATAATTATATAATTAAAAAATATGCATCTGGTTATAGTAACTTTTGATTGGTTAGGGGTTCTCCGATGGGACTTCCATCTGAGAGGAATATCTGGAATCCTTGGCATGGTACAGTTTGAGAGCCCCTGGTCTAGATCAATGTTGACTTCATACCGGCATTGCAAGATGGCCGCACAACGTTAATTATATTGCAAACAAACCAAATTGCTGCACGAAAGACACGAACCGTTGCCACAACTTCTGAACACAACTCCGATAATACAATCATTGATCTATGTTACTGACAAGCTGATACTTTTTTGGCAAGACGAATTACTTGAGCACAAACACACACACACACACACACATATATACATACAGATACACACACACACACACACACGAATTGCACAAGGTACTGTTACCTAGCTGTAAAACCAGTGATAAATCTGATCCTGCAAGAGTTTCAATAGCCTCATAGATTGCCGCCTCATATAATACACTCAACCACACATCACACTCACGCACGGACACACGCAAATCACGATTCCACCATCCGCAAGCCTCACAAATAACCCCGCATAACAGCTTCACCTTCACACACACACACACACACACACAAACTGATGGTTAGATGGCGGACACACACACACACATACATACAAACAGATAGATGAGTGGAGACGACGGACACACACCCACACACAAACTGATTATTAGATGGGCGGAGACGAGATGTGGCGCAGTCGAGCGAATCTGTCGAGCAGCTCGAGCCAGAGCAGACTGGTCGAGGACGCAGCTGCCGGATGGCGACAGCTGCTGGCCGGCTGCGAGAAGAGCAGCGTGGCAGCGGCTAGCAGTAGCAGTAGAGCCGCGGTCGTGTAGCGAGCCAGTGTGAGACGGGACACACGGTGGCCTCCACCGCCGAGAAGACATGTCAGCCGGGCTGTGATAATACTGGCGCACCACATCCAACCAGGCAGCCAGCCGTCCGACATACTGCTACGACACAAACACACAAATAAACATACACACACACAGAGAGACCCACGCACACAAACGAATATATACATAGATACACGCATAAGCATACACACACAAAATCATACATGGACAAACATACACACAAAAATACACACACATAAACATAAACACACACACACACACACACGTACACAAACACAAACACACACACGTACACAAACATACATTCAAATAAACAAACACACACACACACACACACAAATATACACGCACAAGCACACACACATACACCAAACGTTTTCTTTCCACTTGGTGTGATTGTGCAACTGAGCACAAGTGAAACTATGGGTTTTTGGACAACACGATTTTAGCAGTCAACAATCGTCAGCACATACACGCACACAGACATACAGACACAAACGGAATAGACATGCAAGAGCTTGAGAGAGAAAATCGTTTTCTGTAGGATAATTCAGTCAAGAGACTTACATTGTGAAAAACTTGGATAGACTAGATGTTTGAGAGACGCTAAGAAGTATATTAGTTTCTCATATACAGCTGTGTTGACGCCTGGAACACGTTACACATACATAAACATACACATACACGCACATACGCACATGTGTGTTTGTGTATGGGTGTGTGTGTGTGTGTGTGTGTGTGTGTGTGAACAACTGCTGTAATTTGTCTGTGCGTTTTGGGTGTGGAAATTGCTCCGCGTAATGTTTATCAATTGTGCGCTGCCCAAATATGTATTGAATCGTGGGTGTTTGTGGTGAGATGTGAATGTATCTGTGTATGTAGATAATGGAAAATAAAAGTGTCTGCTTTTTGTGTTTAATATTATCTTGGAATATTGTACATGTTCAAATACCGCTACCAAGAAAGCCTGTCTATAAATGCGCGCTTGACACACGCTAGTCTCGTGTTCTTGCAGTGTATAAGTTATTGTGAATTTCCGATTAGGCAATAAACGGAGGGAAACAAACAAACAAAACACACACACACGTCGACTACTCATGTTTGAACGTGATTAACTGATGAGGTTAGGTTATAGGCCTAAGTGACAGCTGCTACACGGGAAGAAGCCGAAGCTTATGAACACACACAGGCGTGCCCCGTGCAGCTCGCTGTCACCGCAGAACCGACCCTCTCCACGCTATGACGCCACAAGGACGAATGAGCTCTTCCAGTGATCTATGAGGTGAATTTAACAACTGACCCAGCCCGAGTGGCAGCGCCATTGCTGATCGACACTTGTTGTGGTTGATAGCAAGCTGAACTGGCACTGACAGTACTGTCACTGACAGACACACTGACCGGCGTGGTCATACTGTCCGTAGCAGCACACACGTCATTGCTGCATAACACACACACACACACACACTGATACACACACTGATATACACACACTGATACACACACTGATATACACACACTGATACACACACTGATACACACACTGATATACACACACTGATACACACACTGATACACACACTGATACACACATTGATACACACACTGATACACACACTGATACACACACTGATACACACACACACACACACACACACACACTGATTCACTAAGATACACACACATAACAGCACACACTGACATACATACATACACACACACACACACACTGATTCAATAACATACACACACACACACACACATGGACATACACATTCGAACACACTCCTAAAATATACAACCAAGCACATACACACGAACACTCACTCACACTAACACAAATATATTCAGTGACGTCAAATAACCACACCACATCGTAACATCACTTCACACGGTCACGTCACACAGTCATATCATATCGTCGCATCACAACGTCACGCCACATCGTAGCGTGAAAGCGTCACGTCATAATGTCACACCATAATATCATGTGACAGAGTCACGTCATAACGTCACACCATAACGTCATGTCACAGAGTGACATCACACCGCTTCATCATATCGCCATGTCACACCACATCGTCACGTCATAATGTCACACCATAACGTCACAACATATGGTCACGTCATATCGTCACGTCATAAAGTCACAACATATGGTCACGTCATAAAGTCACACCACATCGTCACCTCATATCGCCACGTCACAACGTTATCGCTAACTGACCAGTACAAGTCCCGGGCAGATGTCTCGCTTTTGTCGCATTCACCGGCGCCGCCACCGCAACCAACGCAGTTGGCGGTGATATCTGAATCACAACACTGACGCGTACTGCCGCCGCTGACGTCACAAGATGACGTCATCACAGCCGATGCGTCACCGCCGGCGGCAATCAGCTCGGTGTTGTTCTTACACGCCGCAGGCACAATATCCACGGCGAGACGAGCGCTGGTTGAGTCAGTGAGGACCGCCGCCACAGCTGATGTTACTGATGCTGGGGACGGTCCTAGCAGTAGACGTGAGACCAGACGACATACTGTGGTCATGGTGGCCGTGTATTGTCTCTCGCGCTCCACAGCGCCAACCGTCTGTACAAACACACAAACATACACATACACATTTACACGTTTACACATACATATGAAGAGATACAGATATATAGGCACAAATACATATTTACACACATACACACATCTATGCACAACAACACATACATATTAACAGATGCACATATATAGGCACACACATACATACACACACGTAAACATGCACACACATACATACACGTAAACATGCACACACATACCAAGATACATACAGGCACACACACATACATATACACATTTAGGCACAAGACGTTGACATATGAACAGATACTCATATATAGGTACAAATAAACAAAAACATGCACACAAACATGCACACATATATCAAGACATTTACAAGCAGACATACATACACACATTATCATACACATACACACACTAATAACCATATTAACATACATACACACATTATCATACACATATACACACATAAACATCACACAGGTAGGTACACAAATACACACACACACACGCACACAAACACACGTGTGGAAAATTGGCTGGGAGCAATCAAAGAGGGTAGGGAGGCACCTGAGCTGAAAGGCAGAGCGTGTGAGAAACGTGAGCCACTCTGTCTAATTGCCAGCGAAACTCGTCCATGCGACCTGCACACCCCTCATCCGACTGCAGACAAACATACATACACACACACGTACATAAACATACACACACACAAACAGGTATAATTCATGTGTGTGCATTACTATCCATAATGTTATATCATTATGCGGTATAGTATTGTTTAAATGCTTATTTTGTGTTTTCGTATTGTAAAGTCACTGTTTAAACGAGGTAATATACAAGAGTATAAGAACCTATTACGAACACTATCAAAACTACACAGAGCAGCTACAGTAAGGTACAAATATTTGGCGTAGAATGAATGGCCGATATGAGGCAAGGCTGTCCCGTACACATACATACACACACACACACACACACACACACACACACACACACACACACACATACACACGGACACACACATACAATGCCATCAAATACAAAGAGAAATCATTAAGATTGTGCTCGTATGATTAAGATTACAGTTTTAGATGATTATACGAGTAAATTGAATTATGAAAGCTGATGGGTACTTAACAGGCAGACACAGTCCCAACCATCTCATAGATAGATAGATTCCAGTGTTCTACAATCTATACACGGTATGCCACAATCTGTATATCAATTCTGACTCGGAGAAAAGTATAAGTCATTATTTGAGTACATCTTTTATTGGGATCATAGCGGGCTTGGTTCGCAATCAGCCGTGCTGTTTGTGTGTGTGTGTGTTGTTTGTGATTGCGGCATACATAACTGCGCCATAACTAGGGCCACAAGAGCGAGTGCGCAAGGCGGGCCACAGTAGCAATGAACCAAGAGCGGCAGCGAAATTACTCGAAATCAAGCGAAACCCGGTGAAATTTCCTTACAACTGACTTTCTTTCACCAGAAAAGCTAACACATATGCAAGTATTTGTGAAAGACGAAGCCGATTTAACCTTCTGCTTGTTTCACGCATAGAATATAAAGAAGAGTGGTTTTGACCCCACCAAAATACGATATCTGGTTCCGCCATTGTGGGGTCGTGATGATTTCTCATGTAACAATAACACAAATACAACCTTCAATATAGTTTCGCTCAAGTGCGTCATCTGTGAGCCAGGATATTACGCCTACGGACCATTACGTCTACGGACCATTACGCCTACGGACCATTACGCCTACGCTTCAGGCTCGGCACTCTCATCCACACACTGAAAGACCACGAGTAAAATTAGAATAGGAGTGAATACGCATCGATTTTATTGCTGTTTACACATCAAACAGAAAGAAACAAAAGCTAGAGTTCAACATAGCCAGTTAATTACAACTGGCCGCACAAAATCGATCAGGAAAGGTGGCTGGAAATGTTACTAGGAGCTAGCGCAGCGGACGACAGCTCTGGAGTTGTGGAAAAACAATTGGTCCAGAACGATTTGACCGCGGTGCACAGGTCGACCCGTCCGCACAGCACGCGAAACATCTCATAGACGGCAATCGTGTTCAGACAGCGCCCAACACTTTTCAGATGCTTCAAGACAAAGCTAAAAAGCTGGTCGCCTCCAGATCGCGCCCGAGAATATGATCCACGACCGCGCGCAAACCGTCTAATGCCATCGTGCATTGGGACACGTCTCGTCAACAACGAATGACTAAGCGACATCGGCAAAAAGCTGGGATAACGATCTACCGCGCTGACACGCCACTGATCGTCGATCTCAATAGCGTCGTACACGGTCACGGTTCTGTCGAACAGTTCAACTGGTAAAGACTCGCCCACCAACTGCAGTAGGCGACAGTAGATCTGGTATGTGCGGAACGGCTCGGGAGCGCTGTCTGTGTCCGAGTCATCCGGCTGGTCAATGACGGCCGGCCATAATGGATCAGTCAAACTGGCATCACTGGTCGTCTCATGCCGTGTTGTCTCGCTAACACATCGCATACTTTCCAAGCTGTTCAGCATGGCCAGCGCTGACACGGTCGGCAACGACAGCGACGTCTCGATATCCTCCCCGTCAAGGCCGTCATCCGTTGTCTCTGTTGCATTCGCGCCGCCCTCCTGCAGAGCAGAATGAAGCCGCGATAGCTCACTGACAGTCGGCAGCGTTTCAACGTCGTCCGATAAGCCAGAATTTCGCACCGACGCAAAAGCACTGGTGCTAGCTGCCAGGGACACCACTTGCAGTCGCTTGGTGTACTCCTCAACGGCGCGCCGGACGCGGCCGGCAGAACTGGACGGCTGAACTTGGTCGTCGTCGAGCGGTGCGTTGGACGCATTGACCAAGCGACGACGCAAGTTGAAGCGGCGACGAGCCGCACGCACGGAGCGCTTGGCTCGACGTCGCTGCCAGCGTTTTCCAGCTGCTTGCGACGTTGACGCGGCCAATGAGCGCCGCAGCCGCCGCAAACGCCCACTCTCCACCTCAATTGCCATGCGCTGTCCGTTGAGCTTGGCCTGCAGAACCAGCAAGTGACGTCGCTTGGTCTCCAGCGCCTCGTGGTCGTCGCCGGCCGACGAGCCCGTCCCCAGCAGACGGCCTTCAGTGGAGCTGGTCTGAAGAGGCAGTGTCGAACAGAGGCCGCAAGATTTCTTGGCGCCGGGCAAGTTCGAATTCATCTCGATCTGACTATTATCGGCCGATAAATTCGTGTCTGACATGGACGAAACCGATGATACGTCGCCGTCGAAAGCACTTTGCATTTTCAAAGCACTAAATACAACTAAATTGCTTGAGAATTTAATAAAATTAAACCTAGACCAACACAGAAAATAGAACCGAGGAAAAACGCTTGAAATTTGCTAGAGAAACGACAATTTTCAACCTGAAACTGGGCAAAATTCAAAAGTTCAACCACCTCCACAAATTTCAAATTTAAAAATCCGGAATTTTCACGTTCAGAGTTTAATACACATCCTCCAGGAATGCAAGCAATTCGCTCAGTTATGAAACAAGCGGAAATTACCGTTCTAGTCAAAATAGGAATAAAAAGAATAAACATATAGGAATAAAAAAACGAATAAATAGGAATATATAAAAAGAAACACTGAATTATAATAAGGTAGTTATGGAAGCAAACATAATTTTAAAGTTACAAAAGCAAAAACACAAGAAAAGCACGTCCTATTATATTTTCTCAAATTTATCCTTTTATATATTTTAATAATTGACTTGAAATGCTACATTCCTATAAACAACAAATTTAGGTACCATAAAAACAAGCACTCATAATTTGAGTAATAATATAAAATCAAATAAATGACTAGATCCGAGCTTCATATCACCACATTCACCACCTTCAAAGCACTGCATTAAGCATGGCTAGAATGACAATACGGAACACTGATATATAATAGCCATTACGAGAAGTTCACACATTATAACTTCCCGACGTTGCTCCCTATACTGTCTGAGCAGACAATGAGAAAGTAATCACCAATTGTCATTCATTACTGTTAATATTACCTAATATTATAATATTTTACATATATAGATATACAAATATTATGAATATCGATTATTAATCACATTATCAAACTAATACATAACCAACGGCATCACACGGCATATTAAATATTGTTGTACGTTGTGTGTGTGTGGGGGTGTATAAACATTTATGATGTGTTCACCGTATTTCATATTTTCACAGTATGTTATTCTAATGTTACTGCTCTATGTATATGCGCTCTCTCTCTCTCTATGTGTGTCGCTTCATGATCCATAGTTACAGTCACTTTGCTCACTGATTTCAATAATAACGATTTAATAATAATGATAATAAGATTAGATAATAATAAGATTTAATAATAATGATTTTAATAAATGAGTTATCAACTCGGCAAAACTACAGTGGTGTCGTTCTAACGAGCAAACGTGCACAACATAAGCATTTCTTATTATTAATCACAGGAAAATCCAGTAGTAGCATGGGAAGAGTGCTAGCACTATTACCACGCTGCGGTGGCCCCATGTACTGGAAGCGCCCAAAAAAGATGTAGACAAAAAGAAACTTCGAGAAAGAAACAAAATAATCCAATAAAATTATCAAACGAAACGGCTGAATAAAAGTGTATATACACACAATCGTACACCAGACTTCGCCAGACATGAACCAATATCAAACTCAATGCTATATAGCGTCAGCACATAAACACACACATACATGCGTGTCTCACCGTGATAACTGCCATTATTGCCGCCAGGTGGCGTTGTAGCTGGTTGTAGATCATGGCGAGGTCGTGTCGCGCCACGGCAACACGTGCGTCCAATGACTGCGCGTCTGTACGCAATGTCACTGAAACACCGGCCAACTCATGCTGTCCAATATACAAATATACATATACATTAAACCACGCACACACACACACACACGCAGATACATACTGATACACACACACACACACACACATATATATATACACATAAAATGACACACACACACACACGCATATACACAGATACACATACACACACACACACATACTCACATTAATACACGCATACACATGCAATAGCATACATTAACATACATACGCATGTATTAACATATACACTCAAATACAAACACACACACACACACATACACACACACACACACACACAAACATACACACACTTGCATATATATCATATTCAATGTTGAATTCAAACAAAAGGCTGAAAGTTACTTGAAGGCTTTCAAACGACAATATAGACTTTAAGTAGAAATAGACACGTTTATTTGACTGACTGACTTGATACATGATTTAACTTCAATCATGCTATGAATAAATGCAATCATGATCCAGAAGATGATAACAAGGGCAAAACAGCATGTTTTTTATAAACTTATTATTACGTATTAACTTATTATTACTTATTAAATACATCATTACTTCAATTAATGTTGGAATCAATGAACAGGACGAAATGGGAAGAGAGTGAAGGCTATGTAAAGCGTATGACTGCAACGCTCATATGCCTACACCAAAGCGAGCAGTGATAATATTGGAAAATCATAAAACACAGGAAACGAGACAGGGCAAAACGCAATAGCAATTGCTAATTTGAAAGAAAAAACGTGAGAAAAACACAATAAATATTGGCACTAAAGCTCGAACAAACGCCTGTGACATTATGTAATTTTCTGTTGAATATTAATTGGTGATGCTTGTTCTACTGAATGCTGTTTCGTGTGTGACACTGTGTGTGTGTTCGTACCAGAACTGTGCGCAGCGAAACGGCAGGCACAGACACGCTGCAACAACAGACAGACAGACACACACACAACCAATATTGATAATACCAAGACTCAACATCACTATATTATAAAATAAATTTTAGTGTCTATATATCTGAATTATTCACTATACTTATTGTTGATAAAAAATTGCACTATATTTTGTGTGTGCATTTTTTACCATTTTTCCTAGTTGAATGGATTTGAAATTGTATTACAATTGAATTCAGCGGTTGAGATATGATGATTAAACATATACCCTGAAAATACGTGTTTTTGCAAACTGTTTTGTTTTTTTGCTATTCTATGTTCGTGTGTTAATATATTTGTTCAATAAAAATATCAATATCGATGCAAGTCAATGTTTGCACGACTGCAAAAGTAATCGTCAAATCACAACAACACATCGTGCGCCAAAAAACACGCGAACACAACACAAAAAACAAACACTCATGGACAGGGAAAATAATTTAATCAAAACACATATTCTTCAAACCGGAAGACCACCTCAGCTCTGGAGCAAAACACACTAAGACACAGACAGACAGACACACATACATACACATGAGGTGTACAATTACAAAATTTCAAAGTCGAAGAACAAAGTTGGCACAGAGAGAACGAATATGTGATTGGAAAACTCGCCTGTTCTGAAGTATTCTAGTCGCGGTAGGCATTTGCTGAGCAGAGGCGGATTCAGCGAGTGATTGAGGTAGAGAAGCTGATGTTACAAGACGTCGTTTCTTCCACTGCGACCAGGCATCATGAAACAATACGCCAATATTAACATGCATTGAAAGTATTGTTTGCTAGTTCTGTTTTGTAGTGAAATATTCCCGGAATCAAACATACATAGCATGGCTGATTGGGAAACAATTCAATGTGGTGGTGTAATACAACGTAATATAATACAAGAAAGAATTATACACAAATACACAAATAATGGACAATCGAGAAAGATCAAAGACAAATCAAAATAATAAGAAAAAAGGGAAAATTAGGCAAGTTAACGAATCCATATCACCAGATATCATTTCAACCCCAGTGTAGGATCACGAAAATTCTCGCTAATCTGCAGAGTGAACTAGAACCTTATATAATCATATTACAGCATCATCATATATTGGGATTTAAAAATATTATATATAATATTAATATTAATATGTAAACACATTATATATATGATTTAAAAATCATACAATAATTGGGAACAGATACAAGGCGAAAATTGGCTCAGACTTGTCAATAAATGTTGGGGTACTTATTACTCACTACGTATTACTAACCGCTTACTACTTACACTTATGCACGTATTACTACCACTTGCACACACTTAAATCGCTATGCTGGTCTACACACGGCGAGAAATAGCTAAACCACAGCTAACAAGCTGACCCAGACTGGCACGATACAGATGGAACACAAAATCCGGTACGGATCAGTGGCGGCGCCAAGGGGGAGCTTGACAAGGCTGAAGCCCCCTGAGCCCCCCAAAAAATCCTGATCATGAATAATTAAAGTGCAGTTCCTCATGTTTCTCCAAGCCCCACATCTTTTTCCATAGACTTCCCCCTACTGGAAAACTCCTGGCGCCGCCACTGGCACCAACGACCGTCGCCACTAGCCTTGTGCAGTGTGGGCGAGGTGCAGGTTTTCTCAGACGACCACGCGACAATGTCGAGGCTATCAGCAGTGCCGACACCACCGCCACACTCAGACACCGCTAAATCACACACACACACAACAGTATGTGTGAGTGAACAAACACTAGCTAGGCTATCTGCCGCCCCTCACTCATGCACGCCTGTGGGTCACTTAATGTGCGCTTCTACACGACTGTGTAAGAGAACCAGCAAGTACGTATGGCGATATAGCTGAAAAGACGAACGCCGTATAATACTGCATGCTTCCAGTCATTTCATAGGAGAAGATCATTATTCTCAACCGAGCGTGCATTCATTTAGTTATTTGAGATAAAAACATGAAATACGATATAGTATATTCAGAAATGCGACTCAGATATAAGGATAACTCAATGTTTAAGTAGCTCTTTAGCCTTCCTCTAAAACGAGCCGCCCGGGACCGATGCCCTCGCTACGCCGCTGGTCAACACACAGTAACGACTGAACGAGTCAAAAATAAAACAATGATAATTATGCACACGTTGTGAAATAGAACCGCTAGGAATTACGAAATTGAAGCATCAAATAATTGAGGCCGTGAAAGTAAATGTCAATTTCTATAAATCACATTTGTTGATCTACATTTTCCCTACATAACTAGACCCACAGTGAAGCAGTTAATTCTCCAAATAGCAAACACGTGGCCAATCAGGAATAAACCGGATATTCGGAGTCTAACCAGATATAACCGGGACGCTATGGAGAATTAACACTCTAGACAAGGCTACGCTATCTGAAGATATACGCTATTTGGAGGACTGAGTGAATTGACAGAGTTTAACTATAGCAAAAACCCCCCTTTTGGCGAATAAAAAGAGCGGATTGACAATAAGAGAGGCAAATTTGTCATTGCGCCTGTGCTATCATCACACAGCGACAGTGGCGACACCTACCGGGAGAAAACTCCGCCGCCGAAGAGTGAGTGCGTGCGTGAAGAGTGAGTGCGTCAAATACGCCGCCAAGAGCAGAGGAGAAATGGCTAGCGGCTGATGAATTTAATCGGCCACCACCGACCATACACTCACCATTCTGACACACACACACACACACACACACACATGCACTAGTGTACATTCTGGAGATGTTAGCGAGTGTGTTATTGCAATGAGAGATGCCTATTGAAGGTGAATAATGGCTCAGTGAATATTGTCGGCCATACAAGCCGAGGCTATGCAATCTAACTGCATTGTGCATTGTCTTTCATCATGCTGAGTTGCAAAAACAAGCTGAAAATGTCCAGTCGCCCGGTAGTGTTGCAAAACTACAGCCTAACTTGATCAGATACACAATAACACACACTATTGAAATGTATGCACCCTGAGAGAAAGAAACTTTATATTAATAGACACAAACAAACACACACACTGAAAAGTTTGTTGTAAATTGTACATAATAGCACAATAATCCAATAACAGAACAACTATAGAAAAACTATACAAACACATATAGAATACATTCACGTTCAAATCAAGGAATCTATTATCTATTATCTAGCGTACATATACCGCCCTACTTGATTAGAGGAAGGAATACACATAATCACATTCAATGAAGATGAAACATTGAACGCGCGCAAATGAAAACAGCTATGTATGAACACATGTATGTGCCTATAACCTCAGACCGTCTGAAATAATGAAACCACATAAATATACAAGTCAATTTAATACAGACACATAGACCAGAAAACATGCCGAAAGCAAGCACTGGACAGAGAAGCTTTGTGACAGGTTAGAAAAGACGGGTGGGTGGGTGAATGGTGCGGTGTTAGTGCAAGGGCGGTGCAAGGGGCTGAATCATATACATGCCTGGAGTGCATCAACAGCGGAGCCGGCGTGCCATGTCCAGCGACGCTGCCGGCTACCATAGCGGCGGCCCTGACAAACACATGTGACAGGCGGACATGTGCTGACACACGCACACAACACACACACAGACAAACACACGCGCACACACAGACACACCCACGCATAGACACAGACATACCCACACACACATACAGACGGACGAACGAACAGATACGCACACCCACACACATACAAACACACACGCACACACAAACACACGCGCACGCACAGACAAACACACGCGCACACCCACACACATACACAGAGATAGACACACACACACACACACACGCACACACACACACACACATAAAGACGGACACACACACACATACACACACATGTACACACACACACACAGACGGACGAACAGCCACATACACACACACACACAGACGGACGAACAGCCACACACATATACACACACACAAACACACACACACACACACACACGCACGCACGAACACACACACAGACACACACACACACACACACACACACACACACACACACACACACACACACACACACACACACACACGTATTAGGCACAATGACAGCGTGCGCGTACAAGCACAGACGCAGAGAGAAAGTGCACAATGCACTGTGAGTGAAGCGTGCAAGCATCCGTGCAACAAGCACGATATCGGTGACAGGCATATGCACAAGGAGAAATACATGCCGCATGTGAAGTACGTGAAAACAAAGACATACGGCCTGTTCGATTTGCCAGTTGAGAAGTGAGGAGCTTCCGAAGTGCATGAATCGAACACTGGTTCAGAAGTGCGACATTGATTATTGTTTATTAGTCAATTGCGGTGTTGTTTTGTTCTGCTCACTTGTGAATATTTCTGCTGACAATTTCATTGTTTCGTGATATTTCAAAATTTAGTTCAGTATTACTGCAGTTCTGAACAAATTACGTTAAAAATTAATGCTCGCAAAATAAAGGACAAATTAAATAAATGACTGATCTGCGTCATGAATGACAACTTTCGATTCACTTCTGGATTCAATTGAGAAGCATTTAGCAGTACTTCTGCAGCTGAATCGAACAGACCCAGACACAATGAAAATCCGAGAACCAAAGCGTTAGAAATGACTGAATTAGAAATGAGCATACACATATATATTCAGCCAATGAAAATTGTGACGGCCAACGTATTGAGGGCGTGACAATGCAGCAATACAACCAGGCACAGACAGACAGACAGACAAACATACAAACAGGTAGTAAATTGGGCCCACATGGACAAGGTATTGCGGGCGCGGAATGCTGTTAACAAGATAGAAGGCAGCCACAGTCACAGGCGGTATGTCAAAGAACAAATGGCATGCCCCACAGACAGACAGACAGACAGACAGACAGCCCCGACAGAATAGCGAAACAGTAAGCTAGGCAATGCGTGGCCCCCATCGATTCATTTGGGGGTGGTGGCGTGGGGTGTTTCGGTATTCACATGTGTTGTATGTACGGCATCATGTTGAGAATATATGACACGCCCCGCTATGAGCAAAATTACAGTGGTACCATTACCGGTAGACTCAAGCGTAGGGGCTGAAAAATGAACCCGAGCCAGGATTCGAACCGCGAACTCCTGGCACACGAAAATTTAGCGCCTTAGCGCCACCAAGCCTTAGCCATGCCTAGCGCCGCATCGCTTCCACCGCAGGCGTGTAGTTGAAAACACAACGGTGCCTATATCGGCATTCTTGACATTCTCGGCTTTTATTATGATTGCACTTTGTCAATCCACGTCGTGACTAATGCCACATTATGCCACATATGTGCGCGATTTCTCACACTAAATTAAACAAAACATTTCATTTCCGAATGCCTCACTGTGCGGGAAATAGGCCTTTATGAGCGCGCACTTATTGCAACGGGCAAATTCCAATTAAAACTCAACACATCAATATGCGACCGTTGCTCCGTTGACATTTCCACAACTGCCATTTCTTCTCGGCACTTCTGATGCATTTCCATGTCACTAGCCGTGTGTGTGTATGTCTGTGTGTGTGTGTACGCGCGATCGTCCATATGCATGAGTGGAAAAAACCGCAGAGAGAAAGTAAGATAGATAGAATAAGACAGAGAGAGAGAGAGAGGCGAGAGAGAGTGAGAGACAAACTTGAGCAGAGCTCGGCAGGCAAGATCGGCGGCCGGATGAGGCCTGGAGTTGAGCACGTTGGCAGGAGACATGAGTCGTAGCTCGGCTTCAGTGTCAGTCTGTGTGGTGGCGTCTATAGGACTAACATCACAGATCGCTGCCAACACACACACACACACACACACACACATGATAAACCAACGAAAAGAAGCATATACAGCCCATATTTCTATAGCCTATTTGATGGTTTGAGGAGCGCCTCAGAATAAAAAAACACAGAAACTACTTGAAACCCCCACACACATGTACATATAACACACAAAATAGTAAATAAAAACATAAAATCGTAGAGATAATACATACATATATGAACACACGTACATACAATGCATGCATAGATAGATGCACACATTAAACTGGCAGCACTACAAACATAAAGAGCGGAGTGTGTGTGCTTACAAAGACTATTAGCGTGCTGTGGCGGCTGAGACGGAGAAAGCGCAGCACTGGCGACTGTGCCCGAGTCCACACAATCAGAACAATCGGCGCCGGCATCGTCCAACGACACACCGCTCTCGTCGGCCATGTAGGAGTCATCTAGCACCGAGCCGCCGCCGCCGCCGCGGCCGCCGATGACCGCCGTCACAATAGTGGCGTCGTTGTTGGCGGTGAGACTCGCAGTGTTAGCAGAGGTGGCATCGTCGGCACGGTCACGCTCCTCGTCGGACACGACCACCGACGCCGATGATGACAGATCGAGCCGGCTGACGGCACCCTCCAGCTCGGCAATGTCGCCGCAGCAAGTCGCTGTCGCCGGTACGGTAGCATACGTCCGTTCGCCGCTGGGCGATGCGTCGACATTACGTGTTCGCCGGTAACGCAACGCCGCAAGCTGCTCGTCCTCCGACGTTGACGTCACGTCGCCGTTCGTCTCACGCCACGTGACACGCGTCGATGATGTAATCGCCGTACGGCAGTTTGACGGATATGACGTCCGGCCAACTGACGGACACGTCGTTGCCGCATCAACCGCCGCCGCCGCTGATGTTGGCGTGCCGTTTACTTCACGTGGCGGACGCTCCGTCTGAACGCACCAGAAAGATAGAGAGATAATTAGCAACAAGTATGGGTGCACTACGCAGTGCAACAACAGAACACACTCGCGATCATATTAGACTTGCAATTGGAAGAAAAGGCAAAAACCAAATGCGTTCTGTCTGCAAAGCTCAGCAACATTCAACTAACCAAACACACACACACACACACACACACACATACACAGAACCTGCTGTACAACACCATAGAAAGACAAAGCGGATCTCGAACGACAAGACAAAGCGACATTATCTACCCGAAGATTATCACAGATGCCGGAAGAAAATGATTGAACTACCACGCTGCCAGATATATATACGGAACATTCACATGAAAACACACTCGTGAACACAACTTGAATATCGCACAAACACGAACCTTACTGCCTATGAGCTTATATATCAAGTTGTTGCTAAGTACGTGCTAATACGTGTATATTAATGTTATGTTATGTATACATGAATGATTGTGTGTGTGTGTGTGTGTGTGTTTGTGTGCATGTGCGTGTGTGTGTGAGTGCGAGTGTATATATGTATATATTGTACTGAAAAGCCTCAAATGTATATTTTGATGGATGTGCAATAAATGCAATTTACCTTACTTACTTTACTTTACATACATACCTTGCCGACGGGCAGCGGAGACGACCGGTGTTCGAAACTGGTGTCGGAATCGACGAGGCACGACGACGAGATGCCGACCAGCGGCAGCACGGTCGTCTCGTCGCCGTCGATGGCAGAAGAGGATGCGCCGCCGCCGCGACTGCCACGACCGTCACTATCGCCTGCCGCACCGGCGTACTCCAACTGCCCGGCCCAACAATCCGTCAAGTGTTAATGCACGACAAACATACACACACATACGCACGTTTTCGTTATACGTATACCGTAAAACTTCTATTTGAGAGGCATGCCGTTCTATTTCTGAAACCTTACCCCGTAGTGCCGTTCAATTAGACCAATGGTTCTCAACATTTTCCAGCTTGCTGCTAAATTTAGCGTGCCACATTAAGGATATTACCCCTTTCGCAAAATGTAGTCAACATTGATATATATATGGATAAAGTAAAAACTCATTTTCTGTCACCTCAATCACCCCCGAAAAATTGCTTAATTAACCCGAGTATACAATTTGCCACAGGTCATGAACCAATGAATCAGAGCGTGCCGCTGCAAATTTCCCCTAGCCAGTAAGAATTTTGAGAAGAGACGGCATATTTTATGGATGAAAGACACACACACACACACACACATACACACACACACACCGAATTATATATTTCGTCGCAAATAGAGTTGGTGGCGACTTCGGCGGACGGCATCGATGGATTGCTGTTGCGCGACTTCCACAGTCTGGCTGCGCAATCTGAGTCATCATCGGAGGCAGAGTCGAGCGAAGGAACCGGCGTCAAATCGACTATCTCGTCTAAACAACAGTTGGCCTCCTCGTCGTCGTCGGAAAGGGCAGGTTTTGGAGAGCGTGCACCAACCACAGTAGCTGTACTGTGCGAGTCAATCAGAGAGCAAGGCGCCGATTTGACACTGCCCTGCGTTGTACATACGAACACACACACATTCACAATCAGATACAAATCACACATACTTGAATAGACAAACACACACACAGATAGACATAAATACATGCATACACGAAAACAGACACATACACGCATAAAAGGCATGCATAAAATGACATTGCGTTAATAACACAACACTGAATACCTGCTGAAATATAAATATACAATCGTACAAATTATCATTGCATGTTCATTTGTGCGTGTGTATGTGATTGTGTGTATCCATTTGTGTGTGCGTATGTAAGTGTGCGTGTGTGTGCTTGTGTGTATGTGTGCGTATGTGAGTGTGTCTGTGTAGGTGTGTGCGTGTGTCGGTGTATGTAAGTGTGCGTGTGTGTGACAGTGTATGTGTGTATACGTGTGTGTTTACGCATATGCGTCTGTGTCTGTCTCGCCTGCAGTTGTTGTTGTTGTGTGCAGCGCAGCGAGTCTCGCAGTGTCTTGATGACGGTGCGCGAGCGATGCAGTCGTCGCCGGCGCGCCGCCAACGCCGCCTGTAACTGCCGCACCTGCGCCTGCAGCCGACCGGCGCCCTCGCGCATCTCACGCTCACTGTCGGCACGACACACGGCCTCCTGCTCTGTTCGACTCAGCTGAACACCAACACACACATACACATACACATAACATTAAATTAAATTAAGACATTTATATCGCGCTTTTCACCTGAAGGTCTCAAAAGCACTCACACACATGCACACACTCAAGCACAAGAGGCATACACATACACACAATCACGCTCAGACACACACACACACACACACACACACACACACACAACATAAAAGCACATATACGCACAAACACAAACATACATTCCCGTCAGCATACGCAAAAATACCCACACACAAAAACCAGAAAACAGTAGACAACACATTAAGACGACACAGCAGACATGCAAGGACATACACTCAGATTGACAATACAACAACACACACACACAAATACAAACAACATAACTCAACATAACAGACACACAAAGACATTCAAACAAATAGACAGAAAGCATAACGCAAAAGACACGCAAACACAAGTAACAGGACTCAACACAACAGCACACAGACAGCATAGAATAGCTCAGCACACACGCACACACACATAACACTGGATGATCCAGAGGGGGGCTCAGGGGGCTGACCCCCCCCAAATGTTTCCATCTACTCCTCATAACCAAGAGGTTCACTTAAAGAAGTGAATAAAAATATATTTCAGTAGAATTAGTTGATATATAAGTATTATCGCAAATCACAATCGCACATTATTGTATATGTGTAAATGTGTGTATATATCATTGAAAAATGCCCCAAGTCATGACCTTCAAACGCTACTTAGTCACTCATACATAATTCAACCCCCCAAAATTGCACTCTGGATCGCTACTAACAAAGAGTGCAAGAATCTATGTTATTCGTGTCAGCTTTGACGATGACAGTACTCAGCTTTGGAAGCATCGACTGATCAACGTGGAAATGCGGCTGGTTGCCTTCTAACTGAAGCCAATACACTGCAAACTAGAAGCAATCAACATCTAACAGATACCAGTCAACTTGAAAATGGAATAAACCAATATCATCATAGAAAGTAAAGGTTAAACGCCTCAAGTGACAGCTGCTACACGGGAAGAAGCCGAAGCTTATGAACACACACAGGTGTGTCCCGTGCAGCTCGCTGCCACCACAGAACCGACCCTCTCCACGCTATGGCGCCACAAGAACGCAATAAGTATTAGAGAGGACCACCTCCCCAGAATGCATGACACAATACATGACTGATATCTGGTATCATTTACTGCTGGGTGGACAGGGGCTGTTGGATTATAGAATTTACCCAAAAAATCTCCTCCGCCGGTTTTCGAACCACAGACCTCCCGCTTGTGAGGCGGGTGTGCTATAACTACACCACAAATATCAATCAATTTGAATATCATGATGATAAGAATGTCTGCACGCATCCCATGTCACTGGATTCACTTGTAATTAATAGTAAAAACTACGTAAGTGCACGTGTGTGTGTGTGTGTACTGTATGTGTATAAACGAATGCAAAAACACAGAGCCAAACACAGAGCCAAACACAATAACAACCTAGCTGCACAAGCAACGACTGTGTGTGTGTGTGTCTGTCTGCCTGTGTGTGTATGTGTATATATGTGTGCGTGCGCGCTCGTGTGTGTGTGTGTGTGTGCTTGTACTCTTGTATCTCTGAGTGTGTTTGTATCTATGTCTATGTGTGTGTGTGTGTGCGTGTATGTCTCTGTGTGTGTGTATGCTTGTGCGCATGTACCGTGTCAGTGAGTTGGCGAATATAGTGGTCGTGATGAGACGAGCGATGGCGCAGCTGCTCCACCAGCTCGTCAGTCTCCTGTCGCAATTGTGTCTCGTGCGCCAGCCGCTGCTGCAGCTCGTCACACTCGCACCGCAACTGTCGCACACGCTCGGTATCGCTCGACAAACTGCCGCCCCAACACACACACACACACACACACACACGCACACATACATATTTGAACGCTACCTCTAATTGAACGGTACTTTGTTGAATCCTTCTTTTGTGGCAATAGCTAAGATTGACTGATTTTAAGTATCATTATATTTCAGAAATATGCTTATGTTACCTGGTTGTCTTTTCATCCATACAATTTATCATATCCTCTCAAAATTCTGACCAGATAGTGGAAAAATAGAGCGGCATGTCGTTCAGATAGATATTTTACGGTATATTCGCGCTTACAAGCGAGATTAAATTCAATTGCAATGTCGCATTTTGCAATCATTTTTGATGGTATATTCTAAATCTACAGTCAGTTTCTGGTCGCTTTGACTGAAAGAATTCGAAAACTTCCCTGTATTTTGTAACCTTTCGTGGATGCTTTAAAAGCGTTCCTATAAAATACATCCCTGAATTTTGTGACCTTTCCCAGCCATCGACAGAAAAACGCCTAGAAACCCGACAATAAAAGACAAACATCTACTGCAGAACGTCGGCTAGACTTGGAAATAACCACCGCCAGGGGTCAGTGACCTGTTGTTGCGCTGCTCAAGGTCAACGACCTGGCCGGCCAGCTGCGCATTGGCGTCCTCGAGCTGCTGCAGCTGTTGGACCGTGTCGTCGCGCTCCTCCTGCAGTCCGCGCACCGTGTGTTGCAGCTGATCAATGGTGCACTGCACCAGCGACGCGTCGGCCGTCGTGCACGCGCCACCTGCGCCACAATCGCCGCCGTCTCGGCTGCCAACACATACATACACACACACACACACACACACACACACGTACACATACACATAAATACATCGTAAAACCTCTGTTTGAACGGCTTGCCGTTCTATACTTATCAAATCTCCCGTCGTGGTGCCAATTATTGGTTCGTTTAGAGGTGTCATTCAATCAGAGGGTGCCGTTCCATTTTTCCACTAGCTGGTCAGAATTATCAGATGATGCGGTAATATTTTATGGATTAAAAAAGAACCAGATATAATTTTTTCACAAAAAGTACAAATACAGAGTGATTGGTGGTAAGCAA
This sequence comes from Sacculina carcini, assembly GCA_916048095.2. Classification (NCBI taxonomy): domain Eukaryota; kingdom Metazoa; phylum Arthropoda; class Thecostraca; family Sacculinidae; genus Sacculina; species Sacculina carcini. The sequence goes on from OU696573.1 coordinate 2,921,370, forward strand.
GTACACATTTATTTATAAGAATCAGTCAGACATAACTATTTCCAAAAAAGAGAATTAATCAAAGCGAGATTTGATTATAGGAGCCGTTCTATTACAGGTACCGTTCAAAGAGACGTTTTACAGTATATGTGCATTTAGAGCGTCCATGTTCTGGCGACCATTTAAAAGAAAACAGAAAAACAAAAACAAACACAAAACAGAAACATTTAACAAAAACAGATTCGGAAAATAAACTTATTTCAACACCCAAAATTACACAGGAAACCGATTTTCATTCTCCAAAAGCGTAGGGTAAAAATAGATGTGCATAAATAGCTTCACAAATAAGGCAATAGATGATTGGAGCAAACTACCGATGGAAATCGTCAAACAAATCACAACACACAAACTTGTAAAAACAAGTATGATCTCTGAAAGGCAGGAGCCACGAGTCTTTGACTCACTACTAAACAACTACTATTCCACAGCATACTTTACTAGCTAATGGTAGCTAGCTAATTCGGCAGTGAAGACCAAAATGAATCTGCCACCGGCACGTGAAACTGTGTGTCAGTGGCGGTGCCAGAAATTTCTCGGTGGGGGGCTGACGAAAACACGAGGGGGCTAGGAGAAACATTAGGAACCACGCTCAATGTTCGCGGTGAGGATTTTTCTTGGGGGGGTGGCTCAGGGGGACTTCAGCCCTCCAGGCTCCCATACCTTGGCGGCGCCACTGCTTGGTGACAGTACACTAACCGTCGGCTGTCGTGCCAATGTTGCGCCAGCACGTCGGACAGCGTGTCTATAAACGCCTGCTGACACACGGACACGCCGACACGTCGCGGATCAAGCCGCGCGCGCGCCACGTTCAGCACACCACTAACACAAACACACACACATTACATTAAGGCATATATATCACACCTTTCGTCAGAAAATCTCTAAAGCGCTCGCACACACACATATATACACACAAATGCACGCGTACAAATTCAAGTCAATACGGAATGGAAGATTAGCTGGTTAGACTGGACATGCAAGATCACTAGATGCCGTTACAGTGGTGTACGACGGATATGAAAGATATTGTGATTTATGCTATGATGATAGAACAGGAGATGAGTACCACATGATAATACAGTGCCAGAAGCCGACTACACAGTGAAATTGAGGACAAAATATATACCGAAACACTACTGGAAGGTAAGAGTACAATATATATATTTGTCGAATTGATGGAAAGTACAAACATGAGATGAGGTCACGAAATGTCTTGCTAAATTTGTCGCTGAATGCTTGAAATTGTGCATATGAAGTGACGATTACAATGCATGTTGGCTGTCATGGATACAACTCAATTGTGATATTGTCTTCATATGAACTGCTGATATGGATGTTGTATGAAGCTTTCAAGCTGTCATTATTTGATTAAGCGTCGCACTATAAATGCTTTGACTTCTATCATACTGTGTGTTTGACTTTTGAATTAATCATGGCTTTGAAAACGTTGCGTTTGCATGCTATCTTATTAGCACATTGTGTTTTGCGATGTATGTTTATTGTGGTGATAAATCAACTGTAGCAGCGCCGCATACCATTAGTATAAGTTCAGTCAATATATGACTTCTCACTTTCTGACACACACACACACACACGGATACATACACAAGGACACACAAACCCAGGTATACATGCATACATGTGTGTGCGTGTTTAGGTGTGTGGGTGTGTGTGAGTGTGTATAAAACATTTGCATTGAAAATACATTTCAAAAACTCCAGTGCAGTGCAATGTAGGCTATGAATGAATGAATACACAAATGGATAACAGACACACATACACACACACACACACATGTGCGCATACGTTTGCACGTAAATCCTCGAAATGAAAAGCTTTTACTTATTGAAAAAAGGAGTGAAATGCACACTATGAATAAATATATGACAATATAGCATGGTACACATGACATATAATGAATACAGACAACACAAATGACAACACACAACAGACAACGAATTGTTATAGTTGTCAAAATGCCAAATATTTCGGAGTGTTCTTCAGGCAGTGACACTCAGCTACCAAGTACTTGAACCGCTTGGTATTTTGTGACAATAATTCGTGTATTCGCTTTCTCGTTATATCTGTGAAAAGGCTGAGGTATTTACATATATATATATCGTATTTTACAGTGTATAAGAGACCCATTCAATTCTTGGGCAAAAATTATGAAAAAATGCATATGCTGGTGCTAAAATATTTACGCTCATATATTAGAGGCCAACTATTTTTAAAGTGAAAATTTCGACCAAAAACGGATCGATTATATACGAGTAAATATGGTATATATATATATATATATATATATATACATATATATGGGTAATATATACATATACAGGTGAAAAAAACATAAAATATGTGTATTCGTCGCAGAGAATAGCATATAAAACCTAGTGGAGCTCACTCGGGGAGGTAGGGCAGCGAGTTATGCACGTGCTGGAGCAGTCTACGCACGGGCGCGCGCGCCACACTGCCACCGCTATCGTCGCACTCGCTGAACAAACGCCGCAGCAGAGCCTCGTCCGGCACACACGCGTCGTCTTCGTCACAAACACGACAACGCAAACACACAATAAATGAATACTTGGATGAAAACCGAACTCCCAATGGAGATGCTATCCAAGTTGCTGTAATCTAACCTTTTTCGATGATCCTATTTATATTATGGTTGTTTTTGTGTGTATATATTGCTGCAAATGGCTTGTGTGATATAACGATCTGATGTTAAAATGTTTGTTCAAGAGTTGCCACTCAAAGAAAATTGTCATTGTACATTGTCTATTTTGTTACTGTGTGTGTGTGTTATTACGTGGCAATACATTATAAATTAGGAAAAATACAAATTACACACACACACGCACGCACAATACATAGGGACGTTAGAGAAACGAACGCATCGGAAATAATTTGACTGGTAAAGAAAGAAAAATGACAATGCCACAGTAGAAAACATGTTAAATTTCGGTGAAAAAAGAACATAAGGAGGTGTAGTTTCGCTTTATGACGAATAGACATTTGGAACAAATGATACAACACTATCATTGACGAAAAACACGAGAGTACAGGCACAAATTAAATAAAAGCAATTGATGCCCCTGTGAGTTAAGATACCAAAAAGTGAGGAAATATAAATACTTATTGTCCCTGCTTGAATGCATTCCTACACTGCCGCTGAAGACCGGATACGTTCAACTACATTCGTACGATAATTATTGACATTATAAGCGGGTACAATAGCGTGCCCCGCTGTGAGCCCATCAATAGCGGTGACTCCCAGTAGACTCAAGCGGAGGTGAGGATGAACGAACCCGAGCCAAGATTCGAACCGCGTCATTATAACAAGCATGATATTTCAATCATTATTATTACAATTTTGATATTGAACTGACAGAGGCGAAATAATTAAACGATAACTGAGCTTTACCTGCATCCTCAACCAGCAGTCCATCTGATATATGCGCGCTGCTCAGCGGAGACGACGACAAAATCGACACAGAGGACGGGGGAGCAGAAGAGGTACCTCGCATGGCCGGTACGAGGTCAGGGTTGCCATAACCCTCAAATAGCTCCTCAGTTTCGAACAGCATGCGGTCGGCCAGACTAGGCAGTAACAAACCTAGGCAAATTGAAAAGAAAAATTCCACCAACTGAGCCTACACAAAAAAATAACTCTAGAAAGGGTTCTCTCTACGTGTTTCATTGGCAAATTTCGCGTTGTATTACACTGAGGAGCGAGCGATATTGGTGTCAACATTAAACAATAAACAACAGCAAGGCAATTAAAATAAAAATAACACACACAAAGCAAACAAGCATTCACTAAATATTGTAAACATCAAAATCAATGTAATTGCATTGAATACAAAATACGGAAAAAAACACTACCTCACAAGCAAAACATCTAACATGAACAGAACTACACAGGCAGGCAGTGGTTGATGCAACACGAGCAACAGGTCATGATCGTTGTTGCCACGAAATTTCCCTATCATGAACTGGCAACAGACAATGGGATGACGTTGTAATGTTGAATAATCCATACTAACGACTATATATGGTTTAATTACGCATAATATTAACCAAACTTTGTTTTGATAGTGTTACCCTATCTGGGGAAATTTCATGGCATCAAAGGATTTTGCAATTGTTATGATTGGCAGCCCTTGAACTCATATTTAAACGTTGGGTTTTAAATGCCCATGTGTGTTGGATTGCATGCTCGGGTAAAATTAGTTTTTATATATTGTTGTTACCCGTATCAAATGCAAATTGTATAATTTATAAATTCGAACAAATTTTATCAATTTATGTACAGATTCAAACGTTTGCTTGGCTTTGTTTCGCTGTTGAAGAGTTCTGCGCAATGATACATATACCGTCGTTAGTTTTATCACTGAATTTATTCATTCGAATTGGCTGATATATTGTATCTTTAAATTTTCTGCTAGATAAAAGTCATGGCTGAGACGTACTGACAGTCTAACAGCGGTGAACTCGTGTAGCGAGTGCGGAACATTGGTTGCGTAGGCGCCACGTGCATGGTGATGCTCACAAGCGTCACCACACACGAGTATAACGACACCGCCGAGCTCGAACGGGCTGCGGTGCCTGGCGAGCCGCCGGATGAACCTGTGACGTCACGTCGTCTCCATCTCGCCGTGCAGTCCGGTCGCCGGCGTGCTGTACGTCGTGCCCTGCTGCACTGCCGCGACGTCACGGCCGTGGACGCCGGCAACCAGCTGTCGCAGACGCCGCTGTTTGTCGCCTGCCTGCTGGACCATGCCGGCTGCGTCGAGCTGTTGCTGGCGTACGGCGCCGACGCCAACGCGCGCTGTGGTCCGTCCGGCCACACGCCGACGCACGCCGCCTGCATGGCCGGCAGTGAGCGCGTGCTCGGCCACCTGCTGCAGTACGGCGCCGATCTGCGGCTGTGCGATCTGTCGGGCCACACGCCGGCCGACTGGGCGCGTCAGCAGCCGGAGCCGCGTCGACGACTGGCCGTGCTGCGGTTGATTGAGCGCGTGCGTCTGGCAGCTCTCACCGCCGCGCCGGATGCCAGGTGGCAGTCTTCTGTTGTCGGCGGTGGCGGTGGCGGCGGTGGACTACGCAGTCTGGTGCGTGCCGTCATGCCGGCGCCGGCTCACGTTGGCCGGCAGCTGCTGTGCGGCGGCTTTTCGCCGGTGGCGTCTTCATGCGTCGGCTCCTCGTCGCTGCCGACCGCCAAGCTGCGGCAGCTGACGCCGGCCGTCGACGGTGCCCTCGAGTATTACGTCGGCGCCTACACGCTGATGTCGCCGCGCGAGTTTATGCGGTCGCCGGTGTGTGTGCGTCACATGGTGTGCGTGGACGACGCTACGTCGGATAACTGCGGCGGCGGCGGCGGCGGTGCGGACTTGCCGCAAGATCGCGGTCCGGCCGATCTGCTGATTGGCGAGGCGGACGCGCTGCGTCGACTGCGACATCCGTCGCTGCTGCTGCTGATGGCCGTCGCGTCGACCGACAACGGCGACGGGCTGGCGCTGGTATTTGAGCCCGTGCCACTGGGCTCGCTGTTTCACCACGTGCACCGGCGACGACTGCCTCTCACGGCCAAACAACTGGCGCGTATTGTGCTTCAGGTGCGGATTCAGCTTGTGTGTGTGTATATGTCTGTCTCTTTCTCTGTAAAGTAAAGTAAATTACATGTGTTGCACTCATGTTTTATACAGGTTTTTCAGTACATATTAGAACAAACATAAAATAAACCACCGCACGCATACACACACACACACTCACGCACGCACACATACACACATACAACGACACGTAACAAAGTTTACGCTTGGTATTACGTTATATATATATATATATACATTTTATTATAATGTCTTGATTTGGTTATTAACGTATGTGATTCAACTATTAATCGTAGACTCGTTTACTCGTAGACAACCATTACTCGTAGATATCAACTATATCTCCAAAACCAAATGCGCACTGATGAATATTCAGTCGGTATACAATAGTCGGTAACAAGACAAGTAATATAGTCGGTAACAATATTGGCAGATAGGCAGATTTTGTTCAACTATTAAATGATGAAGATTACAAAATTTTGGCACTTACAGAAACTTGGCTAATGGAAAATGATTTGGCAATTAACACAGAAATGACTCCACAAAATTTCAATTTTCTTCATAGAGCCAGAACAAGGGGTAAAGGAGGAGTGTTTGTGCGTTTGTGTATGAATCATGTCCTTGAGTGTGTGCATGTTTGTGAGCGCTTTTGAGACCGTCGGGTGAAAAGCGGTTTATAAATGCGCGTACGTGTGTGTAGGTGTGTTCGGCGTTGAACTACCTCCACGCCAGCGGATGGATACACTGCGCTGTCACATCGCACGCCGTACACCTGATATCTGCGTCGCGCGCCAAGCTGGCCGGACTCGAGTATGCCGTGCGTATTGCCGGCGGCACATCGTCTACTGCTGCGACCACCACCACGGCAACCACTTCATCCAGGGCTTCCACCAGCTCATCGTCGTGGGCATCCACGATGACGGCGGTCGGCGACGGCCATCGACACCACTGTCACGCGCGACTGCTGGCGTGCACGCGCGCCAACTGTCTGTACGGCTGGCTGGCGCCCGAACTGTTGGCCCTCGGCGCCGGGCAAGCGTCCATAGCGACGGTGGGGCCGGTCGTCGATGTGTACTCGTTGTGTGTGCTGCTGTGGGAGGCGGTGCATCAGCGTGTGCCGTGGCGCGACCTGAGTGGCGCGTGTATTCGCCGTCTGCTGGTCGAACAGCGGCAACAGCTGGAGGTGTGCCACACACACACAAACACACACAGAAACATACACATTGGCTTTCACACACATACACACACGCACAAACATTAGCTGACGCACACATACATATTAGGTCACACACACAGACACACACAGAAACATACACATTTGCTTTCACACACATACACACACGCACAAACATACACATTAGCTGACGCACACATACATATTAGGTCACACACACAGACACACACAGAAACATACACATTTGCTTTCACACACATACACACACGCACAAACATACACATTAGCTGACGCACACATACATATTAGGTCACACACACAGACACACACAGAAACATGCACCTTGGCTTTCACAAACATACACACACGCACAAACATACACATTAGCTGACGCACACATACATATTAGGTCACATACACAGACACACACAGAAACATGCACATTGGCTTTCACACACATACACGCACGCACAAACATACACATTAGCTGACGCACACATACATATTAGGTCACACACACAGACACACAGGTACAAATATACGCAGTATTACTCACATACACGCACAGGCACAATTATATATATTAGCTCACACACATATACACACACATACACTCAAACATACGCCTTGGCTCACACAGACACGCGCTCACAAACATACACAGTAGATCACACACATACACACACAGGCAAAAATATACACATTAGCTCACCCAGGCACAAATATACCAATTAGGCCGCACACACACACACACACACGTAAACATGTGTGTGTGTGTATGTACAGGTAATACCGCGTCTGTGTCCGCCGTACGTGCACGAGCTGTTGTCGGTGGGTTTGTGCGTGTCGGCGTTGGAGGCTCGTGATCTGCAGCTGCACGAGGTGCGTTTCATGATGACAGCGCTGGCGGCCGACCGGCACAGCTGGCACGCGCTCGGGCGCGACTGGACGCCGTGTCAGCGCAGCGCCGCCGCCGCCAGGGATAACGACGGCTCAGACAGCGACTGTCAGCGCCATCTGCCGGCCGACGACGAGTCTAGCGTCGGCGAGTCGGAGCAGGCGATTGCGGCCGCCAGCCACGACGCCACACTGCCGCCGCCGCATCGTCGTCGTGGCTTCACTGCCGTCCCGACAGGCGTCGACGCCGACGCTGCTGCGGCAGATACTGCCGGTTGTGCGTCGCCCATGTATATTGTCGATCCGCCGGTGGTCTCACAGGTACGTGTTTGTATGTGCGTGTGTGTATCTGTGTAAGTTTAATATATGTAAAATGTGTGTGTGTGTGTGTTTGTGTGTCTGTGTGTCTGTGTGTCTGTGTGTCTGTGTGCCTGTGTGTTTGTGTCTGTGTGTCTGTCTGTGTGTGTGTGTGTGTGCTCGACCCAGTATAGTGGGTATTTATCTGAACGAACTGTGTTCACGCGGTTCTATTGCTTCGCCGCCAAGGAAATATTGTAATTTATTTTATTTAAACTATGAGTTAAATTCGATACGATATTATTTCACCATATTTACCTTAATAAATTAGTTTTGTTCTGATATTATACTTATAATACTGTAGTGTCTTGTATCATGTGCGGTTTACTGTATTGCGATTGTAAAGATGGCGCGACGTGTATCGCGATATTGTGACGTGTATCGTACGATTGTGAAATGGACCAATCAGAGGAAGGCACGTATGACAGCAAGGTACAATCGGGGTCAGGCTATAGAGTAAAGTCAGTCTAGGTGTAGGTCTCGTTCCGTTAACTTGTCCGTGTTTTAATATACTTGTGAGTCAAGCCGCATCTCAGATTCGCTCGCCGTCGCTCCGACACTACAAATACATTTGACAGTGTCCAATACTAATAACATGTAATTATTTGACGTAATTTTAATATAGGCGGTTTCCCTAAGCTCTCATATATGTGTCAATTAACTGTTGTCCCCGATTGTTTCGAAATTTTAAAAACTCCAAAGACAGTAAATTTTGTATTTCAACAATACAAAATTAATCACAGCCGAAATAGTTTTTGTTTCATTTTTTGACAATTGTAGATTGTTTCCAGGTGATAATTCTTCCAAACTGTTGCGCAGAAAATGTCTCGAATCTTCGTTGAAACCCTGATCTTGTTATCAATCGTTATCTTGTTGTACCTTGTCTTCTTAATTCCTGGTGTATTTTCATTGTCTTTACACCTCCACACCTCATCATTGTCTTCCGATCCTTCATCCACTTTTTTCATTGTTTGATCAGTTATTGACTGGATCGAGATCTTGACAGCAGATAAGTGCAAGGATGGACTGCAAGCATATCTATGCTCTGCAGTTGTGGTCGAACGGAAATCGAGCGTTTCCATGTTCAAGCATGAAGTCCGAAGCGTGTCGTGAAGTATTAAGTCTGTTTGCCCAACTACTCCACAGTGTTCACTTCCGAACACATTGACCTGGATGATGCACACAAACACATGTACAAAGCCAATGTCAGTGACGGAAACTATGACGAAGGGTGAACTTTTGAAGAACGAAATCAGATGGAAAAGGAGTGAAAGAAGGGGCGATATGCGAATATTCACAAAAGCGGTTAGCATTGAAACTCACTTGAGCATGTAGACGAATATGTAGCCGCACCGCTGGCCTGTTTCACCGAGCACCTGGTTTTCGTCGATGTTGCTCACGTGAAGGTCGTTATAGTGCAGCCAGCGACGACTCGTCACGCTGTACACGTCGGACACGTAGTGGCCTGACTGTGCCGTGCGGCCGCGGTGATTGACCACGCCCACCAGCCGATACTGGCCACGTCCACCAGCCGCAGGCGGACACGAGGACACTGGCTTTGGATGCTGGTCCTCAGTGGCGAACTCATCCAGCGAAAGCTCGCTAGGGATGAGAACGCGCTCGTTCACTTTATGTATCTGACCGCCACCACACAGGTAGCGATTCAGCTGCACAATAAGCGTACGTGGCAACCGGCTGATAGTGGTCCTCACTGTGCACTCGTTGTGCTTGCATGCGGCGCAACGCATCTCTCGTCGTTCAGGCTGCATACTGAGTCTGAGTGCATCACGCAGCGACGAAAGTGGACATTCAGCCTGCTGGCGTGGCACATTGACGAACCATGTAATGTGTTTCTCGCGTCGTTCCCGCTGCCATTTGCATTGGCAGCATTGGTAGCTCTTCAATGTTTCATACTGAAAGCTGGAGTGCACCGGATTCAGCAACTGCTGTTGCTCGCCGCTGCCGCCGCTAACGTTGACGTTGTTGTTTTTGTCAACTGCGCCGCATGCGTCCATCTCTTCCTGCATGGCTCCGAACAGACGCAACATGAACTCGTTTGCGTCTTGCATAGCACATCGATTGCCAAACGCCGAATCAATGGCTGGAAACACTTCTCTTCTGAGTCTGTTCAGTTGTTGCCAAGCGGCCTGTCGCTGCGCCTTACTTCGCAGCTGCATGAGGCGCGCCAGATAGCGCACTTTTTGGCAGGTGGCCGGCAGTCGCGTAGCCGTCGCCATGCACTCGGCGACAAACGACGTCACACCGAAGAGCACCTGCAGAACGGCGTTCTGATAGCAGAACATGCCGCCGTTGGGTAGCCCCATATAGAGTGGATCGTTCTCGTGCCCTTCAGTGTGCTTGCTTAAACACGACGTAGCTGCGTGGTTGGTAGCGTTTTTCAAGCTACCTCTGGCTTCCTTGTTATTTGTCGTTTTGTTGACTGTCTTTACATCATCACCGTTCTTCTTGTCATCATCTTCCTCAATACAGATCACTTTGGTGACGACGTCACCGCTGCCAGACAACGCTGCCAATTGCTCATTTAACTTATGCAATGGGCGTTTACAACTTCCTGCGATGGTGTGCCCGGCAGCTGTTTCCGACGGCTGATTTTCTGGAGTTACGCGGTGACATTTCGGCGGCACTGTATCATTGTTTTGTGCGCATTCAGAACGCCGCTTTCTTTTGTCGCCACATACCGACTTTATCAATGATGACGAATTGGCCAATGATGATGATACTGGTGATGGTGATTTTACCGGTGATGATGGTAATGATGTTGGTGGCAGAGTGGCAGACGCGTGGGTATTGTCACGACTTCGCATGCACGCTAGTGTCTCGTCGATTGAAGGCGACTTTGAGCGCTTTCTTTTGTCAAAAATAGACGTGACAATGCTGGGCAATGTCCGTGTTGACCTTATTGGAGCCGACGTTGACACTGCTGATGATGTTTCCGGTTCTGATGATGGTATCACATGAGATAGTGGTGTTGGTGATATCATTGTTGATGATGGTAAGGATGATGGGACTGATTGTTCGGGTACAGATGATGATTGTTCTGATAGTATTGTTGATGATGGTGCCGGTAAGACAATGGATGTTTTGGATGGCATGTGACAACGACGTCGCTTGTGTGGCACTGTCGCGTCGGTTGACGGGCTTCTACTGCGACGTTTCCTGTTGCCGTCACAGCACAGGTCCGACGACGCCAACGAACATGTTGAAGAGGATGATGAAGGAGAAGGTGTCCAGGAGAGATCACACATCAGCTCTTCGATGTCTCCGAGAAGTGATTGCTGAATTATCTGACAAACATCAGATAATGATGCAACGCCAGGCAATGATGATGAGAACGGTGGTGTGAGATGGGACAACAACGATGCGAATGGGGAGCAGATATTCTGTTGTTGAAGTTTTTTCTGAGACTGACTTCCACGCTGCTCAGTGTCGTTACAATTCGTCGAAGCAGAAGATGATAGTGAATTTACCGAGCCAATTCCTGTAGCAGTACAGTTGGTCTCGGTTTTGGTGGCTGCTTTCTGGAGCTGCCGTGAGCCTACCATTTGCTGGCCGGAGATATGCTTGGCCAGTGTTGTCGGCCGTCTTCTCGGGTAAGGCTTGTTAGCAGTGCGACGACGGCACAAGGTTAATATGCGACGTCGTTGTCGCTGGTAAAAGCTCAGCTGTCGCCGCTTACTAATGCCAGTGTTGTGATGAAGACGTGCCGGTCTACGGACAGACCGCTGACACGCCGACACCGACAACGGCATCGAAGGATGATGATCATGATTATGATGATGGGAGGTGTTGGGGTTGTCACAGCTGACGGTTGCCTCGAGATGTTCTTTGAGACCGCCAGTCAAGACATGCGACGAAACACTCGGTGTAAACTCCATCACAGAACGTGATCTCACAGACATTTAACTGTCCTTGTATGCTGTGCTTCAGATGAAATCTTCAATCAGCAGCAAGAGTAGCCAATGATGACTTTTCCAACGCTAACTCGGTAATTGAGCTCTGACTTCAATTAGCAAGTTAACTCGCCAAGTCACAATAGCAGAATAAGTGAATGTTCGTCAATAAGTCAATGCCAATGACCTTTACACTGACAATGCTGAATCGTGGAAAAACGTGAATTTCACGCGATAAGCATCATTAGCATCTTAATTTAATGCTTTATTATTCAACATTTTCTTAGTTTTCAATGGTGACGATAATATTGTGCAATTTTCATGCATTTTGTATTGAAACACTTCTCAGTGATCGTTGTTATATTTTCAACAATATTTTCTTATTGATTGTTCTATGAAGAGACGTACGCTATGACCGCACTGTCCGCCCTCTGTTCAGGCTGTGGGGCCCACCCGGTACTGAGAGCAGCGTGTGCATTAGCGTCGTGGGACAAGACGTGATGCTACGCCTTGTCTGGTTTAGTACTGTTTTTGACCTCAGTTCAGACCCGCATATCCTGTCACTGCTGTTTAGTATCCTCAACGGTATACGGTCCCATTGCATATCCCCTGGTGATCCCATCCGATCCCCTGGTGTCACCAACTACAGTCAGCGCCATAAATATTGGCTAGGTTAAATTTTTCTGCGTAAGACACGAAACACGAATAAAACATGATACATGTATTCAACATTTTCAGTACTTTGTGGGAAGTCCCTTTCTCCCTTGATACAACTCAACAGTCGTCGTGCAACGGATTCAGCAAGTCGCTGGAGCAATTTTGGGTCCAGGTTGTCCCAGATATCACCAATCTCCATTACCAGCTTAGGTACTGTTGAGGCGTCCCTTTTGCGGAGTATTCGCTTAATGAGTACCCAAAGGTTATCAATTGGATTGAGATTGGTACTATTGCCGGATCAGTCGGATATGAAATCACTTTGACAAACTCGAACCATTCTTTGATGAAGTTTTTCAGTGTGAGCAGGAGCTCGGTCATGTATATATCCCTCACTTCTGCAAGCGTCGAAGCAATCCTCCAAGTGCTCGCATAGCAGCTCCAAATACACTTTTCATTGACTGAAGTGTGTTTGGGCTCTACTATTAACCTCCCAGTGTCATGGTATCCATATGCGCCCCAGACCATGCCACTATATGGGTGTTTTACGGTTCCTTGTGTGTATTTAGAGTTTTAGGGATCTGGCCCCAGTCTCAATATCACCTTTTCTCCTTTGTTCCCACTGACGTTAAACGTATTTGTTATCGCTTGCAAAATTGCGTTCTGTTTCGCCTCCATTTCTCTGTGAGCATTGGTTGGCAACGCGTGTGCGATGCTCGAATCCTAGGCCATATTTTAGACGGCGCTGGATCGTCCTCACAGACACCTCGCACAAAAGTTTTGGATTTTTTTATTCAATGTCCTTGACCGTTATTCTTTAATTTCGGCGTCCACTAGTCTCCGAATCACTTTCAGAGTTCTGATAGATGTTGTCCTGGTCCGTCCACCAACACTTGGTTATCGCCTTGTCCAAGGACAGAAGCGGTGGTTCGAAGTTTATGTGCCGTTAGGAAGGGCATTGCAATGGTGTGTGCAGTCCATCCCTTTTGCCTGAGCCCCTCCATCCACCGTGTGCAGCCGTGCAAGACCAGGTTTCCTGGCTCAGGATAATTGCCGGTGAACAGAGGGGGCCGGAAGCGGTCTTGCACCACCAGCGTTGCCTCGTGCGGGAACACATGCGAGAATTGATACACGACTCAATAAATGATCAAGTTCAATGAACAACGACGAGCATGCCGCGTGGCTCATTGGCATGCACCACCGGACGTAATCGAGGCAGATGAAGCCATGTCGCACTCGGTCTGCACAAAACGGCGCCGACAGGGTAGCCAAGGTCGCAGTCAGCTCGCATTCGCCCATTGTCATTAACTGCATGGGCATGTACCGGAACACCTACTGAGCAATGTTTTTCTCGGTGGCGGTCTGGAGAAGGCGCATATCAAATGTTAACTTGCAGAACCCTCTGGCGTTGTCGATCTTGCCCTCCTTCTCCTTGAAGACCGCCACCATAACCTTAGACTCAACTGGTGTCCTGTTCTATTCTACGAGTTCAATGACGTCATTGAGCGATTGATTTGGGTGCGGCAGGAACTGCTCCAAGACACGACCAGACTTTTTTCGGCCAACAGGCGCTGTACGGTCGTGTGTGACTATACGCGACCATATCGAAGTTATCCATTAGGCTGCTTCTTTCCGAGCACACTGCTTTGTCCGTGAGTAGATCGGTGACGTCTAAGAAGAAGTGGAAGTCAAGCTCTTTGTTCAAGTACACTCCAGCGAAGTCATCCGGGGCCCATCCGTGGAAGAACGGTTCCAACCATAGGTTCTCGGCTTGAGACCTCACGAGGTCCGCCCTGCTCCCCTTCTCTACTGAACATGCCGGCCATCGGCTGTGCACCCGGAAAAATTCTCGGATGAAGAGTTTTACACAACTATTCCGAACTTGGCGGGCGTCTTCCTCAAGGACACCCTCGGTCTGCCTCATTCATCGGGTTAGCTCCTGGGCTGGCTTCTCGACATTGATGATGGGGAAGCCAAATGACTTCCAGAGGCCAGAAATCTCGAGACGGATCTGGGCCTCTTTGACATGGACTTTTTTGACATGACCTCCTCGCAATCTCTGAGCACAGTGGAAATTGCTAGCGATGGTACACACTTGAACATACGAGCAAACGCATTCCCCATTCGTAGTAGGTCTGCGACGCCCGCGGAAAGGAAGCCTCGAACCTCGTCCACGATACATATGGTCGGATACTTCTTATGTACGTCTCCGATATGAGTGTTCAGTAGTGCTCCATGGTGGGACCTTCATTCATCATTTATCATTCATCATTCATTCATCACATTTTATCTTTTCCCACTTCAAAATGATGACTCTGGCCTACTGTAGTTGATCAAAGGTAAAATATTAATCAAAGCAGAATCTTAAGTAGATTGATCTACTTGTTGTTTCAATAACAGAATGTTGGCATCAATAAGAGACAATTTTCACAATGTGTCTCTTGATCCAAGAGACTTTCCCTGCCAAGTCCCCGATCGAGAAACGCTCATCCAAAAAAGTCAGAAATTCAGTATAACTAGAACAGAGATACTCCTACATTACTTTATACGCTAAACTTTCATCCTTTTTTCTCTTAAAGAGTGCATTGAGAGTGAATACTTTTCCCTCTTTTGACAGAAAGCGTCTGTGACCTGATAAGAGATGTTGGGTTTCGGTGACTTTGTCTTGGTGTTCATTAAGTTGATGGCGTTATTGAGCCCAATCGTTGAATCTCTCAACCGTAGATTGAGTAGTTTTGATAACCTCCTGTGTGCTGCGGAATAGAGGAATGATACTCTGCAGCGTACTAGTGATATCATCCTTAAACCCTTGGGGAAATCTACTATCGAGTTTGTCTTCTATCCTTTTTAGTATCTCCACAAATTCGTCACCTTTATTTTTGTCCTTAAGGGCGAGATTGGGTAGATCAGTCCCCCGGAATGGGTCTATTGGGTCCATGTCTCAAAATGTGGAGAGTGATACGTGTAAGAGTGTAGATCAGCGTTTCTCAACCTTTGATAGCTCGTGGCCCCCTTCAGCGAGTGGCTAACACTTGTGGCTCCCTGCCCTTTAAAAAACGTAGATTTCGTTTTGAATTGTTTATTCAGTCACTCAAATTATACATCAATGTAAGAATCTTTGCTGAACAATATAATCAATGGGACACTTGCTGTTGGGCTCGTGTGACGAGGCCTCTTATGTCCGGCTCCGTCTTGGACACAGCAAGGCGATTATCGTTACCAAAATCAACACGGTTTATGGACTTCGTTTTAATGGTCGACATGTCAGAAAATCCAGATTCACAAAGGTAAATTGTGGCGAATTGAGAGTGCATTTCGTATGCTTTCTTGCTGAGTAGTGGATAGGCATCCTGAATAGACAACCAGAAGCTGGAGATGTCTTCTCTGTTACTGAAGGCGAGCTTCATTGCTTTTGAGACCTTGAACTCTGCAAGCTCCTCTGATTCGTCTTCAGTAGGTTCAGCTTCGGTGTTGAATGGGTCTCTGTGCCATGGAACATCCAATGGAACATCGTCGAAATAAGATTTGAACTCAGCGGAGAGAATGTCGAGATGCCCAATTATGCATTCTTTGATGCCGACGGGAAGTTCAATCCTCTGCGTCTGCAGATGCTCGTCCAAGAAAGGAAACGAGGCTGTGGATCCAGCCCTGATTCGTGCCTGCCACACTCCCATTCGAGCAGACAGTCCGGCAAGCTTGTCTTGAACGTCACTGACTGTCACATCACGGCCTTGTAAAGACTGGTTCATTTCGTTGAGTCGGCCGAATATATCGGCCAGGTAGGCTAGCACCACGACGAATTCTCCAGTGGGCATGGAGGTTATTTTCGTTCTCTCGCAAGAAAATTTATGTCTATAAACGGAGTTCATACAACCGAGAGAGGCATTTCCCCCTCGATAGCCAACGAACTTTAGTGTAATACAGAAGTCCCACATGTTGCACTCCCATCTCGTTGGTCAGAAGTTGGAAGAGCCGATGATTTTTCGCCTTCGCACGAATGAAGTTGATCACTTTGACCGCAACATACATTACTTCCAACAAACGCAGCGGTAGAGTTTTTGACGCAAGAACATATCGGTGTAGTGAACAATGGGAAGATGTCACGTGGGGCCATTCATTCTTCACAAGCGTGACGAACCCTCCTTTGACGCCAATCATCACTGGGGCACCATCAGTATCACCATCACCACCATCAGTGCTTGAAATTCTGCCAACTGAGTCCATTCGCTTCAAAAAGAGTCCACGATGGCTTTGACATTCTTTGCTGTCGTTGTGGTTGGCAGAGTATTGCAGAATAAGAACTTCCTTCACCTTTCTTTCTTTCTCGTAGCGAGCAAAGGCGATCAACTGGCTCTCCAAAGCGGTGTCGGTAGACTCATCAAGTTGAAGGTTAGCCTGGAGCGTACTTTGCTTGATTTCACAGCAAATTTGACGGCACACATCAGCGGCCATGTCATCAATCCGTCGGCGGATCGTGTCATTGGAGAGCGAAACTTGCTGGATTTTCTTTTTTGCCTCTGGTCCGATCATCAGTTCCACCATTTTCTCTGTACATGGCTTAATAAGCTCCTCAGCAATAGTGTGCGGCTTCTTGCACTTCACAATTCGGTATGCCACTTCGTAGCTGGATTGAAGAGCAGGTTTTTCTTCTGGCCGGAATCCAAATTTTGGAAGTGTCGCTTCACGGTCGTACCGTGCTCGTTCCGTAGACAGGGCATCAATATTATCATCTTTCCTTTGGGGATGAACCTTGTCGCGATGGTTTGAAAGTTTGGAAGGACGTAGTGATGCATTTGACATCACCACTGAGCAATGCAGACATTGTGCGCAGTCCACACCGTCTCGAATGACCTTCGTCAATCCAAACTTGACGTAGCTATCGTTCCATTTTCGAACCTTCGACGTCTGAAAAACAGCAATAAGACGGTTAAAAACTTGGTTTTGAAAATGATCTTTCAAAACAAAACAAAAATAACAATCGTAGACAAAATTGACTTGTTACGATTTTTCTTGCTGTGGTGCACTGAAGCATACGATAATATAAATGTGAAGTGAACATGTATTAGTGTGAAAATATTTTATCTCAAAACTTAGCGAAGTATACGGAAAACCAATACGTCATGAGAACACGCACCTTTTCTTCCTCTGTCCAGTCCAGTGGGATACTGGCGCCAAGGAACGTGGCCGTACCATGGTAGTGATAGCGCATGCGCACAACAGACACTGAGATATTCCCTTCTTCCTAAAACTCTTCCCTTATGATTGTGGTTTCACCACTTTGTGCACTCCAGGCTTTTGCATTCTGAATTACATTTTTCGAAGTCAGCTCGTGGCCCCCCGGTCGAAGGCTCGTGGCCCCCCAAGGGAGCCATGGGCCCCCGGTTGAGAAACGCTGGTGTAAATGAAGGTTTGGATTTGATACAGAAGCTTGAGCTTGCATATAGGACTTGGCCTCGGTGGGAGAGGACCAAACTCTACAGACAATATCATGGTGTAGGTCCCCAGGATTTTCGTCTCCCCACCAGAGGCTGTTCTCATCGTGACGACAACTAGGTCGCCATAAATCTAAAACAGAGCGTATTTTTCTGGCAAGCTGGTGCAGACGGCTCGGCTCTCCCCTGTCGCCCGGTACAGTCTATAGAACAATACCCGCCATGAGTGACAGTTCTGGGGGTCTTGACATGCAATCTCCCAAAAGCTCTGCCAAAAGCACCATCCAGCTGAAAGTCCATCTCTCTACCAATTCTCCACAACACCATACTGACTCGTCTCTGTTTGATCGTCTCTGTTTAGATTGCAGTCATCAGAGGAAGCTTCATATTCACTGTCCTGGGTGCAACTCGGCCTCCAACAAACACGGTACTTGCTCATCACAAGGTGGAGATGGACTCTCACCGTTCCAAAACTAGGTCTCGCATATCTCAGACAGTGGATTACAGACAAGTTCCTAACTAGCCCTCGTAGGTGCTTTTGAATGAGCCTACTTCTCCTCCTCCCATGAGTGTGAGACAATGTCCAAAGCCGTCTCCTTGATAGGCCCTCCTTGGTTAAACCCTCAAGTACTTTGACAAGCTCTTTAGTCTCCCGAATCAGACAGTCCGCAATTTCGTCACGATCTGTGAATCCTCCCAATTTTTGATCTATCATAATTTTCCTCCTTCTCAGGCAATTCAGATGCCATGTATGCTCAAACGTCGCTGCAGTGGAGATACAGCTTTCTAAGTATCGGGTGGCATCCCTGTAGTCCGGAATCGCGGGCAACATGTCCAAAATGTTGGATTCTTGGTCTCCAGTTGTGCCGAATACCCAGAACTTCTTCCCGAGCACATATTTCCAACAGTGAGTAGGGGTCTCGTAAAACCTGTAAACTTGTCAGAACAAGGCACCACACACCAGTCTCTACCCCTCTTAAAACCTCACAAGAGACACACAGATAATCTTTCTTCAACTCTGGTAGCTTCTGTGTCAACGTGCATCGGATTGTCTGCCACGTTGAGCGGTAAGGAGCAATTGTCAGACCTTACTATACTTGGCTCTAGGTTCACATCTACACCCGTTTCGAGACTGCCAGCAGGCATCACAATTACACCTGGAGCCATGTTTGCCAATCTATGTAATATTGCTGCATAACACTCTCCTGTCTCATCTTGATAACTTACAATCCTCCGAGGATTCAAAATTATTGGGATGGCAAGGAGGTCTTGTGAGCACCTCTTCCCCGGGCCAAAGCACCAAGCTATGTTGCTGTCCGGTCACGGTTCTTGATATTTGGGCTTCAGCTCCCCTTTGTTTTCGATGCTCAGCTTCATCCAGCGGTTGTCAAATGCTGGGATTCTAGGTGTTGCCCCAGAGCTCACAGCTTCTGAAGCTGCTGCGTGCGACCGTACCGCCTGAATGTAAATGGCCTCATCTTCAAGGCAACAAGGTCTCACTGCGCGGGCAGGCATTTTCATGATGCGTTCGAGCGTCTGGGAGAAACCTTTCGGAATTGTAGTGAACAGATGGGTATAGGTAATTTAACAAGTGACTTGGCTCAGAAAGAAGCCTGATTAGCTTGCGAGTTACTGCTGTTGTTATTCGCGAAATCGCCACTGTCCCTCTCTTGCTCGCAGCTCTCATAATTGCATGTTTGCAGCCGCTCATGACACCTGTCGTTGCAAATTGTGAGATAGGCGAGTCATTCCCTGCAAATGATGACAATCGTCTAATCAACGCCAAGGCTCTAGGTATGACCCCAACTTGCTCCACAAGGTACAGTGCTAATGCGTGAAGGCAGGCCTCCATGTCCATTAGACAGAACCCAGTCAAGTTCACAAAACCTGGTAAGGCAGAACTGCTTGACGAGCTCAAGTCCACACTCTGGAGGTGTCTGGACTCCCAATTTACCATGTGTGTCGCCCACTTATCCGTAATGTACTAGGCAAGGTCTATTGGGGCTTCAACTATCTCTCGTTCCTCTTTATTTTCGGTTCCGCTCACGAAAATCTCTGTAATCTGCATTCCTAGAGGTAGTTCAGTATACAATGGTTGTGTCGGTAGGTCGAAGCTCGACCTTCCAACCTCCACAGTACATTCTCGACAATTGAACGACAAAGCCCATCGTCCTGATGTATTCAACTTCTCGTACTCCATAATACACAGTCTGGATAAGCCACAGAGAATCGACGCCTGAAAACAGCGTATAATCAGTCGATTGCTTCGCGAACCGAACAGTTGTGTCTGTCATGATCGTACAATGGGTGCTAAAATTGTACAATGAATTGAGCATGACACCGTGAGAAGATGCGTCATCCAATAACCGGTGCTGAATTGACCCACCAACCACTTTCCTCGTCACACGGACCAAGTCTTCAATCGGCACGGTGGTCTTCTCAGCACACATCCTTAGGAGCAATGTCGCGAGGCTGGAGTTGTCCCCAACTACCCATGAGAGCATATCAGTGATTTGCTTCAACGACGACACCATGGACGTGCTATCCATAATGGCAAGATTTGATCGTCGAGTCCGCATTGTTGTCATAGAGCCCACGTAGGGTCGGTGCGGACCTCTTGTGCTCAACTTGTTTGCCCCCTCTTCCACTGTTATCAAGATTGAGCAGCTGGGGTCAATGAGATCAGAGTCCTATCTGGAGAGCAAACACTGATCTACAGTTGACGGCATGGTCACTCCTTTCATCTTAATCCCCCATGACTTTTCCCGAAGCTCTTGGCTGATGGAGTTACTACAGTCTGAATAAGGTCTTAGAAGGACATCTTCGATAGTCCTTGGACATCACGGCGTCTACATGCTAAAGTCTCGCTCGGATGTACGCTAGAACTCCTTCATCCATCGAGCTCGCCGGGTGTCTGAAATCTGCTTCTGAGACGTTGGTCCCTTCACTTTGCTCTAAGGTCTGCCGTACACTTCTCGATGTACTGTACTGCCCGACGACTTTGTCGCTCAGAGCAACATTTGACAACTTGAACATGTGGACAGCGACACGCGGGTTGAACATCTCCAACTTGAGCAAATCTGTCACCAACTCTGACCGCTGCTGTGTAGATTCGATGGCGAACAGATACACGATACCAGGGTTTCTGACGATGAGCGGGAGGTTCTCCTTTACCCTTCTTCTGATCACGTTCTCGGCGGTGTGAGGCATAGAGAGGTTGAGTGCAAAAGGATTAATAAGTAACAACTCCAAGTCTCGACGTGATGATAGACTGACGTCAGTGAGCTTGGACACCGACGAAAATATCACAGGATCGTATGTTGACAGGAACATGAGCCACGATACACAGTCTGTAAGTGCATCTGTCTTACCTCGAAATCTAAAATCACTGAACTGCATGATCGGAAGACCACCAACACACGCGGGTACATACAATAACGAACAAACATCATATTCACACCAACCCCCACACACATCATCCCACAGCACATCCGCACATTCAATCAGAGTTAACAAATAAGCACAATGGGGTGTTACGTCCACACTTGCTACTGTTTTGCCCGCGGAAAACAAAGATGAGATCCTACGAGAGAAAATATGTTTACCATCATTGCTCTCGGAATTGATACGTGAAGCCCGCTTCAACTATGAACTCACGGCTGCACCCCTGAAATGGTAGATCTTGCTATATTCGAAGAGCACAGTCGAGAGCCAGGTTTCATCGGGCTTCAGTGTCATGCGAAGGCGTGAAGAGCGATCCGCAAGACTCAGCACAAACGCCGAGATGAAATCATTCGCTGTCTGGCCACGTCGATCAAGAACGTGCTGGGGAGGGATCTCAATGATGATCACCTGATTATCGCCTTGACCCAAGAGTGTAGCTGTCGTTCCTTTCTCCTCTGCGACTGCAAGAATGGTACACTGTATGTGGAGGATCCACCCCTTCTGTCGCATTCTCTCCAATTATACACAATTATGGGAAGATCTGAGAAAATGTAAAAACCCGCTTCAAGCCAAACAATGCATCTAGCTCCATAAAGAGAGGTGAAGATGAGTTGTGGGACATTGATAGACACCACCGAGAGTTGTCTAGGCCAGGGGTCGCCAAACTTTTTTCACAGTGGGCCGGATAACTGAAAGAATGACGAGCGCGGGCCGCATAATCATTCTGTTCAATACTTGCAAGCCAGAACGAAAACTCTGGGAAAAAAGACGAAAAACTAAGTTTAGTATTCCATGTTAATCAAAAAACAAAGACAACCAAGTTGTTTGCTCACAGACATAAGTTGTTCCAAACACTGATGCCATACCAGCGGCAAATTTCTACAATTTCGGAAACTCAGGATCAGGTGAGCAGCGGTAAAATTCGACAAGTTTTCCTTCTCTGTGCTTCTCTTTCAACAAGTCATTTGCTTGCAAATCAATGAGCTCCAACTGTAGTTCAACTTGCACATCATCGCGGTTACAATCGAACGGATTCTGGAACAGAAGAATATCACTCTCAGTTCTGTCGAGATCTGAAATTCTCTCCAAAAATGCTTCTTCAAGTCACGAATAATCTTTTTTGGAAAATCGAGGTTGACATCTTCAGCTATTGAAGCGCAAAACTCTCTGAAACAGTGAAAATGAGAGGAGTTTTATCATTCCAGTTGTGCTTCAAACAATGAAAGCTTTCTCCGAAATCCTTTGATGATTCTGTAGACATCACAGATGAGGTAATACTTTCCCTGAAGTTTCAAGTTCAGTTCATTCATGTGGGGTGTGATGTCGACCAAAAAAGACAACTTTGACAGCCAGATAGGATCTGACAGCTGTGGATCGGCTCTATCTTTTTCAGTGAGAAAAACATATATTTCTTTTCGGAGCTTGTAAAAACAAAACAGGACTTTACCACAGCTGAGCCATCTCACTGCTGTGTAATAAGGCAAGTCACAGAAATCAGAATAAATTTCTTCAAGAAAAGCCTGGAACTGAAGGTGATTGAGTGCATGTCCCCGAATGAAATTCACAGCAGAAACGACTGGTTTCAGTACACAAGAAAAATCTAAGGTTTTCCCACTGAGTGCTTGCTGATGTATGATGCAGTGTATGAACAGAGCGCCTGGAATTTGAAGATCTTCCAACTGAGTCCTGATCTGCCCCACCAGACCCTACCTCCCTCCAGGCATGTTTTTACCTCCATCAACTGCAACACCTCGAAGCTGATTCCACTGAAGGTTGTAGTCTTGCAAAGTTTTCTGCACTTCCATGAAAATGTATTTTCCAGTTGTTGTTCCATGCATGCTGCAAACGGATGCCAACTCTTCTGTTATCTGAAAGTCCAAATTGACACCACGAATGAATACGAGAAGTTGTGACGTACTGGAGATATCAGTGGACTCATCCAGCGCCAGAGAATACCACAGGAAGTTCCTAGCTTTCTCACGTATCTGTAGCTCTATGTTCTCTCCAAGTTCTTCTGTTCTCCGCAAAACTAAACTTGTCGAAAGGCTGATACTTCCAAACAAATCGGTTTTCTCAGGACACAAGTCATTTGCTGCTTCCATCATACACGCTTTGACGAAGTTGCCATCAGTAAACGGTTTTCCTCGGACTGCCATCTTATGCACTATTTTGTAACTTGTACGAGTGACAGATTAATTTTCAGCAAACTTTCTCGTGAAGACGTTTATTTGAGTTTCTAAACCACGTTTCATGGACTCATATTTCTCATAGCGTAACTTTCCAGAAAACTTTGAATATGTTGATAGATGTTTTGTTTCATAGTGACGCCTAATATTGTACTCTTTCAAAACGGAAACACTTTCGCTACATATCACACAACTAGCTTTCTGGTCCTTTGTATCCACAAAGAAGTACTTTACTCCCCATTCTTCATTGAAAACGCGACACTCGGCGTCCACTTTTCTTTTCTTAGAAGCCATAATGAAGGGTGAGGAAAACGGGATCTGAAAATAAAAAGAAATTGAATTAGAAGCATAATTAATACCCTATTGAAACATAAGTAAAGCAGAAGATTCAGGGGTCACTGCACAGTGTGGCAAAAATTCATTGTAAACAATTTGCCACACTGTGCACTGGTGAAACTACGGCTCACCAAATGTATATATAAAGCTTATAGGTACATTTAGTAATAGAATATATCACATAATAAGGTGAGGTGAATAACACGAGGCTTCTATAGCATTATTATACTATGTTTGTTACTTTATGACCTCTAATCACACTTGTAGTCCACTTACCTATCACTGTCAAACAAAGAAATCCTTGTTACATACCTATATAATGGATGACAGGCAAAAAGAAGTAAATATTACTGGAGCGTCGGACCTGTGTTGACAGCCGGACTCATCTAGGGGTGGGAAAGATGCGTGTTTGTGTGTGTAGCCATGGAAATCATGGTGACGTCAGAGCGTAGGCGGAGCTACCACGAGCCGAGGAAGGACGTCAGTTCACCGTCGACGGGCCTGGTGAATTGACGTCGCGGGCCGGATTCGGCCCGCGGGCCGTAGTTTGGTGACCCCTGGTCTAGGCTGACAAAACCATACTTTGGCTCTTCCGCCCCGAAGGTTGCTGTCATGGCACAAAGGGTATCAAGCAGGACTTTTTCCGACATAGTCGTGGACTGTTCACGAATGAACGGGAAGATGTTCTTCGCAATGTTCCGATCAGTTGATGTCTGATATATGCGCAACTCCTGCGTCAGCTTACAGAAACACCTTGCATTCTTGACCTTCGCTTCCTTCTCCTTCATGATGGCTATCATTATTCTCCACTCATAGGGTATGTCGCCCTCCTCGATCTTTTCCAACACCTGCTTGACTGATAGGTTCGGTTCACACAGACACTTAACACGCTCTCTTCACGACCCTTCCTCATTGGTGCTCTGGAACCGTAGATCACTTGACGAGCATGCCGATCAAATCCTGTGATCGTCTCGTCTCGTCCAGTGCAGACTGCTTTATCCGTCAGGAGCTCAGACATGTCAGTCGTGTAATCGTAGCTCATATTTTTCTCCAACAATACTAAATCAAAGTCTGAAGTTGACCAACCTCCCGCTCCGGTCTCCAGCCACTTACCCTCTCTCACGGAGCGTTCGATGCCGGTTCTGACACACGGGAGCAACAAACATTTTTGGCCACTGACTGTACCTTGAAAAATATGAGCGGATAAACACCTTTCTAAACATGTTGCGCGTCTCGGCTGCAACTCCCTCTCCTACCACCGAGTTATCAGTCATTCTTTCCCTTAGGTCAGCTGCGGTCTTCACTGAGTCAACAACAACAACAACAGGGAAGCCGAACGATTTCCACAATCCACTGATCTCTAGCCGCATTTTCGCTTCGGTGCCTGTGCACACAGGCGACATCATGAACTTGAATGTGCGAGTGTTCATGATCCACTGTTGGAGTTTCCGCAGTTGCTGGCCGAACGAGAGCCTCATGACCTTCTCGTGACTCTCCAAGACAACTGCTATCCTGAGCGATGGTATCAGTTTCCAGACAGACGAAAACTCATTCCGATGGGCAATCAGGTCTGCACGTCCAGCCGACATGAATCGACTGACTTCATTGTACAGAGAAAAACCTGGGTACTTTCCATAGACATCTGCAATATTGCTGTAAAGCAGTTCTTCTTCATGGCTCTCGATGAGGGAGAGCGTACTCAGCCAAATAGCATATGTGCCGAATATATTCTTCGATGGATGTCCTCTCTGTCCGAGCATCACTACAACGATGTCACCGTAAAACTCAGCCTGGATCCGAAGCTCTGTCACCTTCTTGTAAGCTCCAACTTTTGCATCCATCTTTCGATATGCAGCAGCGAACCATCTCTTCCAACTGTTCCATATTTCAACCCCATCTGACATAATGTCTGCTGGGCAAACGTGTACTTGTCTGGTGCCTGCAGACGTTGTGAGCGACCTGTCTATAGCAGCATGATAAACCCTTAAGGCAGTTGTCACAGAACGACCCAAGCTAGGTCTGTCTTTGCTGAGGTAAGGAGGACATGACTCAATGTGGGAGCAGAGATCTGCCTGGAAGGACTTCCAATTGTAAGATCGAACCAATTCACGGTGATCCTTCAGAAGCAACCGGTGCTCATTCTTCAACTCTTCGGGCCTGTTGATGTTATCACGGATGCAGCTCATCTCGCTATCGAGAATGATAGACGCCAGGTGGCGGTCTACGCGAAACACACTGCTCATTTCACTGAAAAATCCAATGGCTTAGTATAGAAACAAAACACATTTTACTAACAAGGTGAGAGTTTGATTACTTTTCATTTGTCGGTGTAATGACGGTTTTATCATTATCACCGTTCTTGTTGTCATCATCTTCCTCAATACAGATAACTTTGGTGACTATATCACCGCTGCCAGACAACGCTGCAGATGATGATGACGCAGATGATGTTTGTTCTGATAGCATTGTTGATGATGATGGTGCCGGTAAGACAGTGGATGTCTTGGATGACATGTCACAACGACGACGCTTGTGTGGCACTGTCGCGTCGGTTGACGGGCTTCTACTGCGGGTCTGACGACGACAACGAACATGTGGAAGAGGATGGTGAAGGTGTCCTGGAGAGATCACACATCAGCTCTTCGATGTCTCCGAGAAGTGATTGCTGAATTATCTGACAAACATCAGATAATGATGCAACAACAGGTAATGATGATGAGAACGGTGATGTGAGATGCGACATCACCGATGCGAATGGGGAGCAGATATTCTGTTGTTGAAGTTTTTCCTGAGACTGACTTCGACGCTGCTCAGCGTCGTCACAATTCGTCGAAGCAGAAGATGATAGTGAATTGGCCGAGACAATTCCTGAGTTTGTACAGTTGGCCTTGATTTCGGTGGCTGCTTTCTGGAGCTGCCTTGAGCCGACCACTCGCCGGCCGGAGATATTCTTCGCCAGTGTTGACGGTCGACCTCTTAGGTAAGGCTTGCTAGCAGTGCGACGAAGGCACAAGGTACGACGTCGTTGTCGCTGGTAAAAACTCAGCTGTCGCCGCTTACTAATGCCAGTGTTGTGATGAAGACGTGTCGGTCTACGGACAGACCGCTGACACGCCGACACCGACAACGGCATCGAAGGATGATGATCATGATTATGATGATGGGAGGTGATGGAATTGACATAGCTGATTAATTGTCATAACTCATAATTGTTATATCCGCCGCCGCAAAGGCGGTTCGCGGGCTATCTAAGAAAGCCATGATCCTATCAGCCGAGTGCCGGATAGCACCAGCCACTCGTCTCGAAGGGCGGGCATGTTCTGGAACCGCCGTAGTTTCAGTCTCTGCCTCTCGCTTCGTGTCCCTTTTCTCTCGTCCCACACTGACAGACTGATCGTCACCTTCCTGGGTCTTCTTGGATTGCCGTATAACACGTCCGGTGTCCGGCGTCTTCTCGTGTTCTGCTCCTGCAGGCGCGGAAAGGACCACATGTTCGCAGGCCACAGAATTGCACACGTCCGCGTGCACAACCAATCGCAACGCCCGCATGGCACATGGCTCTTGTTTGACCAATCCCCCCAGGCGTACACCCTATTCGTAATCCCTCCCTGGACCTTGATCCTCGCGCACATCAGGCAGCTGCTGGATGGTCAGTGGGGCGGGAGGAAGCACAGCATCCAGGCTTGTGCGGGTCGATGCTGGCACCACCTGCGGGAGCACTTTTTCGACTGTGATCTTTTTTGTCGTGGCGGCGATGGTCTCATACGCCTCTTGGATCGTACGCTGATGCTGATCGTATGCATCCTGCTTGCGCTGTACCATCAGCTTCATGAGCTTGACTGACGGGTTGGATGCGCAGAGGTAGATCAGGCCGCAACCGTTACCGCACTTGTGTGCGGCGACGTTTGTGGTAAACACAGGCGCCCGGCAACCGGTGCCGTCTGTGACCGAAGATGTCTGATCGGATTTGGTCCTTCCCAGCTCTACGAACTGTTCGGGGATGGGGTTTTCCGAGATACTGGTGGCAGTTACACTTATGGCTTCTATATTATTGTGCAAATTTCATTCATCTTGTATTGAAACACTTCTCACTTAGCGTTGTTCTATTTTCAAGAGTATTTTCTTATTGATTGTTCTATGCAGAGACGTACGCTATGACGGCACTGTCCGCCTGGTCAACAATCCGCTGCAACATGGCGGTCCGCCGTACGCCTATGGATCTGGGCGTACTTCTGACTTGAACTGCCACGTGTTCCGAAGCGTGGTGATAACGATGCCCTTTACCAACCCCAGTCCATGCTCTTCGTGATGGAGTGACATTGTGGCGATCCCAGCTGCATTGAGAGTCGTCGACCAGTCCGCGTTCCCTTAAAAGCACACCTGTAATTGCTGTCCTACGGGATATGGAAATATTTCCGCTTTAGGGCCTTGCCTGTATGGGTACAGAGAGCCTGACTATAACTTGTTCTCCCTAACATTGGAACCTTCACTTTGTTAAGCTCATCGCTTGGTAGTGAATCAATGTGAGCGACATTGTCGGATAGTACCACATCGGATGGTACCACAGCGTCATTCCTCGGGCAAAGTTATCGACATTTCTGCAATCCCCTGCCATGAGTGCTGTAGCGCCTTCGACGTTGTAGGGGTTAAGTATTAGAACCCTGCTCCCCGCGAGTATCTCAGTCGTAATTAACCAATCGCCCAGCAACAGAATTGGCGTCTTTCTAGACTGACCAAAGGTCAAGAGGACTTGATCTAGAGCCAATACTGAGTCTTTCCTGAGAAGATTATGGTAATGCCGTTTGCCATGAGGATATGGCGGTCGTCTTTTCCCATACCTTTCACACCACTGTGGATCATCCATCATCCGCAGTTGATCATCCATCACCCACCCTCCGGATTGTGGGTCTTGATCGTCGCCATGGACGAGTCTCGTACGTGTTCAGGCTGTGGGACCCACCCGGTACTGAGAGCAGCGTGTGCATTAGCGTCGTGGGACAAGACGGTATACTACGCCGTCTGCTTTAGTACTGTTTTTGACCTCAGTTCAGTCGCGCATATCCTGCCACTGCTGTTTGGTATCCTGAACCTTATACAATCCCATGGCATATTGCCCCTGGTGTTACCAACTACAGTCAGCGCCATAAATATTGGCTCGGTTAAATTTTTCTGCGTAAGACACGAACACGAATACAACATGATACATTTATTCAACGTTTTCAGTACTTTGTGGGAAGTCCCTTTCTTTCTTGATACAACTCAACAATCGTCGTGGAGCGGATTCAGCAAGTCGCTGGAGCAATGTTGGGTCCAGGTTTTCCCAGATGTTACCAATCTCCTTCACCAGCTTAGGTACTGTTGAGGTGTCCCTTTTGCGGAGTATTCAATTAATGAGTACCCAAAGGTTATCAGTTGGATTGAGATCGGGACTATTGCCGGGTCAGTCAGATATGAAATCACTCTGACGGACTCGAATCATTCTTTGATGAGTTTTCCAGTGTGAGCAGGAGCTCCATCATGTATAAAGCTCTCACTTCTGCACGCGTCGAAGCAATCCTAGTGCTCACATAGCAGCTCCAAATACACTTTTTATTGACTGAAGTGTTTTATGCAGTACTCCCGGTGCCATGGTATCTAACTTCCCAGTGCCATGGTATCCAAACGCGCCCCAGACCATGCTACTATCTGGGTGTTTCACTGTTTCTTATGTGTATTTAGAGTTGCAGGTATCTGGCCCAGTCTCAATGTCACCTTTTCTCCTCTGTTCCCACTGACGTTAAACGTCGCCTCGTCACTCCACAACACTTTTCCACTTCTCGTCGTTCCAGCTTTGGTATCGCTTGCAAAATTGCGTTCTGTTTCGCCTCTGTGTATCTGTGAGCATTGGTTTGCGACACGGTGTGCGATGCTCGAATCCCAGATCATGTTTTAGGCGGCGTTGGATCGTCCTCACAGATACCTCGCACAGAAGTTTTGGATTTTGTTCTTTAATTTCCTTGGCCGTTACTCTGAATTCGGCGTCCACTTGTCTCCGGATCACTTTCAGAGTTATGATAGATGTTTTCCTGGACCGTCCAGACCTCTTTATTTGGAGTGGTGGATAGTCACCTGTAACTCTACATTTTTTCCACCTCTGTTGATTGCGAAGTGCTACTCCGGTTGGGGCAGATATATATTTGTTGGACTTTCCAGCCATAAAGAGCGATGATATTTGCTCACTTGTCAGCTCTGGACTTCAAGGCGTTATCGAATAATAAAATACAAAAACCTGTATCAACAAGTATACTGACAAAATCCGACAACCGCTCAAAATTTGATCTACTTTCACTGAAGCTCAACAAGCAATTTGATCGATTATGATTGATGGTATGTATTAGGCTCCACCCACGCTGTATCATGCTCAAGCGCCAATACTTTTGTCGTTTTGCTTCCATGGTTACAGTATGACCATGATAAGTCGACCTAAGTATTGGCGCGCGATTTTCGCGCCAGTAATTATGGCGCTGACTGTATAATCAACAACTTGGTGGAACCGTTTCTTGAAGCACAACAGTACTCGAGGCATGGATGGAAGATCTGGTTTGTCGCGTTGTTCATATCTGGCTCCGTCAACAGGTCCACTTTTACGTTGAAGAGAGGGTATGGGAGTGCAGCCGCAATATGAACTGTCCAATCCGTTTCATTACTGGTGTAGTCCTGCGTTAATAATACAGTCCGTAGACCCGTATCTGTTAACGACCAATGCCCCATCGTCGTGTTGTTCTCATCCCGAATGTTCACCTGCTTACCGCTGATGAGCGCGATAGCAGCATATTCGCCACACACGACGATATCGCACTGCTGGTCCTCGTCTACCACTCTGTCAGGTCTGTCAGTCCATAGCGCCCACGGTATTATAGTCATCTTCGGCAGTGCTCACTCCTGTACAGACCGTGGTCAATTATGTCGAAGCATTTCGACAGGTTGACGGATGTTACAATAGTCGCTTTTCTTTCTTGCCTGGCTTTCTAGATTGTATCGCACAGTTGGGAGCGCAGTTTCGCATGAATGGTTCTTGCTGTAGCCATGGTGGATGCCACTCAGAATGTTGTGATCTTCGATGAATTTTATCAGTTGCAGTTAAACTACCTTCTCAATTATATTCATGACGGGGGTAAAATGAAGATCGGTCTCGTGTCGTTTTTGCGTTTAGGTACAGGTACGATGATGGAATGCTTGAGACGTGATGGTACCTCGCATGTGATCAGGCTTACATTGACAATGTCCAGCAGTTTGTGGCATATACCATCGTAGAGCATGATGACGGACTTCATGCTAATACCATCAGCGTACTCGGCTGTACTCGGTGTCATATTCTGAATAATTTTCGTTAGTGATTCCATGCTGATCGTTCGCAGCTGTAAATATCCTGTATTGACTCGTGGAAGTCGATTCCCAATGCCGTAGTCGTAATCAGGTATTCCTTGTGATGTTGATGCGCCGATGTGCAGGTAATGGTCGTTGAGTGCGTTCGCATCGTGCGCTGATCGAGTCGTTTTCTTTTTTTTGCCAATTATATGCCTGCATTGACGCCAAAAGTCGTTCGGTCTTCTCTGGATTCGTTAGGAGATTTTTGTCGTAAAATAATTTCGAATGCCAGTTTTGCATTCCTTATTTTGTCTTTGATATTCGTCTTTCATTTTACGTCATAATGCGTACTTTCGTTTCTCGTATAGTGATCGTATAGCTAGTGGGAGCAGTCGTCTGTGAGTATTTCGTATATGTACTTGTTTGACTGGAAGGAACGTGTTAATGAATGTGATGACAAGTTTAACGAAGTATTCCTATTTCGTCTTAATGGATTCTCTCAGCAACAAAATTCACGTCCTACTCGCTTGACCAAAGGTCAAGGTGACGTGATCTAGAGCCAATGATGAGTCTTCCCTGAAAAGGTTATGGTAATACCTTCTGTCATCAGGGTGTGGCGGTCGTCCTTTCTCATACTTTCCATACCACTGTGGATCATTCATCATCCGCATGGGAATTTGTAGGTCTTGATCGTCGCCATGGACATATTTTCGTACGAGTTCAGGCTGTGGAGCCCAAAGGGTACTGAGAGCAGCGACCATAACCACCGCCTCCCACAATTAATGGCAGCCTGACCCTCCGCTGAAGTGCATCTTACTCCATAGTCTATCATATCGGTGTAGAGCTTCATCTTGAGTGTCTTTGCTCTGTAGTCCGGTTTGAGAGTATCGGTACTTCTAGCCATGAGCCTAGCTATCGATGAAGCACTAAGCGAGAATGGACTGTTGGTTTGGCTTTAAATCCACCATTGCGTCTGACAGGTTGATCTTAGCATCTGTAATCCTCATGTTTAGGTCTTACGTGGTAGGGCCCTTTCTTAAGAGTCGGCTTGAGGCCGATTGCTTACCAGATGGTCAGGTGGTGAAGAGGTAAGCGTGCTCCTTCTGATGAGATCTCGCTGTCATTAAGAGCAACATAGATTAAACCGCATATATAATTGAATGCAATGAATTAAACCGGTTGTGCTATCGGAGTTTTCAGAGGTCATGGACTCGAGTACCTCCGAGTACATGTTATTTGTAATAACATGTATTTGTGTTTTTTAATCAAAACCATTATCTTGCTCAACTAAGGCACTTACTTTAGTAGTATTGCACGCACTGATTATATATTGTTTTTTTTGGGAACGACACTATTGTTTGACGTCATTTTATTTATGCAGCTTCCCTAAGTTCTCATATATGTTATACATTAAGGTGCGGATTTACTGTTGTCCCCGATCGTTTCGCAATTGTAAAAACTCCAAAGACAGTTAATTTTGTATTTCAACAAAGCAAAATTAATCACAGCCGAAATAGTTTTTGGTGTCATTTTTTGGCAATTGTAGATTGTTTCCAGGTGATAATTCTTTCAAACTGTTGCGCAGAAAATGTCCCGAATCTTCGTTGAACCCCTGATCTTGTTATCAATCGTTACCGTGTTGTACCTTGTCTTCTTAATTGGTGTATTTTCATTGTCTTTACACATCCACACCTCATCATTGTCTTCCGATCCTTCATCCACTTTTTTCATTCTTTGATCAGTTATTGACTGGATCGAGATCTTGACAGCAGATAAGTGCAAGGATGGACTGCAAGTATATCTATGCTCTGCAGTTGTGGTCGAACGGAAATCGAGCGTTTCCATGTTCAAGCATGAAGTCCGAAGCGTGTCGTGAAGTCTTAAGTCTGTTTGCCCAACTACTCCACAGTGATCACTTCCGAACACATTGGCCTGGATGATGCACACAAACACATGTACAAAGCCAATGTTAGTGGCGGAAACTATGACGAAGGGTGAACTTTTGAAGAACGAAATCAGATGGAAAAGGAGTGAAAAAAGGAGCGATAGGCGAATATTCACAAAAGCGGTTAGCATTGAAACTCACTTGAGCATGTAGACGAATATATAACCGCAGCGCTGGCCTGTTTCACCGAGCACTTGGTCTTCGTCGATGTTGCTCACGTGAAGGTCGTTATAGTGCAGCCAGCGACGACTCGTCACGCTGTACACGTCGGACACGTAGTGGCCGGACTGTGCCGAGCGGCCGTGGTGATTGACCACGCCCACCAGCCGATACTGGCCACGTCCACCGGCCGCAGGCGGACACGAGGACACTGGCTTTGGATGCTGGTCCTCAGTGGCGAACTCACCCAGCGAAAGCTCGCTAGGGATGAGAACGCGCTCGTTCACTTTATGTATCTGACCGCCACCACACAGGTAGCGATTCAGCTGCACAATAAGCGTACGTGGCAACCGGCTGATAGTGGTCGTCACTGTGCACTCGTTGTGCTTGCATGCGGCGCAACGCATCTCTCGTTGTTCAGGCTGCATACTGAGTCTGAGTGCATCACGCAGCGACGAAAGTGGACATTCAGCCTGCTGGCGTGGCACATTGACGAACCATGTAATGTGTTTCTCGTGTCGTTCCTGCTGCCATTTGCATTGGCAGCATTGGTAGCTCTTCAGTGTTTCATACTGAAAGCTGGAGTGCACCGGATTCAGCAACTGCTGTTGCTCGCCGCTGCCGCCGCTAACGTTGACGTTGTTGTTCTTGTCAACTTCGCCGCATGCGTCCATCTCTTCCTGCATGGCTCCGAACAGACGCAACATGAACTCGCTTGCGTCTTGCATAGCACATCGATTGCCAAACACTGGATCAATGGCTGGAAATACATCTCTTCTGAGTCTGTTCAGTTGTCGCCAAGCGGCCTGTCGCTGCGCCTTACTTCGCAGCTGCATTAGGCGCGCCAGATAGCGCACTTTTTGGCAGGTGGTCGGCAGTCGCGTAGCCGTCGCCATGCACTCGGCGACAAACGACGTCACACCGAAGAGCACCTGCAGAATGGCGTTCTGATAGCAGAACATGCCGCCGTTTGGTAGCCCC
Organism: Sacculina carcini; assembly: GCA_916048095.2. NCBI lineage: Eukaryota > Metazoa > Arthropoda > Thecostraca > Sacculinidae > Sacculina > Sacculina carcini. The sequence continues at coordinate 2,955,850 of OU696573.1, forward strand.
ATAAAGAGTGGATCGTTCTCGTGCCCTTCAGTGTGCTTGCTTAAACACGACACAGCTGCGTGGTTGGTAGCGTTTTTCAAGCTACCTCTGGCTTCCTTGTTATTTGTCGGTGTGATGACGGTTTTAACATCATCACCGTTCTTGTTGTCATCATCTGCATCAATACATATAACTTTGGTGACGACGTCACCGCTGCCAGACAACGCTGCCGATTGCTCATTTGACTTGTGCAATGGGCGTTTACAACTTCCTGCGATGGTGTGCCCGGCAGCTGTTTCCGACGGCTGATTTTCTGGAGTTACGCGGCGACGTTTCGGCGGCAATGCATCATTGTTTTGTGCGCATTCAGAAAGCCGCTTTCTTCTGTCGCCACATACCGACTTTATCAATGATGACGAATTGGCCAATGATGATGATACTGGTGATGGTGATGTTACCGGTGATGATGGTAGTGGTTTTGGTGGCAGAGTGGCAGGCACGTGGGTATTGTCACGACTCCACTTGTACGCCATTTTCTCGTCGATTAAAGGCGACTTTGAGCGCTTTCTTTTGTCAAAAATAGACCTGACGATGCTGGATAATGACCATGTTGACTCTATCGGAGCCGACGTTGACACTGCTGATGATGTTTCCGGTTCTGATGATTGTATCACTTGAGATAGTGATGATGGTGATATCATTGATGATGATGGTAAGGATGATGGGGCTGATTGTTCGGGTACAGATGATGATTGTTCTGATAGTATTGTTGATGATGGTGCCGGTAAGACAATGGATGTCTTGGATGACATGCCACAACGACGTCGCTTGTGTGGCACTGTCGCGTCGGTTGACGGGCTTCTACTGCGACGTTTCCTGCTGCCGTTACAGCACGGGTCCGACGACGACAACGAACATGTTGAAGAGGATGATGAAGGAGAAGGTGTCCTGGAGAGATCACACATGAGCTCTTCGATGTCTCCGAGAAGTGATTGCTGAATTATCTGACAAACATCAGATAATGATGCAGCAACAGGTAATGATGATGAGAACGGTGATTTGAGATGTGACAACACCGATGCGAATGGGGAGCAGAGATTCTGTTGTTGAGGTTTTACATGAGACTGACTTCGACGCTGCTCATTGTCGTCACAATTCGTCGAAGCAGAAGATGATAGCGAATTGGTCGAGACAATTCCTGAGGCAGTACAGTTGGCCTCGATTTTGGTGGCTGCTTTTTGGAGCTGCCGTGAGGCGACCACTTGCTGGCCGGAGATATTCTTGGCCAGTGTTGACGGCCGACCTCTCGGGTAAGGCTTGTTATCAGTGCGACGACGGCACAAGGTTGACATACGACGTCGTTGTCGCTGGTAAAAACTCAGCTGCCGCCGCTTACTCATGCCAGTGTTGTGATGAAGACGTGCCGGTCTACGGACAGACCGCTGACACGCCGACACCGACAACGGCATCGAAGGATGATGATCATGATTATGATGATGGGAGGTGATGGGGTTGTCACAGCTGACGGTGGCCTCGAGATGTTCTTTGAGACCGCCAGTCAAGACATGCGACGAAACACTCGGTGTAAACTCCATCACAGAACGTGATCTCACAGACATTTAACTGTCCTTGTATGCTGTGCTTCAGATGAAATCTTCAATCAGCAGCAAGAGTAGCCAATGATGACTTTTCCAACGCTAACTCGGTAATTGAGCTCTGACTTCAATTAGCAAGTTAACTCGCCAAGTCACAATAGCAGAATAAGTCAATGACCTTTACACTTGCAATGCTGAATCTATTAAAAACCGTGAATTCCACGCGATAAGCATCATTAGCATCTTAATTTAATCTTTTATTATTCAACAATTTATGAATTAGCAATGCTAATGATAATATTGTGCAAATTTCATGCCTTCTGCATTGAAGCACCTCTCACTTAGCGTTGTTATATTTTCAAGGTTCTTTTCTCATTGATTGATCCGTGCATGGGCGTAAATCCTGGGGGGTATGGGGGGTATATATACCCCCCGACAAATTGGCTGGGGGGTATGAATATACTATTATTAGGGCTGTCAAAAGTTAATAAAGTTACTTTTTCACCTAAAGGTCACTTTTTCATAAGCTACCTAAAACTGCATGAAAAAGTTGTGTACGATAATTATTAAAAAACTTATTAGGTTACCAAAAGTTACTTTTTCATCGTTAGGTTACTTTTTTGCTTTTAAGGTTACTTTTTTATCGTCAGGTTACCTTTTGTTATATTTCTTGTTATTAGGTAAGTTTACCACGAAGTTTGGTGACTTTTTGCAGATAAGAGGCACAAAAACGGTATATATGAGGATAAAATAGGAAAAGAGATGGAATATTAGGTCTGAAGATCAAGAAATGTCAAAATCTCTGCTGTTAAGATTTAGCAATTGGTATTCATCTTAATACCTGTGCTACTCGATATTTATACGTTTTTGGGTACGCAGGATAGTGTAATTCCATTTTAGGAAATGTCCACGAACCGGAAGGTGTCGTGAGATGTTTGGAGCGTGGTATAGTGCGATGTGTGAGCTCTATACCAGATACTGCACTGTAGCACTTGACAGTACGTATTTACTTGAACAGAAATTAGCACGTGATTTTCAGGGCATGAGATAGCGCCATTTTCCCTCGTTTGACATTTATAAGAATGTGAGCAAAGGGTGCTACATATGGGAGGACAGGGGGCATTCACACATGCAGTGTTTACGCTCACACTAATATACAAGCTGTAGTACGTGATATTTGATAACAAGTTACATTGAAACAATATAAAAAACATTATTGCGACCATTACTAAAAAATATTTACATTTGCAATTAGTTCATTTCGAATTTGTATTAGCTTCCCACAATAAATTATATTTTGACGGTTATGCTCCTTTTTTCGATGTTAGCTAAATTATGTTAAGTCACTTATGATGGTCTGTTGTAAAAATAGTACCAACTCGTAGAGAGGATAGAAAAGAAGGACTGGTGTATTTTCTTCCTTCAGAACTGCAAACAGAAATTGACCTTTTTTGAAGGAGGTGATTTTTAGGTTACTTTTTTATTGGTTATTAGGTTACCTTATATGTTCACAAACAAACAACAAACAAACCGTGTATTTCATATAGCGCACTATTCAGCAAAGACGTGATAAACATGTGATAAAGCGATACAAAAGTGATAATATCATTAAAACTCAGGTTAGTTTTAGGTTACTTTTTTAGGTTACCTTTTCTCGAAAATAAAGTTACTTTTTTCTGATTTTTAGGTTACTTTTTTGACAGCCCTAGCTATTATACTCCCCGAGAATTCTGCTGAGTTCAGTTCATTGGGTATATCATCATCAAAATCAGCATAGAAGGCAAATTACAATAGACCAAAAACGTAAGAATTTATATATAGGTGAAGAATTATATTACGCAATACACTTTTCATTGAGATATGTGTGTTGTAATTGAATAGGCTGAAAATAGTTGAGGGTACCACGCAATTGACCAACTGGGCGAACTTCGAACACTAATGCATGATGACTGTCATCCCCCGATCTTCGACACAAATCTACGCCGATGGCTCTGTGTATTCTGATATAGTGCCTTTCTGCATGTTTCCTTCAAGCTTGTCTTGCTAACACGCTATATTTCGTAGATTTATCAAATTTATTATTCTAAACATCGAGTCTTCTACAAAATAAACATATACACATATGCGCGCACACACACACACACACATACAAACACAAGCGCACACACCAACATACTCACATCCACACCAGACTATGTTCAGTGTGCACACGTTCACATACATAGTTACAATTAAGCAGACACGCATACACATGCAATATTGTGAGAGATGTGAAATCTATTGAAATCTGAGCGATTCAAGTCCCAAGCCAATAGCATAGCCAATAGTATATGTATGTACCCGTTTGTTCAGTGCCGCATTGTAATTGTCGTACATTGTACTGTCTGTACATTGTGTAAAAATTGCGCAATATACCGTAGAACCTCTATTAGAACCACATATCGGGGGAATAATCGAGAAACAGAACGACACTGTTTAATTGAACGGCACTTCTAACTACGCGCTACTTTGATGAATTCTTCTCTTTTGACAATAGCTGTGCCACACTGATTTATATGTGTAAATACAGGGTGAACACCCTGTATTTTTATATGTAATTTGCATACATTACCTGATTATACATTACCTAATTTGCATACATTACCTGGTCGACAAATAAAGCAGCACCCTCTAATTGAACGGTATTATGGATGAAGGTTTGAAAAATAGAACGGCATGCCGTTCAAATGCCGTTTTACGGTAAATATTTGAATACATGGGAAATGTGTGTGTGTGTGTGTGTGTGTGTGTGTGTGTGTGTGTGTGTGTGTGTGTGTGTGTGTGTGTGTGTGTGTGTATGTGTGTGTGTGTGTGTGTGTGTGTGTGTGTGTGTGTGTGTGTGTGTGCATGTGTGGCAGATTCCACGACGTCCGCGTTTTTCAGTGGTCAGGACTGGCTCCATGTCACGTGTTTTGCAGGATTTACGTCGTCTCACTACCTCCAACTGCTCCTCTCCTCTGTCTCCCACGGAGCCGTCTCGCGCTCGCCACTCTTGTACTCTTCCCGTGCCGGATGATCGCTGCCAGACACGGGAAGAGTACGAGAGCTCGCCTCACACTCCCATCTCTGCCAAAATCACTGGTTTTTCGCAGGTGAATAAAGGTTATGTGTGTCATGGATGCGGTTTAGTATTGTAGTGTATATCACATGCCTCCAGATAGCAGTTCTTATAGACATGGTACATTTAAACATGTGTGGCGGTTAGGTAGCCACGGAGCTATACATACAACGTGAGTGCTTTGGACCGACTGTATTTACAAGCACAGACATAGCAGGACAGGACGAATTGGACACACGTACAAACAAGCTCACGCACGCACGGTCCAACAACACATACACAATGACACACAGACATACAAGCAAACAGGCGTACACACAGCTGGTAGGGTCGCAAGGCGAATTTGTGTCGCACCACACATGCTCGGTTATACATACATCGGCACAAAAACGTTATTCACCAACAATATTCATTAAAACAGCTAGAACCTAGAACGAGTCGATTCTGCGGTGAAATCATGTACAATTAACTAATACCAAGTAATACCAACGATTCAACTTTTAACCAAACATTTAACTTTTAACAGAGATCGCAAAGAGAGATAGGGATAGAATTGGGTAGAATTGGACAATAACCTGTACGTTGTGAATGTGGACAATGCCTTTTGTCAGTTGGCATGTTCTACTCGTGTCTATCGCTATCAAAAATGAATATATGTGTACACGTGTGTGTGTGTGTTTGTGTATATGCGTGTGTATGTATGTGAGTGTGTTCTTGTGTATATGTGTGTATGCGTATCTATATCTGTTTATATGTTCTTGTATGTACGTTTACATATGTGTGTGTGTGGGTGTGTGTGTATGTGTATACAAGTATGTGTATATGTGTGTGTGTGTTTATGTTTACGCATATGTGTGTATTTCTATGTATATGCATGTGTGTGTGCGCGTATTTGAGTGTATATGTGCGTATATGTATCTATGTGTTTGTATGTTCTTGTCTGTACGTGTACTTGTGGGTGTGTGTGTGTGCGTGTACGTGTACGTATATGTATGTGTATGTGTATGTGTTCATGTATGCACACGAAATTGAATTGTATTGCTGTATTGTAAATTGTATTGTTCTTCCACTCCTCTAGCGAGGAGTATCGAGTCGTAGAGGAAGACAGTTACAAAACAGCAATACAATTCGATCTAGTAAGCACACTTGAAAAAATCTACCCGGCTTTACCAACATTATCAAGTGTGTGTATGTGTGTATGTGTGTCCGTGTGTGCGGCAGAGAGTAGGTCGTCGTTCAGCCAAGCGGCCGGCGCCAGCCACGCCACTTGCCAACTGTGTCACCAACAACAGGTGCCAGTTTTCAACAGCCAACATCTCGCCTGCTATTGACACTGCTCACCTAGCCAACTCCTCAGCAACTGACGCCAGTGTCAATCTGCACCGCACGTCGGGTTGTTTGCGCGTGAATCGCGTCGTAGACAGTGATGAGACTCACACACAACACAGACAGACATCTCAGAGAGCACGTGTGCACGAGACACAATCACACGGGCACACGAATGGCATCAGCACCAGTTTCGCTGAAAAGCTAGCGTACTTTCGTTCGGTGGCGACGAAAGATGATGACGCTGTCGCAAGCGCTGGAACCACACATCCGTCTTCTTCGTGTATGCCGGGCGACGCTACACAGGAGGACAGCCAGTCGTGTGCGGCAGAGGAGTCGCCGGCTGCTGTGATGACGTCGACTCCTCGTGCCGCTGGCTCTGGTTCCGGCACCGCCGCCGCTTCGTCGCCTCAACTGAGCGAGCCGGCGAGCGACGTGAGTCGTGCGTTTGTTACGTGTCTCGACGACCAGAGCAGTGGTGGCGTGTCAGAAGCGTGCACCACCGCTGATACTGACAATCAACACGAGCATGGTGAGACGGACAGTCGGCGCGATGGCTCCCTGTTTGTCAGCTGTAGGGCTGAGTGTTCGCAGAGCCAGGCTGAACAGAGTTGTGTCTCTGCAGGCGGCTGTGTGACTGGCAACAGTGTCGTGGCAGAAAGCGGCGGCGGTGGCGGCTGTTCGATTGAGCGTGCGGCCAAGGTTATCGGTCGCCGAGTGAAATCGCCGGCCGTGAAAAACGTCGTGCGTTTCGAGCACATCTGCGGCGGCCGGGGTAACAGTGCTGACGTGCGGCTATTACGATCTGACGCCGTGTCGGCAGCACGCGCCAGCGACGCCGAGGCTCCGCGTTATCGCCGCGTTGACTCGCCGCCGCCGCCGCTGGTGCAGCCGACAGGGGCGTGCCTGAACGGTGAGCAGCACGGCGTGTTCTACACGGACGACGACGATCTGACAGCGTTCCGGTCGGCGCCCAACCTGCGCCTGCTCGGCCACGAGTGCCGCGATGACGACAGCGAACGCTCGAGTGGACGCGAGTCGAGCGGCGGCCGGCTGGCTGGTGCGGTCGGCGTGTGTCTGGACGATGGAGCGTGCCAGTCACCGCTCAGTATGCAATTGTCCGGCGACGATAGCCAGGCTAGCGGCAGCGGATGCAGCGGCTCTTCTGTCGACAGGCCGGTGGTCGTGACCGACGCGGCTGCTGGCGTCGACAGCGACGGTTCTGTCGCTGATGCAGCCCGCCGACGTGTTGGCTCGCGCTGTTTGCCGTTGCTGCGGCGGTCGTCGGACGGAGTGTATCGGTGCGCGGTGCAGTGCGAGCGCGGCCACACAGTCACTGCTAAGACCAGCGCCGGTCCGCGCGGCGCCGTCAGCGTGACGCGCACGTGCTTCAACGAGGACGGTACGCTTGTCAGTCGTGATCATCAGGTGTTGACGGACGCGTCGCTGGTGGAGACGGAAGTGGTGGCTCCTCACCGCTGAGAGAGAGAGTCAAGCGATATATGTGAATTGTTCGTTGTTCCGGTTGTATCCCAATTGGTTGGACATCTTTAGTTATAAATATGCATTTCACCAGAGCGTTTTTGTTCCGCTCGTTCACGTGTTGTTCTGTTTTGTTCAGCAATGTTTTTGTTTAATCAAATTGGCGGTTGTTTTTTGCAACTTGTCTGTTCGTATTGGATGTGTTCTCGGCTGTGGTTATTTATCATATCAACATTGCATGTTTTCACCCCGACGGGTGGTAAAGTTGTGTCTTTCAAAGTCTTTCATGCATTTGCATTCGAGTTGCAAATTAAGTTTAATTTGTCATATTGTCGGCAATATTGGCCCCCAGTTCGATGGCTGTGTTCGTGTTGAAATTAATGTCTCGTCGACCAAATAAAACGCGTGTTCATATGCAACGGTTCAATATATTCAGAAATACGACCAATTGTTTCGAGTGGCATCACCTCACGCGATCATGACGTCTCAAAACCCAAACATTTTTGGACACAACACTTCCCCAGCTCTATTCATCCCCCGGCCAAACACGAATCTCAAATGCAAATGTAATGTGCCCACCACAAACGGCGCAATGTCGCACACCTCACGTGTCGACAATCATCAGCTCATCGATACCCCAGTCCTCATAGCTGCCGTCGGGCAAATAGCGTCGGATGATGATGGGAATGCGTCGCTGCTTCAGCTCCTTCATGGCTATCTGCAGCGGATCAGTCTCGCCCTCCAGCTCGACCATGACCGGCGCGCACATGGCAATCTGCAGCGCGCGCGTGCCCAGCACTCGAGCTCGCTCGTACTTGGTCATGAACGGCGTGGTCTGGCGCTCACCGCTGGCCACGTGGCCGCCACCGCTCGCCGGCAGCACGGCTATCTGCTCGTCGCCCTCCTCGCCCATATCCTCCAGCTCGTCGGCCGCGTCGTCCACATCGTCGAATTCGTCACCGCCGCCGCCCAGATCGTCGCCACCGTCAAAGTCGCCGTCGTCGGCCATATCGGCGGCCGGCGCTGCTGCTGCCGCTGGTCACTGGAGTCTCGCGTCCCTCGCCCGTTCAACTCAACCAGTAGACGAACACTGCTGCAGCACAATGTCAACGATATGGCGCGGTTAGCAACGTTCACAGATACATAATAATTAGCGGCTTGGCTCAAAAAATGGCCCCGATACAACGCAACTGAATCAGAATCACAAAGGATCCACCTGTAACTAACAAACCCCTACAGGTAAATCATATGTTTCTAAAATGGATCTCTGAAATGTAATTCCAAATAGATAATAAATATTCGAGCATTTACATCTTAAAAGACCAGCTTAATTTGGTTTCAATCAACAGGTGACACTCCTATCCCGGAAAAGAAGAGAATTACGTGAGCAAGATGTAGGTGTGTTGTGCGCATGCGTAACCGTGCCTGTGACGTCACAGTCACGTGATGCGTGTGACACGGCTCGGTGTGCCTGTACTGGTTTGCTGTGTGCGTGAGTCGTGACCTGAATGTGTTGCTGATTGGATGTGCGCGTGGGAATACAGTGGGCAACTTAACTGGCGTGTAAATTTTGCGACTTTTAACTACAAGCTATTTCGGCAATGCACGAAATTAAACCAATTTAAGCTGGGAAGACCGTGCATTCGCAACTGGATCAGCACTCGTTTGACGCGCGAGTTATTCCGGAATATGATGGTTCTACGAATATCGTCGAATGGTGGTATCGCACCGAGCTACTGTGTCAGCTACGACGAGTGCCAGTTGACTCGGTGGTGCCACTACGGCTGACTGACGGAGCGTTTGCTGTCTGGTCATGAATGCCAGCCGCGCAGCGAGTGGACGCCAATGCCGTGCGTAGTCGCCTGTACCAAGCGTTCGGCTTGGACAGGTTTGCAGAATACGATGCGTTCGTAGCACGTCGGCTCAGAAACAAGGAATCTCCTGATATGTTTCTAGCAGAGCCGCGGAGGTTGTCTGTATAGTTCGGCGGCGTGTCCGAAAATGCACTGTGTTGTGCCTTTGTAGGCGGCCTGCCAGACAGTGTCCGTCACACGATCCGGGCTGGGTCTAGAGCCGACAATCTTGACCTTGAAAATGTCCTATTCCGCGTGCGCGCCGTAATGAGCGACGAGCTGGTGGCAGCCGCAGCTGGACGAGTCTCAACAGTCAGGTGCGTCGACGGCTCACACAGTCTGCCGCATGTGCAGGCTGCACTGCCACCACGAGTGGTAGTGAGCGAAGACGCCGATATCGACGGTGCCGGACATGTGGCAGCACATCACACCAGGCTTCCTGCTGTACGGGAAACGGCCGCGGAGGGGAAGCGTCGGCACCGGTATCCTCTCCACGAAACTGAATGGTGTCCTTCGAGTGGTGCGTTTGCTGGTGAACGGTGAGCAATACCGCGTAATTGTCGACACCGGATGCACCGACAACATTGTTCACATCTCCAAATGTCATGACTGGACTAAACGTGCAGTGACACTGTCCACCTTGAGCAATGCGCGAATTTGCTGCGATGGTGCAGGTAGCATCGATGTTGAGGCTCCATGTGGGAAGACTGCGAGATTGGTGGCACTGGTTGTAACAACGCCTCCGCCGGGATTTGATTTAATCGTTGGTATGCCAGGTATCGAAGCTCTGGGTGGTGTGATAGTGCGATCCCCGGACGAGGTCAGGTTTTGTGAAATCATGCTGCCCGCTCGTGCGGACCTAAGCATTGATGCAGCTGACTATTGAGCTACAGTCGATCCCAAGCTACGCCAGTTGACTGTTAGCTGGAAGTGGACCAATACGGCAGGGCCACAATGTCTGCAAGAACCGCACAGCGCATTACCACGTGCCCGATTCAGCACGACAAGAGTACGAGGCAGAACTTGCTCCCTGGATAGACAAGAGGTGGCTGGTGCGATATCGGCGAGAGCAGCATGGGTAGGTTCGTGGACTGGTGGCCACTCATGTTGGCCTGTCAGAAGCGACGCAATCGCGTGCGACCCGTCATGAACTTCCGCGAGCTCAACTCTCACGTGACCGCGCACACAGCCGACTCTCAGGTGTGTGCAGAGCAGTTGCGCAAGTGACCGCGACATAAATCAGTTAAGGTTCTCGCGGCCAAAAAGGGATGTAATGTAAAAGGGATCGCTGAAGCCGTACACATCTACAACGTCACACATCGAGAAACGCTGCCTGTGTCCGCTACCGTCGTGTACAAGTATGTGGTGCGAGACTGTGTGCATGTACATCGGCCCACTACGACTGGAGATTTCGCAGACGGAGTGGCTCAACGAGTCTCGCCCGGAACTGCACCAAGTGATGCGTCGCCGGGCTACCGCCTTGGTGACAAGGTCTGGGTGCGTCAGCCCGGAACCCGGTGCACGGAACAGTCTCGCCAAGCTGCCATCACTGGAGTCGTCTCGGAGCAGGATGTTGATGTCGACGGAGTGCCGCGGCATGTGCACGATGTGCGGCCGAGGTTCAGAACTGACCTACGCAGTCCTGTGGGTGTCACCGAGGCAGCTAGAAGACGTTGCTGAGTCGGCAGAAACAAGTCCTGGGGCCGAGGGTGCTACGGAAGCCGCTGAGATCCAGATGGTTCCTCCTGTACCAAGTCTTCGGCGCAGCGAGCGGGTCCGTCGGGTTCCGCGTCGATTTCTCGATGGTTTCGTGTGATTTTTCTGTGTTGTTGTGTACATGTAGCTGACCCAAACTTCGTGTAAATGTTCGCCACTCACGTATTCTTTATTTATCGTTTGATATTATATATCATGGAGAGGTGTAGTTGTCAGGTGTGTTGTGCGCATGCGTAACCGTGCCTGTGACGTCACAGTCACGTGATCCGTGTGACACGGTTCGGTGTGCCTGTACTGGTTTGGTGTGTGCGTGAGTCGTGACCTGAATGTGTTGGTGATTGGATGTGCACGTGGGAATACAGTGGGCAAATTTACTGGCGTGTAAATTTTGCGACTTTCAACTACACAAGACCAGCCGTAGAGTAGGCGAGTAATATGAACTTCCCGTGCGCATATCAGATAGCAGAAGCGACAAATTTACCTACTTTACTTAATTTACTAGCAAATAAAACCTCAAGTTTCACTACTTGTGTATGAAGTCAATTACGATAAAACTTAATAATTCGAACCACCGCTTTCTAATATTCATTATTCTTTATAAATATTTTAGTTCTACTCCTCCAGAGGAGCTCGCAGAACCACAATTTATATGGGACATAGCACATCAAGGTAGCAATAATTTGCAGCAGCAGTAACAATATTTAGATATACACTCACTCGTACACACACACACATGCCTGTACCTATACATACATACACACATATACACAAGGTTGCGAATTAGTACTAGCATACAAGCAAAACTATCTTTACACAAAACTATTCCAATACACAAGATTGCGCATAAGTACTAGCATACAAGCAAAACTATCACACGCATACACACATACATTTACACAAAATATACAACACACATACGCAACAACAATAAACACAATCAATTTATAATAGAACGCACTAAAAATAAAAAACTTATATATGCTCATGTATAAATGAGCCGTAAATACCGTCAAAATCAACAAAATATATTCTACCGACTGCGCCAATAACGCTCTGGGTAGGTTAAGTCAAAATCAAACAGGGCATACTAATATATTTACTCATAGTGAGCGTTACAAAAATGCAGAAACATTAAATTCTCATTCAACTTGAATTTCATGAATATAATACTAATTTTACGGCAAAACAAACACATTTTGAATCAATTAAACTCAATGCGTTTCGAATGATTCCTGTTTTAGAATAATGTTGCTTAAGTTGTTTTTTTATAGATATTGAGATTTAATGATATTGTTTCACGCACAAATTTTAGTGATTAATGGTTGCTTAACAAATAATAGTGATACCTCGACGGATTTGACGGGTGCTACGATAATGCCGCCGCGGTCACAAGGAGCACATTTCTTTTCCGTTCATATATCATGTCGCTTTAAGTTTATGTAGTGAATTATGGCATCCTCACGCCGTTTATTGAGGTTGAGATGTTTGAGCTTCTCGTCATTTTCATCGTTGCTCCGTTCTAAACGAGCACTGGGGAGATATCCTCTTCTATATTATCAGTCCGTTGGTCGTCTCCCAATATCACGTTATGGTGAGTATTCTGTTTTTATGGTTAAACGCAGTGATTCACGAATTTTACACCATCGGTTGTAGCCAGAATCAGGTCGTTTAGTGTGATTTGGGCAGGTGTCAGCCTTTTGTCATATTTAATTTCGCTTGTAGCAATTAATACTGCAACTGCGTATTCGGATGGCATATTCTTACTTTATTACTGTATTTTTGTGAGTGTGAATTATTCAATGCTTATCGTGTTTGTATGCCAGTAATTTCAGGTGCACAGTTTCACACTTCGGCGGTTCGCTCAAAGAAAAGTTACTACGAAGTGCTCGGAGTGTCGCGCAACGCGTCTTCCAAAGACATAAAGAAAGCATATTATCAGTTAGCCAAAAAGTATCATCCAGACGCCAACAGGGGCGATCCGGTGAAAGCAAGGAAGTTTCACGAGATTTCTGAAGCCTACGAGGTTGGTTATATCCAGTAGTTGTTTCAGTGAATTTTCCAATGCGTAAATTATGAACCGTACTAGTTAGCGATCACATAGATGAAATGCTAACATAAGATGCCTCTGCTTTTGTGTGCGAAGGTTCTGGGAGATGACACGAAGCGCGAGGAGTACAACACGTTCGGCGCGACACGCGAGCAAATGGGCTCGAGTGGCGGTGCTCCAGGTATGTGTCATACGTGGCATACCTTTTCGTTTGCGTGTGCGCAAGAGTGTGTGTCTGTCTGTCTATGCTGTGCAGTACATTGCTCGTTCCACTTTATTTTTGGCGACAATAATGCGTGGAACAGACTCCAGCTAAAATTCGGTGCTGTACACGGACCGATCACATGGAACATCGAATTTGTCTTTATTTTTGTTGGCCAACCATTTGCTGTGCTGATCTACAGGCGGCGGCGGCGGCGGCGGCGGTTTCGCCTCGCAGAACTGGAACTTTCAGTCGCAAGTCGACCCCGAGGAACTGTTTCGACGTATCTTCGGCAATTTCGGCGCGGCCGGCTCCAAGTTTGCGCAGTCGTCGCATTTCGAGCGCGACTTTGAGGAGTCGGATCACGGATTCGGTCCGTCTCAAGAGGTGAGCACGTCTCATGGACTCTGTGTGTGTGTGTGTGTGTGTGTGTGTGTGTGTGTGTAAGTGTAAGTGTAATATCTCTGGAGCAATCGGGTACCTAGGCTGTGAGGTGTGGAGCTCGATTCCCCGGCAGCTTCTCCCTGCGTTAGCACGAGATGAATGCGTAATCAAGCTTTGGTATAAGATAAAGGTATACATACGCTATATTAATTATTTCATTATTGTTGCACAAAACGGACTAAGTAACGCCAGAAGAGCGTAGGCGCTATAAGCTGCATCTTACCGCCTCTACGCACCTTACACGTGAAAAATATGGGACAATGGGAGAGAACGGAGGAATGCGGCACATAAAAAGACAAATCACAGATCAAATGTATTTCAGCACAGCATTCAACAGAAATATAGGTCAAATATTTCGGTATTTTTGTATATATTTTTGCAGCAAACCTACATTTCGTTGAAACACCATATAACCGGCATGTACACGCGTGTGCTCACTGCTTGTATGTGTGTGTGTGTGTATGTCTGTGTGTGTGTGTGTGTGTGCGTTTGTGTGTGTGTGTGCGTTTGTGTGTGTGTGTGCGTGTGCAGCGCCCTAGAGACCCTCTAGGTGTAGGGCGCTATATAAATATCTACCTAATGTAATGTAAATGTGTGTGTCTGTGTCTGTGTGCCTGTGTGTGTTTGTCAGGTGACGCTCAACTTGACGTTTCAGCAGGCGGCTCGCGGCGTCAACAAGGACATTGACATCAACGTGATCGGCGTGTGTCCCATGTGTCAGGGTCAGCGCGTGTCGCCCGGCTGCCGTCCAGTCACGTGTCACCAGTGTCGCGGCACGGGCGTCGAGACTGTCAGCACAGGTCACTCGATCCTCGCCAACTCGTCTTCTTTCAGACTGTGTAGTGAAACAGTGGTTCTCAACGTGGCTCATGGGAGATTCTCTTGTGGGTCGTGGCGCCGAATTTTAAGAATCCACCTTGTTTTCTCACTATTCACGAAATATATATACATGTGTATATGGGGTCACAAGGATTTCTAGGGCATCCAAACGGTGGTTTGTGGGGCGACAAGGATTTGCATTGCGTTGAAGGGGGCCGCGGTAAGAAAAAGGTTGAGAACCACTGTATTAAAAGACCGACAATTTAGCGTTATGATGACGCCAAATCAATCATGATGTATGACTTGGATTTTTACGACCACTATTAATCATTTGATTTTAAATCAATTTATTTACCAATTGACTTCATTATGACGTGAAATTGTGTGTATTTTCGATTTTGATTTTTCATCGTGTTTCATTCGACATTGACTCGGGGGGTGCCATATGGTCTGACAGACCGATGCGCCCCTTAAACACTAATTGTCATCATAAAATACAGACAGGCGTGCGACGACAATATCCCACGCACGGCCGCAAGACCACAACATATAGCAGTCACGTCCGAACATGACTCCACACGCCATATAATACCTTGCAGCGTGCACACATTGCAACATACGGCAGCCAATCAGCAACAAGCTTACTCTCACACCACACGCTCACTCTCCCTACACATCTCGCTCTTCTTCAGTTGCATCATAAGTGCATCTATTCTACGAACCACATCTCTATCCCCCTTTGTTAGTTGAATGCCTCTGGGCATGGAACCTTAAATTTCGTCTTGCTGAATGAATTTTTACTTTTCGAATTATCTTTCCCTCCCTATATCTTTTTGGGCGCTTCCATTACATGGGGCTGCTGCAGGGTGGTAATAGTGCACTTGCACTCTTCCCGTACCACTGGATTATCTTGTAGTCAATATTGATGATAATATCTGTTGTTCTGTTTTATCTTTGTGTTTCATTTGGTCCCTTTGTGTATTTTTGTGTTTTGTCGCTTCTGCTTTTTATATTGCAATAGTTTTTAACCTTATTGGAGCTACTGAACTCCACAAGTTCCGTACATGCATTCATCACACCCTTCGTGTTCGAAGTAGAAAAATCACAAATCACATACGATCAAGACAGTCACACAAGTAGGCTACTACTGAGTGGACCGAGTTGCTTGCAGCACAGATATCAAGGCCAAGCGATGTGGCGTGATTAGCTGCAGCCAATGATGACCAAGCAGAGCTTGAAGTCACGAATCATACAAGTGGGTTAAAGGTTAAAGGCCTCAAGTGACAGCTACAACAAAGGAATAAACCGAAGCTTATAAACACACAGGTGTGTCCCGTGCAGTTCGCTGCCATCGCAGAACCAACCCTCTCCACGCTATGGCGCCACAAGAACGTATTTGAGAGGGCCACCTCCCCAGAATGCATGGCACAACACATGACTGATATCTGGTACCATCATTTACTGCTGGGTGGACAGGGGCTGTTGGATTACAGAATTTGCCCAAAGTAATTCTCCTCCGCCGGGATTCGAATCACGCGCCTCCCGCTTGTGAAGCGGGTGTGCTACTACTGTACCACACAGTCAGACATACCGCCGAACCCCTGAAACTGACTCATCTTATCCGGGTTGAGAAGTACTGATGTTCTGTGTTTGACACCTATATTTCAATGGTGTTTGAACCTTGAATTTCGATTCATTTGTTTGTATTGTTGCTGTCAGGTCCGTTTGTGATGCGCTCCACGTGTCGTGTTTGCGAGGGCACTCGCGTCTACATTGAACGCAAATGTTCCGAGTGCAACGGCAAGGGCAGGACGGTACAGCGACGTCGTATATCAGTACCAGTACCGGCCGGTCAGTCCCCCCACCCTCTGTCTGTTTGCTCTGTCGCTCTGCTTTCGCTAGTGTTTTCATATTTGAGCTGAGTTTCTGACAGCGAATTTGCTTTTCGATTGCATTTCCACGTCGTCCGCTCTTTTGTCTTATTTTTTATTTCTTGTTTTGCTTTTATGAAAATAATGAAATAAACATATTTATAATGAATAACTCGAATTGAATATCAAGACACTGAAATGAGATGTGTGTATTTTTTATTTGGATTTTTCCATCTTGTTTCATAGTTTTACGTTGACTGGGGGCGTCATATGGTCTAACAAAGCGCCCCTTAAAACCAATTATCATCATAATTCAAATTGTGAAGAATTGGAATAATTAAAAACAATAAAAAAGAATGTTACAAAAAGCTATTTTGTATGTTGTATACCTCAAATTACAATGAATTCATTTTATATTGATTTAATTTGATATTTCTCCTATGTGTTTCGTATGATATTATTCTTTCATCTTAGACGTCACTGTTTTTTGCATGCCCGGTATGAAAACAGCTTTGCGATATCCATTAAGCGGCTGGCTGACTCTAACAAGTGCAAGAATTTCTCATTCTGATTCTGTTTTAGCTCATTTCGTTTCCAGTATGTTTTTTGTATATCGTTGTTCTGCCTCTGCTTGTTGATTAAAATGCATGAGGATCGCAATCGTGCGATTCACAGCGTCCACACTCTTCCAATTTCACATTGTCCCTGGATTTTTAGCAATAATTACATTAATAATGGACTCCAATAAATGTCATTCTAATATTAATATATGACATTCTAATATTGATAAATGTCATTCTAATATTAATCAATGTCATTCTAATATTAATCAATGTCATTCTAATACTATTCCATACAGACTCCTATAGTTTCATGCATTCGTCACATTGTCATATCGCATATACCCCAGTGCATCCAGATATCATCAAAGCTTAATATATAAATCAAATATCAGATATATATATATTCAAGCTTTAAAACTCAGTCATTCATATTCCTCTGTGCTACCGTTTCTACTCGCTATCTGTGTGAATAATATCGTCTGTGTTTATGTGTGTGTGTGTGTGTGTGTGTGTTTGTGTGTCTGACTGTAATCTTTGATGTTTTCTGTTGGTTTGGGTTTAGTTTTGTGTGTCTCTGTGAACGTGTGTTTGTGTGTGTGCGTGTATGTGTGTGTGTGTGTGTGTGTCTGACTGTATGTGTGTGTGTGTGTGTGTGTACAGCGTCCTAGAGACCTTATACGTGTAGGTCGCTATATACATATCTACTTAATATAATGTGTGTGTGTGTGTCTGCGTATGTGTTTGCCTGTGTGTGTATGTGTGTCTGTGTATGTGTTTGTCTGTATGTGTATGTCTGTATGTGGGTGTGTGTGTCTGTGTCTGTCTGTGTGTGGATGTGTATATGTTTGTGCGTGTGTTTCTGTATGTGTGTGTGTGCACAACATTCTAGAGACCTTGTAGGTCGCTGTATACATATCTACTTAATATAATGTGTGTGTGCGTGTGGGCAGGTGTGGAGGATGGTCAGACGGTGCGCGTGCACGAGAGTGGTCGCGAGTTGTTTGTCACGTTTCGCGTGTCTCGCTCCGACTATTTCCGTCGCGACGGCGCCGACATTCACACCGACTGTTGGATCTCGCTGACACAGGCCGTGTTGGGCGGTGCCGTGCGCGTGCAGGTCGCTACACTCAGACATTGACGCATAAGACGCAGCCATAATCAGTTGGACGTGATAGGGTCCTGGATTGTCCCAAATTTTTTAGGTTTCTATTTGAAAAAATTGAGTCTATTTTGACTGTGTACGAGAATTTTATGAAATTCAAATTTTTTAGTTTAATTACGTAAAATAAATTTATAATGTACTATATCGTTGGTGTAAATAGTTTTATTTATTTGTCTTTATTTCACTACGAAACACGTAAACTCTTTATTAATATCCTCGCTTACCACGAGGGTAAACAAATATACAGTCAAATCAGTGAAAAGCGCAATCAGATACAACACGGTCGAATTTTGTCGAACAAAACTAGCGTCTTATATCGATGCTTGACTGTATTTTCTTATCACGTCATGTGGAAATGTGGCTTACTTTTTGTGTGTTGTAACCAATCATTTTTACATCGACTGTATAGCGTCGATGTTTTCACGTACGTTAAGGTTTTATATACGTTTTCACGTATATACAACCTTTTTTGGTCTGAATTTTCACTTTAAAAATCGGGGGTTCCTTAGACATAGTACTACGAATCTCTTATACAAAGTCTCGTACATCTAAATAAGTATTTATAAAAGTCTTATAGAGTATTATTACCAGTATGTAAATTTCTCTAATTGTTTGCCCAATATTTAAATAGGTCTTTTATACACGTCAAATATGTAATGTATAATACGCATGTAATGTAAAATATGTATTATGCAAAGTAAGATAATTGTATAGTTTCTAAACGTCAGATCCTTTTTGTGGTGTTGATTTTTACCATTGTCTTGGAATTGCACCATTTTTCCAGTTGTTTGTGTTTGCTTGTCATAGGCGTAGATCATGGGGGGTATGGGGTATATATACCCCCGACAAATTGGATGGAAGTGATGAATATCCAATTATACCTCCCTAGATTTCTGCCGAGTTCAGTTCATTGGGTATATTATTATCAAAATCAACATAGCAAAAATAACACGAAAAATGTCAAAAAAAATTAAATACGTGAAAAATGATACTTTACGCAATATACTTTTATTGATGTCAGAGCCGTAGCAACCGCCCCCCATACCCCCCGGCCGGGGGGCCCCCGAATGTTGAGAGGCCCCTTTGCTTCACGTATTATGTGATTATGTCTAATAAATGCATTCAATATTCACAATGGGGGCCCCAAGTGATGCCTTCCGGGGGGGGGCATAATTTCTCGCAACGGCTCTGATTGATGTATGCGTGTTGTAATTGATTAGGCCGAAGATGGTTGGGGCCCCTATGCAATTAACCAACTGAGTCAACCTTAATGCATGATGGCTGTCATCCCCCCAAGCCTCGACACACAAATCTACGCCCGTGCTGCTTGTGCGTTCGACTAACGGGGCGCGTCATGTTTGTGTGTGTGTGTGTGTATGTTGTGCTCAGGGAATCTACGAGGATCTGACGGTGCGCATATCGCCGGGCACGTCTTCACACAACCGCATTCGTGTGGACAACAAGGGCATTCGTCGTGTCCACTCCAACGGCTATGGAGACCACTATGTGCACGTGAAAATCAAGGCACGTATTGCATTGCTGACTTATCGTGCCTGACAATATGTTGCAGCGGCCATGCAACATATGTTGCAACGGGCATGTGTCCGTAGTTTCTAGCGTGTTAATTGGCATGCTTTGTGAGCTGTCGTGCGCTAGGCCATTAGCGGGCAAACTACAGCCCGTCAGCCCATTGAATCAGGCTTGCCAAGTCTTCATAACATTCATCTAGTTGTCAAAACATCAGTTGTCGAACAATGAATTGTGATCAGTAGATTGGCGTTCTACTTTTTAGCCGTATGTGTAAACTATTACCGTGTTATGTAACAGCTTGTCAAATGGACGGGCAAATCCTTTTAGAACGAGAGTTTGGCCCCGCGGTACGGTGCAGGAACTAGTGTGTGGATGTGAAAAGTTTGCCCACCACTACACTGGGCAGTGTTTAGACCATTGTCCGAATCATAATTGTCCGAATTGATTCATAATTGAATTGTCCGGGGGAATCATAGTACATCCTCTCGTCATGTGTGTGTGTGTGTGCGTGATGTGTGTTCAGATACCGGATCAGCTAAGCGAGCAGCAGAAAGCTCTGTTCACGGCCATTGCCGAACTGGAGAGTGGCAGCAGTCCGGGCTCAATCGACGGCATCACCAAGGACAAGCAAGGCAAGTGAGCGAGGTTTGAGGTTTAAGGTTTGCTCTATGCGAGCGCTGGGGTTTGTCGGTCACAGTGCTGGAGTTATTCAAGCCGGCCTGCGCTTTCCCTGTCGTTGCACCGGCGTTTGTTGTTGATATGCTAATTGGCTGTGCGAATCACGTCCAGTTGTATTTGTTTTCACACGTACGACTCGGCACTGTTTCCAGATTTGACCGACAAACCTTTGGCGAGTTCTGAAGAGACCACTTCAGACGAGAACGCGGGCTTTTTCACCAAAGTTTTGCGGAAAATATTCAATAGGTGTGTGTGTTTGTGTTTGCCTAGTTGACTTTTGTTTCGCTCACACACCAGTATCTCCATCATTTTTACGCTCATCCTAGATTACTAACTCTGCCAATACTGCATGCCATTGAATGCTCAACGTTCTCTGTATGAAACGACTCCCAAATATAGCGATACACACATATAGACACGCAAGCACGGACGCACACACACGCACACACACACATATGTCGTTAATGTTGGCGTCGTGTTTGCAGGTAAGCGTCACGCGTCGCGCAGTCGTAGTGTCAACACGCTGGTGGCCCGGCTGCGCTCGGTCTTGCTTGAACATGAACAGCAGCAGCAGCCAGGTGACGCAGGGGAACAACAGGAGCAGACACGATCTTCCAGCAGTGACGACGATGGCAAAGTGGCCGGCCAAACTCCACCAGTCCCTCGTCTCACTGACGATAATCAATCGTGCGCCGATGAATTGACAGAGAAGAATTCGCAACAGCAGTGCAGCAAAGTGTAGCTGCGGTCCTCTCACTCGTCCATCCTGTACGCTTCCCTTGTCCTCTGCGCGCGCGCGCGTGTGTGTGTGTGTGTGTGTGTGTGTGTGTGTGTGAGGGTGTATGTACCGATGCGTAATTGTTGATAAGCGTGCGTGTGTGTATGTGTGGTTTTGTATAACGAAGTTCATTTATGCTCGCGTGTGACTGGTGGTGGTGACTTCTCTGTTTTATGAGTGCTCACTGCCTACATCTGCTTGGGACGCATCGAATAAACACCGTAAATACACATGTGTCATGTATTCACACTATCGGCTACTACACACCAGCCCTTGGTACAAACGCTCGCCTGGCACTAGTACAAATACAACATCGCAAACACACAAATAAGACAACACACAACAAATGATTATTACTGCGGGGTCTTACCGCGCAGGAAACCACGGCAACAACATATCCTTGTACTTGGGCCTCTCACGCTCGGGGAAGAGCTCGGGGTGGCGCAGTACGTAGTTCTTGAAGAACACTCGCCGGCGTAGCTCGCGCTTGAGCATCCAGTCATCTAGCACGTAGACGCCGCACACCATCGACGTCACGCCAATCACATAGACGATGGGACGGGACTTGAGCGGCAGGCCGCGCAGTTTGTTGGCGAAGCCACCGAGAAACAGGCCGCTAGCCAAAGTGCCGCCCACCACGAAGCAAGATTCGCGGTAGGTGCGCGGCTGGACCGGCCGGTCGAAGATGGTGACCAGCGGATGCACGTGATGCGGCTTGTCCAAATACCATACGCCCTCTGTGCGGCCATAATCTGCAAGCAGACGCACAGACACAGCCATCAACCTCCTAGTCAGCCGCGCGCGCGCCAGACAAACCGAAATCGTCGACAAACTCGACCGAAGGCGCGCAGTAATTAACGGTAAGTGTAAATAGTTTGTATTAGGTATTTGGTCTAAACAGGATTAGGTTCGACTTGACCCGCTACGCGTGGTCATACACATGGATATATGCGTGTTCATAAAACATATTTGTGTCTGCTGTGCGGTGCTGGTGAATGAGTAAAGTAATTCGCTGAAGTGCATGCGTTTTCACAATGCCCAAACCTCCTTTCCTGAGTGTAAGACGCTGGCAGGACAAACGTAGCTTGCATTTACTATTAAATAATTGCTGCACATCCTGAAGTCGCATTCATTCTGTGACTGATAAACGTGAAAGAGTTGATCTCGCCAATGCAATCAACAGTCGATCAGTCTAGATTCTAGACGTACTACAGCAGCATTCTTGACTTCCTGAATTCCGGTTATATTGTAATAATGGTGCTTTAAAAGACGCTCTACAATGTTCATCCAACACGGAAAGTCGTGCATATTACATATTAGTCGCGACACCGAATATAGCGCACACTTACACACACACACAGAAACAAGATAAAAATACGATACAGACCAACAACATACAAACATAAACCCAATCGACAATTATCAATAGATATACACACGCAACACACAAAATATGCAACTAATGGTGTGAACTATCTACGAGCAGGATAGTGAAAAAACAATCAGACAAAAATAACACCATATAACCCTAACTAACTACAAGCCTATCTGAACCGATGCAAACGGAGTGAGGACGTGCGACACAGGGTCGAAAGATAACTCAGGGAAATATTTGAAAAGAGAAAAACGAATAGAACAACAGTAATCAACACGGGATAAGATATGGGAACCAACAAGTTTGATATCAGACGGGCGATCGAGGAACGAACGAATAGAATAAGAAAAATAGGAAAAAGAAGACGTGGAGGTGGGATTCTAGGGGGATGAAAAACTATAAATTCCGTTTTGGATTGGTTAAGAAGATGCCTAGAAGAAGCCCAAGATGAGATATGAGAGGGAAATTCAGTAAGAAATGAGTCGGTAGTCGGTAGGAATAATAACATCATCGGCGTATAAATGATATGTCAGAGAATACAATATTTATTTGGTATAGCGCAAAACAAAAACACACGCGCGTTAAACAGCAAGATAAGCCAGAAATATTCAAAGAAATACATGAATAAACACAAGAGTAACTGACAGAAAGGAACGTGACTTAATTAAGATATATCACAATTAGCAAGCATATAAAAAGGGCAGAGCAAGCGTAAGAAATCAGACTGAAGCATACGAAGTATGGGTAATTTAAGTGGAATCAAATGATAATTCAAATAAGTATCTAAAGAGTGCCGAACGAAATGAGCAATAGGAAGTGACTAATAGAACAGTACGAGGAAGCGAGTTGTACAGTCGGGGAGCAAAGAAAGAAAAAGACGACCAAGATCGTTCGTTCAAGACTCGAGGGCAGACAAGAGGGCGAGGATAACGAGAAGGAGCAGTAAACACAGTAAGGACACCAGAAAGATAAGGTTGACTACGGTCGTGAATAAGTTTAAAAATAGTGAACACGAGGAATAATTCGGAGCCAACGAAACTGAAACAAAAACTGAGAGTTATGACGACAGGCAGAGGGCGAGAGAAAAAACGACAAGACGAATTGATGACACGCTGGCGAATGCGGAGAGAATCCTCCTAGAATTTCGAATAACGTTCAAGAATAGGACAGAGGGAAGACATGTAAATATTAAACAAAAGAGGACCAAGAATGAAGCCCTGTGAAACACAAGAGCATGGGAACTTGCCTGGCGACACTCGTGGCGTATGGCTGTGTTCTGACGGGCTCTTCAAATTTTTCCTCTGTTGTGTGTGATCCTGGTCGCCGGGTGAGTATTGTGATCCTTTGTCTTTTTCTTTGCTGACTTCTAAATTATTGTTTGTTATTGTGTACGTGAGTCCTACGACTACTATGTGTATCTCCGAAACTTGTTACGTTTGTGCCGGCTCCAATGGGGACGCTAGCAAGTGGATCGGCTGCAATTTGTGCAGCGCCTGGTGCCACTTGAGATGTGCCCACTTGTCTGGAGTCAAGCAAGATGCTATTAAGAATGTGAACTTGATTTGCTGCCCGCTAGAGCAAAACTTGCTCTGAGTGTAGTCAACAAATTTGACGATCTGTCGTCCCGTCTATTTATAATTGAAGCATCGTTGAAGCCAACACCTCCTGCTGCTTCTGCTCAACTGGGGGCTGCTGCTGAGCCTGTTGGCTCGTATGCGGTAGTCCTCCGGCCAAAGACGGGGGACTCGCAGGTCCGAGCCGAAACTGTCGCTCCCGCCCTGAAGGATGTGCAGGTGGTCGGCTCCCGGCAGGCTCATAACGGTGGTCTCGTACCTGCGCTGTCGTTCACCGGGTGCGGCTGCGCGTGCTGCTGAGCGCGTTCGAGCAGCTGTGCCGGGAATCGATGCGCAAGTACCACAGCGGTCATCCATTCAGCCAAAGTTGACGGTGGCGAACATACCTATGGACGCATCAATTGATACGTTCATCGATGGTGTGCGGCTGAAGAATCCCGCGCTTGCCGATGTCCCGGCTGCTGAATTGAGGGTGATGTTCTTCACTACTCCACGCCATGAGCGCATGCACGCTGTTCTCGCCGTGTCGCCGGCTGTAAGGGCCAACATTCGCAGCAGTGGCGACCGTCTGTTTGTTGGCCTGTGCTGTTTATGACCGTTATTGGGTCGCGCGGTGCTACAAATGTGCTGGTTTGGGTCACAAAGCGGCCCAGTGCACCCGTTCCGCGACGTGCGGCCGCTGCGCCGGCCCCCACCTGTCATCTGCTTGCGACCAGTCGTCCCCGCTCAAGTGTGTTAATTGTTCTCGTGCTGGCCGTGATCACCTCCACTCATCCTTCTCATCTGATTGTCCTTCTTTTGTCGCCGTCCGAAATAGTATTCGTTCCCGCACTGCCACTTGCTCCTCTTTTACTTGTCCCAATAGCTCTCGTCAAACTTCTGCCTGACTTCCTGTCACCCCTCGTAACTCCGTTTCGTGCTCATCACTCCCGTTTGGCCTTTTAAATATCCGCTCTTGTCGCTATGAGTTTGATTTCGTCTCCTATATTTGTTATTTTTATCATTTATCTTTCTTATGTTTGGTTGAAACTCGGCTTTTCGATACTGAAGTTGCGAGTTTTTCTGCTCCGTCCTACAAATTTCTCCACTCTTCCCGTTCACTTTCTAGCAAGTCCTGTGGTGGTGGTATTGCCATTGTTTACCACAAGTCCCTCTCCTTTTCTTTAATTGATTCCTTTACTTCCGTTTTTAGTTCGTTTGAATGTCTACCTATCTGTTTATCTGTTCCGTCTCATCCTAAGGTCTGTATTTTGATTGTTTATCGCCACAACCACCCTGGTACTGCATCTGTTTTCGTTAATGAGTTCTCTCATGTTCTAGATTCCATTATTTCTATATTCTCGAATCGCTTTATCGTTCTTGGTGATTTTAATTTTTGGATTGATGCTCCTCTTTTGTCGCCTTATGCCTGTAACTTTCTCTCACTCATTGAATCCTATGGTCTTGTTTCTCTTGTTTCTTCCTCTACTCATCAGTCTGGTCATACTCTTGATCTCGTTTTGTTTCCTGTCCCTGTCTTTCCCTCGGACATCCCCATACCTGAAGTTCGTGTTCATCCTCCAGATTCTTCAATCTCTGATCATAGTTTTATCCTCTCTGAACTTACACTATCGCCTAATCCTTCTTCCCCATCTGTGTCTATCTCATTTCGCTCCTTTCGCAATTTCGACCCTACTCAGTTTTCTGCTCTTCTTGTATCTCATCTGCCTATCCAACTGCTACACTCCGTTCGTGTGTCTATCCTATTTTTTCCGGTACTATCCCGGTATTTCCGGTATCCCTTTTTTCCGGTTGTAATTAATGACGCCTTGTTTCCTCTCCTGTCTCGCTCAAGTAAATCCTCCTCCTCATCTCCTTGGTCTTCTCCTGGTCTGTCTGTTCTTAAACGTGATCAGCGTCGTCTGGAGCGGCGCTGGAGACATTCTCCCTCTTCTATTTCATGGTACTCGTATTCTGCTGCTCGTTCGTCTTATATCTTTGCTCTGGCTCTGGCCAAACAATCCTTCTATACCAGACATTTATCCTCCCTGTCTCGCTCTCCTAAAATGATTTGGTGTACTCTGAATTATCTCCGCGGTTCTAATATATCTACATCCTGTCTGATCTCGGCTGAGGAATTCGCTACTTTCTTCTTGAATAAGCTTCACACTGCCATCTCAAGTCTTCCTGCCTGTTCTTTACCTGTTACTCATGCTAGCCCCTGTGGTGAATCCTCCTCGTTTTCCAACTCGTTCTTACTGATGTTTGTAAGCTCATTTCCTCTTCTAAAAATCCTCTTCCCCTGCTGATCCTTTGAATTTCCGTGCTATCTCCGACTCCATACTTTTTCTTGCTCCTTATTTTCTACATGTCATCAATTTCTCTTTTCTTCATGGTTCTTTTCTTACCGATAAGCACGCTATCATTCGTCCATTAAAAAAGAAACCTCTTGATCCATCCGTCATGAAAAACTATCCTCTTAAGTCTCTCCTCAGCTTTCCGTCTAAGCTTCTTGAGTCTGCTATCTACTCTCAACTGTCCCCTTTTCTAAATCAATCACTTTGCTCCGATCAGTCTGGATTTCGGCCTTCTCATTCTACTGAGTCTGTGTCTATTTCTATCCTTGATCACATTTTCTCTCACTTTGCTTTGGGTCGCTCTGTCCTTCTTGTACTACTAGACATGTCCTCTGCTTTTGATCTCGTTGACCACTCTATTATCATTCCCGATCTTTCTTCTCTTGGTATTTCTTCATCAGCTCTTTTTCTCCTCAAATCATATCTCACCAATCGAACCTATTCTGTGAATATCAATTCTTATCTCTCTTCTGTGTTTCCTCTGTGTTCTGGTGTCCATCAAGGTTCTGTTTGGTCCTTTACTTTTCAACGTCTATATGACCCCACTATGCCCTATTCTTGAACGTCACTCTCTAACCTTTGACGTATATGCCGACGATATTCAGTTTTTCATCCCTCTTCCTCTTCGCACTCCTTCTTTCATTGCTGATGTTCTTTCTGGTGTTTCTGCCTGGGCTGCTTCTAGACGTCTCCTTCTGAATCAATCAAAGTCACCTCTGTTTCTCGTACATGTCGTCTTATTCTGAGATCTTTATATCCTATTCGCCCGTTTCTTGATCGCCCTTCTGCTATTAAACTTATTATTTCTCAAATATTTCCCGCATTGATTATTGTTGTTCACTCTATTTTCACGTTCCCCGTTATTCCCTCGGCATTCTTCAGCGTGTTATCAACTCTTCTTGTCGTTTTGTCCTGTCTCCTACTCCTTGTCGCCATACTTCTGAATTTTCAATTTCGTTGGCTTCCTATCATCCCCCGCATTCATTTTCGCCTGTGTTGTGAACTCATTCATGACCCTTCTCAGACTTCCTATCTTTCTCGCCTTTTATCTGAATCTGTTGTTCCTTCTCGACATTCACATCCACTTGTATGTTTTAGAGCTTTGAATGAGTCTATCTGGTCTTCTAAATCGTTTTCATTTTTTGCTCCGCGTCTGTATAATTCTCTTCCCTCTAATATTGTTCAATCTTCCTCCTTCCATTCGTTCAGGTCCTCTCTGTTTGAATATTTGTTTGATCAATCGTTTGACCCTGTATCTCACTCCTTACTCCTTATGCTTCTGTGTGATCTGTTTTTACTTATTTGCGATACAAAATTATATTTGTTTTGTGTGCCTCATCTGGTTTTGCTGTTCCTGTATTGTGTATTGTTTGAGTGTTGTGTGTGTATGTCTGTGTATGTTTGTTTATGTATGTTTATGTTTTTATGTATGTTTGTGTGTTGTATGTTTGTAAGTGTTTGTTATGTGTTTTCTTCTTGCTATTCTATAGTTATTTTGCGCGCATGTGTATTTATATACGCTAATGTAAATATATTTATTTAGTATTATTATTATTAATTATAGTATCTTCCTAGCGTAGTTGGCTTTTATAGTTGTCCGCATGTTATTTTGTGTGTGTGTGCGGAGCTTTCATGTTTAATGTTTTTATTTTCCCATTTTTGTTGTAGTCTGACCGCGCTTGTTCCTGAATGAGCGCTATACAAGAAATGAATGAATGAATGAAAGGAACTGAAGAAGTCACAAGAGACAACGCTAGAAATCAGCAAATAGTGGTATGAGCCATCAATCAGCATGAGAAATGAGCAAAACAGAAAAATTACTCACGCAGATCCGAATTGAGATTGTTCACATATTTTTCTGTATCCCTATCATCGAGGAGAGAAAGAAACGGTAAAAACCACATGACTACTCTCAATCACACGATATCAGCAGCAATAATGTTAGGGCTGCCAAATTTTTCATGCAAGTAAAGCGCCAAATTATGGTAGAAGGAGAAAAGCCTAGTTATTCGTTAGGCTATTAATAATTCAACACATAATATAGTAGTTTTGTGATATGTAAAATTTATCGCTCGGATATAATTCTAAGGACAGATATTTTTTAATTATCAAATAAATACTGTAAGTAAATTTTAATGATATAAGTGTGGTTTTGTGGTATATATTTACAGTGGTTTCTACGATCACTTTTTTTCTAACTTAACGATACGATAGAACGATAAAACGATAATTTTTCTCGAACCTGCCATCTACGATAAACGATCAAAATTTCAAAACCCAACCTGCGATAAGCGATTAACGATAAAACGATAGCGGGAATAAATGTTAACTTGCGATAACAAAAGCGATAAACGATAAGTACTATATTTAGTTGAACTATTTGAAAAAACATACAAACTATTTTTCCACAGTGAAAATGTAAACGAAAACAAAAAACTAAGATATATTCAAGACGTCACACTCCAACAACCAATCTCTCACTCTCTCTCTCGCACCATACACAATAACACAACACCTCCACCTGTTTTTGAAGAAACATACAAACTAAAGTACAGACAAAACCAAAACAAAAAACGCAAATCAGATAAATCAACAAAACAAAAAACGTAACTCGACGACGGCCTCCACCAGACGCACACACCGTGGCTGCGGCGAAGCACAACACGTCAGGCCCCAGCTTCCACCACGTTCCCGCCTCGCCCGTGCTCTTCAGTGCGCCGCCGCAGCCTGTCGTCTTCTTCATCGCCGGCCGCCGCGACAGGGCACAACACCTCGGCCCCAGCACCCACTATGTTCCCGCCGACACCCGTGCTATTCAGCACCCCGTCGCAGACAGCCGTGACTCTGCCGCACAAGGAAGCCGCACCGTCGTCGTCGATCGTCATTTCTCCTCCGGCTTCAGCAGCTCCTTTCTCTCACATGCGCTCCAGCACCAGCAGCCTCCACCAGCGATCTTCCAGCTACCCGGCGACGAGTCTAACACCAGTGCAGGCGGGACGACGAGCAACCCTCGGCCGCAGCTCCTCCGCTGCCTCCTGCCGGCAACATGCTCTCCTGTCGTCCCTCTGCACACCAGCCTGACACGCCGCCGAGCACCCTCACTAAATCTTCCAGGCTGCTGCTAATACTGGAGGGCACTATCTCCGCTGCTGAAGCCGGGTCGCAGACAAAAACCTCTTCCAACTAGTCCATATATCTATATATATAAAAGAGATCCTCTGTGTGTGTGTCTGTGTGTGTGTGTGTGTGTGTGTGTGTGTTCGACCCTCCTTGGTCCATTTTCTATCAGCTATTATTCGGCCACCACTCAGCCTACCCGCTAACAATTTATACCATCACGTTGGAAATTTTCTTGTCTACACTTTAGATTAAATTTTAAATTTCAAAAATGAAATCAAAAAAAGTTATAGCGGTGAAAAGACAAAATGAACCCTGAAAAATGCGAAAATTGTGGTCAATGCTCTGCCATCTACTCCTCATAAACCAGAAATGGTACAGCCAAACAGATTATACCACTGTGTAGAGAATTTTCTGTTCTACAAGATAGGTTATAATTCATATCCAAAAATAGAACATAAAAGATGTAAACATGACAAAATTTCAATCTATATTCAAAATTATATTTATACTCCACGCGTCCGATTTTCTATACTTTTTTCTCTATGTATCAAAAACTAATTATCACACAACTAAATAAATAATACCATCATGCTGGGAATTTTGTTTGCTACAACACGGTATAATTTTTAATTTTCCAAAGTGTATTAAAAAAGTTACGGCGGTGTGAAGTCAAAATGACAAAGTCAAAAATGCAAAATTAGCACTGGAAACCGTGAATGTTTTGGTAAATATTCCCCTATCTATTCCTCATAAACCAGCAATGGTACAGCTATAAAAATTATACTATTGTGTAGATAATTTTGTGTTCTACAAGAAAAGTTATAATTTATACCCACAAATGATACAAAAAATGTGTAAAATTGGCAAAATTGTCAAATACATCCAAAATTAAAATTGATCACCGGGCGCCTAAATTAATTCATTTTTCTACCTATTTCTCAGGAACTATTTGTCACACATTAAAATAAATTATATCATCGTGCTAGAAATTGTATTTTTTTAAATGCGGTATAATTCTTAATTTTCCAAAGTGTATCTGAAGGAAGTGACGGCGGTGTAAAGTCAAAAGGACATATTGCCAATTTGACAGCTATTATGCGCACTTGCGATTACACAGGAATATACTACTGTGTAGAGAATTTATATATATATAAAAGAGATCCTCTGTGTGTGTGTCTGTGTGTGTGTGTGTGTGTGTGTGTGTGTTCGACCCTCCTTGGTCCATTTTCTATCAGCTATTATTCGGCCACCACTCAGCCTACCCGCTAACAATTTATACCATCACGTTGGAAATTTTCTTGTCTACACTTTAGATTAAATTTTAAATTTCAAAAATGAAATCAAAAAAAGTTATAGCGGTGAAAAGACAAAATGAACCCTGAAAAATGCGAAAATTGTGGTCAATGCTCTGCCATCTACTCCTCATAAACCAGAAATGGTACAGCCAAACAGATTATACCACTGTGTAGAGAATTTTCTGTTCTACAAGATAGGTTATAATTCATATCCAAAAATAGAACATAAAAGATGTAAACATGACAAAATTTCAATCTATATTCAAAATTATATTTATACTCCACGCGTCCGATTTTCTATACTTTTTTCTCTATGTATCAAAAACTAATTATCACACAACTAAATAAATAATACCATCATGCTGGGAATTTTGTTTGCTACAACACGGTATAATTTTTAATTTTCCAAAGTGTATTAAAAAAGTTACGGCGGTGTGAAGTCAAAATGACAAAGTCAAAAATGCAAAATTAGCACTGGAAACCGTGAATGTTTTGGTAAATATTCCCCTATCTATTCCTCATAAACCAGCAATGGTACAGCTATAAAAATTATACTATTGTGTAGATAATTTTGTGTTCTACAAGAAAAGTTATAATTTATACCCACAAATGATACAAAAAATGTGTAAAATTGGCAAAATTGTCAAATACATCCAAAATTAAAATTGATCACCGGGCGCCTAAATTAATTCATTTTTCTACCTATTTCTCAGGAACTATTTGTCACACATTAAAATAAATTATATCATCGTGCTAGAAATTGTATTTTTTTAAATGCGGTATAATTCTTAATTTTCCAAAGTGTATCTGAAGGAAGTGACGGCGGTGTAAAGTCAAAAGGACATATTGCCAATTTGACAGCTATTATGCGCACTTGCGATTACACAGGAATATACTACTGTGTAGAGAATTTTGTGTTCTACAAGAAAAGGTATAATTTATACCCACAAATGATACAAAAAACGTGTAAAATTGGCAAAATTCTCAAATGCATCCAAAATTACACTAGAACACCGGGTGACTAAAATTTATTCATTTTTCTACCCATTTCTCAGGAACTGTTTGTCATACCTTAAAATTAATTATACCATCGTGCTAGAAATGTTGTTTTCTACAATACAGTATAATTCTTAATTTTCCAAGGTGTATCTGAAGCAAGATACGGCGGTGTAAAGTCAAAATGTCATGTTGCCAATTTGACAGCTATTATGCGTACTTGCGATTACACATGAATATACACTGATTTAATTTCACTCAAGTCCAATCACAATTTACGCACTTGCGATTACTCAGGAATATACTACTGTGTAGAGAATTTTGTGTTCTACAAGATAAGCTATAATTTATACCCACAAATGATACAAAAAACGTGTAAAATTGGCAAAATTCTCAAATACATCCAAAATTACACTTGAACACCGGGTGACTACAATTTATTCATTTTTATACCCATTTCTCAGGAACTATTTGCCATACATTAAAATTAATTATACCATCGTGCTAGAAATTTTGTTTCCTACAGTACGGTATAATTATTAATTTTTTAAAGTGTATCTGAAGGAAGTTACGCCGGTGTAAAGTCAAAAGGACATATTGCCAATTTGACAGCTATTATGCGCACTTGCGATTACACAGGAATATACTACTGTGTAGAGAATTTTGTGTTCTACAAGATAAGCTATAATTTATACCCACAAATGATACAAAAAACGTGTAAAATTGGCAAAATTGTCAAATACATCCAAAATTACACTTGAACACCGGGCGACTAAAATCAATTCATTTTTCTACTATTTCTCAGTAACTATTTGTTACACATAAAAATAAATTATACCATCGTTCTAGAAATCTTTTCTTCTACAATACGGTATAATTTGTAATTTTCCAAAGGGTATCTGAAGGAAGTTACGGCGGTGTAAAGTCAAAAGGACATATTGCCAATTTGACAGCTATTATGCGCACTTGCGATTACACAGGAATATACACCGATTAAATTTCACTGAAGCCCAATCACAATTAAGAATGCATCATATTATCTCCAAGCATGGATGGTGTGGTTTTATTGCGTACAGCTTTATTAATGCTACACTCTACTGAATATAAAGGCTTTATTGTCCTCAATAACGTTCCGCACGACGGGCGGGTAAAATGCTATTGGGAACAAAGTAAACTACTGAATTTAACTGTGTAATTTAATTGGTTTAATTTCAAGTTGCATAAGCATAAGTTGCATAAGGATATGGGTTGCAATATCATGTAATGCCAACTTATGCTGTTTTAGCGGAAGCATTAACCTGGAATTATAGAGATGACAGAAGGTTGCATTGTTTTGATAGTGTTGTGGAAAAACATGTTTTCTAAATTGAAACATAAATTTCACATTTAGACTTTTAGATTAGCTATAACTTTCCTGTGGGTTTGTTTTTCTTTTTCAATTTTCACAAATTTTTTTATGAATTGAATATTAATTATATTTTATGAACTGTTCCGCACGACGGGCGAATTAAATGTATCTATAAAGAGTGGGTTTAAATGATAGCGAGGTATGTGATATTTTGCTAGCAGTAAATATTCTAGCGATAAAAGTAGAATAGCTCTTAAGCAAATGATTTTGGAGAATGATGTGAACCTTTAAATATATTTTGCGATCTGATGATATATGTATTAGGAATAATACGTAGCAGAATATAGATTGCATAATATAATATCGGCTGTAATATCAAGGGCTGTAATATCGGTGTAATCCAAAAAATAACAACTGTATGAATATGATGCATTAGTGGAAGCATTAACCGGGATATATATAAAAGAGATCCTCTGTGTGTGTGTCTGTGTGTGTGTGTGTGTGTGTGTGTGTGTGTTCGACCCTCCTTGGTCCATTTTCTATCAGCTATTATTCGGCCACCACTCAGCCTACCCGCTAACAATTTATACCATCACGTTGGAAATTTTCTTGTCTACACTTTAGATTAAATTTTAAATTTCAAAAATGAAATCAAAAAAAGTTATAGCGGTGAAAAGACAAAATGAACCCTGAAAAATGCGAAAATTGTGGTCAATGCTCTGCCATCTACTCCTCATAAACCAGAAATGGTACAGCCAAACAGATTATACCACTGTGTAGAGAATTTTCTGTTCTACAAGATAGGTTATAATTCATATCCAAAAATAGAACATAAAAGATGTAAACATGACAAAATTTCAATCTATATTCAAAATTATATTTATACTCCACGCGTCCGATTTTCTATACTTTTTTCTCTATGTATCAAAAACTAATTATCACACAACTAAATAAATAATACCATCATGCTGGGAATTTTGTTTGCTACAACACGGTATAATTTTTAATTTTCCAAAGTGTATTAAAAAAAAGTTACGGCGGTGTGAAGTCAAAATGACAAAGTCAAAAATGCAAAATTAGCACTGGAAACCGTGAATGTTTTGGTAAATATTCCCCTATCTATTCCTCATAAACCAGCAATGGTACAGCTATAAAAATTATACTATTGTGTAGATAATTTTGTGTTCTACAAGAAAAGTTATAATTTATACCCACAAATGATACAAAAAATGTGTAAAATTGGCAAAATTGTCAAATACATCCAAAATTAAAATTGATCACCGGGCGCCTAAATTAATTCATTTTTCTACCTATTTCTCAGGAACTATTTGTCACACATTAAAATAAATTATATCATCGTGCTAGAAATTGTATTTTTTTAAATGCGGTATAATTCTTAATTTTCCAAAGTGTATCTGAAGGAAGTGACGGCGGTGTAAAGTCAAAAGGACATATTGCCAATTTGACAGCTATTATGCGCACTTGCGATTACACAGGAATATACTACTGTGTAGAGAATTTTGTGTTCTACAAGAAAAGGTATAATTTATACCCACAAATGATACAAAAAACGTGTAAAATTGGCAAAATTCTCAAATGCATCCAAAATTACACTAGAACACCGGGTGACTAAAATTTATTCATTTTTCTACCCATTTCTCAGGAACTGTTTGTCATACCTTAAAATTAATTATACCATCGTGCTAGAAATGTTGTTTTCTACAATACAGTATAATTCTTAATTTTCCAAGGTGTATCTGAAGCAAGATACGGCGGTGTAAAGTCAAAATGTCATGTTGCCAATTTGACAGCTATTATGCGTACTTGCGATTACACATGAATATACACTGATTTAATTTCACTCAAGTCCAATCACAATTTACGCACTTGCGATTACTCAGGAATATACTACTGTGTAGAGAATTTTGTGTTCTACAAGATAAGCTATAATTTATACCCACAAATGATACAAAAAACGTGTAAAATTGGCAAAATTCTCAAATACATCCAAAATTACACTTGAACACCGGGTGACTACAATTTATTCATTTTTATACCCATTTCTCAGGAACTATTTGCCATACATTAACATTAATTATACCATCGTGCTAGAAATTTTGTTTCCTACAGTACGGTATAATTATTAATTTTTTAAAGTGTATCTGAAGGAAGTTACGCCGGTGTAAAGTCAAAAGGACATATTGCCAATTTGACAGCTATTATGCGCACTTGCGATTACACAGGAATATACTACTGTGTAGAGAATTTTGTGTTCTACAAGATAAGCTATAATTTATACCCACAAATGATACAAAAAACGTGTAAAATTGGCAAAATTGTCAAATACATCCAAAATTACACTTGAACACCGGGCGACTAAAATCAATTCATTTTTCTACTATTTCTCAGTAACTATTTGTTACACATAAAAATAAATTATACCATCGTTCTAGAAATCTTTTCTTCTACAATACGGTATAATTTGTAATTTTCCAAAGGGTATCTGAAGGAAGTTACGGCGGTGTAAAGTCAAAAGGACATATTGCCAATTTGACAGCTATTATGCGCACTTGCGATTACACAGGAATATACACCGATTAAATTTCACTGAAGCCCAATCACAATTAAGAATGCATCATATTATCTCCAAGCATGGATGGTGTGGTTTTATTGCGTACAGCTTTATTAATGCTACACTCTACTGAATATAAAGGCTTTATTGTCCTCAATAACGTTCCGCACGACGGGCGGGTAAAATGCTATTGGGAACAAAGTAAACTACTGAATTTAACTGTGTAATTTAATTGGTTTAATTTCAAGTTGCATAAGCATAAGTTGCATAAGGATATGGGTTGCAATATCATGTAATGCCAACTTATGCTGTTTTAGCGGAAGCATTAACCTGGAATTATAGAGATGACAGAAGGTTGCATTGTTTTGATAGTGTTGTGGAAAAACATGTTTTCTAAATTGAAACATAAATTTCACATTTAGACTTTTAGATTAGCTATAACTTTCCTGTGGGTTTGTTTTTCTTTTTCAATTTTCACAAATTTTTTTATGAATTGAATATTAATTATATTTTATGAACTGTTCCGCACGACGGGCGAATTAAATGTATCTATAAAGAGTGGGTTTAAATGATAGCGAGGTATGTGATATTTTGCTAGCAGTAAATATTCTAGCGATAAAAGTAGAATAGCTCTTAAGCAAATGATTTTGGAGAATGATGTGAACCTTTAAATATATTTTGCGATCTGATGATATATGTATTAGGAATAATACGTAGCAGAATATAGATTGCATAATATAATATCGGCTGTAATATCAAGGGCTGTAATATCGGTGTAATCCAAAAAATAACAACTGTATGAATATGATGCATTAGTGGAAGCATTAACCGGGAATTATGAGATAATATGATAATGGTGTATAATTATATCGCAATATGCAACAAATGTGAATTTAGCTGCCTTACAGTTTGGTCCCGATACTATATTGGCGGGTTGAGAGAAAAGTATTGGTGGGCCGCGTGTCTGGGACCCCTGGGGTAGATAATCTCAGTCTTCTGATTACAAATTATGATCGCATCAGTATATTTTGTGATCACAAACTAATAAGTTAAATCACCTCAGACTAGGCTGAGAGCGGTCAAGATTGGATGATTGGGTTGGGTTGGGTAGGTTTGACTCAGGTTATATTGGGTTTTAATGATAGCGGAAAATATATAAATTTTAACAATGAATATTATAGCGGTAAAAGTGAAATAGTACTTAAGGAAATGATATTGGGGAATGATGTTAAGTAATAAATATAGTTTGGAAACATTCTGATGAAAAGATTTCATCATCATTCATTGTTTGTTTCGTGTTTGTGTTCTGAATTATACCACACGACGGGCAGATTTATATATCAGGCGGGTTGAGGGATAATATTTGTTAAAATAAGAACAAAAATATTCACATTTAGACTTTTCTATTGGTTAAGATATTTATAGGTTACATTTTTTGCTTTTCAATTTGTATTCATTATATTTTATGGATTTGATATGAATTTTATTGTATGAATTGTTCCGCACGACGGGTGGGTTTAAAAAAGTGTTTTTAGATCATTTTTTCAAATGGTTCATTTAAAAAAGGTTTTTTTCCAAAAAAAAAAATGTTCCGCGGGCAGCAACTATAGACAATAGAACGTTCAATTTTCCCTGTAGAATTAATCCATACACAAAACCAATGGATTTGACTTCTTATATGAATTTTATTGTATGAATTGTTCCCCACGACGGGCGGGTTTAAAAAAGGTGTTTTCATTTTTTAGTTCATTTTTTCAAATGGTTCATTTAAAAAAGGTATTTTTTACAAATAAAAATGCTCCGCGGGCAGCAACTATAGACAATAGAACGTTCAATTTACCCTGTAGAATAAATCCATACACAAAACCAATGGATTTGACTTCAAGATCCAGAACGGATCGTGTTCGAGTTCTGAATTATTCAGCACGACGGGCGGGTATAAAAATGACTCAGGCGGACTGAGGGGAAATATTTTGTCGAAATAAAAATAATTAAACTTATAATTTTCAATTGATTAATATTTTTATGAGTGTACCCTATTTCATTTTTATTTTTCCATATTTTTTTACGAATTGAATATGAATTTCATGTTATGAATTGCTCCGCACAACGGGCGGGTTTTAATGCTATATATATACATAAAGAAGAAATTATCTGTCTGTCTGTGTATGTATGCTTGAATATGAGGTGACATAATTGCGCTGGTTCATGGTTCGCTGGTTCAATGATCAGGGGCTTCAAACGCAAACGAAGCGATGGCTCATTTTTATGCAATAAAAATGTCCCGCGAGTAGCAATAAAACGTTCAATTTCACCGTATAGAATGAATTCATATACAAAACTAATGGATTTGACTTCAAGAACCAGAACGGATGGTGTTCGAGTTCTGAATTATTCCTCACGTCGGGCGGGTTTAAATATGAGGCGGGTTGAGTGAAAATATTTTGTCAAAATAAAATTAAAAATAATGAAATTTAGACTTTTTAATTGATTAAGGTCTTCATGAGTTTGCCTTATTTATTTTTAGTTTGCAATATTTTTATGAATTGTTCCGCACAACGGGCGGGTTTTAATGCGGTTTTAATGCTATATATATACATAAAGAAGAAATTATCTGTCTGTCTATGTATGTATGCTTGAATATGAGGTGACATAATTGCGCTGGTTCATGGTTCGCTGGTTCAATGATCAGGGGCTTCAAACGCAAACGAAGCGATGGCTCATTTTTATGAAATAAAAATGTCCCGCGGGCAGCAATAAAACGTTCAATTTCACCGTGTAGAATGAATTCATATACAAAACTAATGGATTTGACTTCAAGAACCAGAACGGATGGTGTTCGAGTTCTGAATTATTCCGCACGTCGGCCGGGTTTAAATATGAGGCGGGCTGAGTGAAAATATTTTGTCAAAATGTAAATTAAAAATAATGAAATTTAGACTTTTTAATTGATTAAGGTTTTTATGAGTTTGCCTTATTTATTTTTAATTTGCAATATTTTTATGAATTCTTCCGCACAACGGGCGGGTTTTAATGCAAGTCTATATATATAAAAGAGATCCTCTGTGTGTCTGTCTGTCTGTGTGTGTGTGTGTGTGTGTGTGTGTTCGACCCTCCTTGGTCCATTTTCTATCAGCTATTATTCGGCCACCACTCAGCCTACCCGCTAACAATTTATACCATCACGTTGGAAATTTTCTTGTCTACACTTTAGATTAAATTTTAAATTTCAAAAATGAAATCAAAAAAAGTTATAGCGGTGAAAAGACAAAATGAACCCTGAAAAATGCGAAAATTGTGGTCAATGCTCTGCCATCTACTCCTCATAAACCAGAAATGGTACAGCCAAACAGATTATACCACTGTGTAGAGAATTTTCTGTTCTACAAGATAGGTTATAATTCATATCCAAAAATAGAACATAAAAGATGTAAACATGACAAAATTTCAATCTATATTCAAAATTATATTTATACTCCACGCGTCCGATTTTCTATACTTTTTTCTCTATGTATCAAAAACTAATTATCACACAACTAAATAAATAATACCATCATGCTGGGAATTTTGTTTGCTACAACACGGTATAATTTTTAATTTTCCAAAGTGTATTAAAAAAAAGTTACGGCGGTGTGAAGTCAAAATGACAAAGTCAAAAATGCAAAATTAGCACTGGAAACCGTGAATGTTTTGGTAAATATTCCCCTATCTATTCCTCATAAACCAGCAATGGTACAGCTATAAAAATTATACTATTGTGTAGATAATTTTGTGTTCTACAAGAAAAGTTATAATTTATACCCACAAATGATACAAAAAATGTGTAAAATTGGCAAAATTGTCAAATACATCCAAAATTACACTTGATCACCGGGCGCCTAAATTAATTCATTTTTCTACCTATTTCTCAGGAACTATTTGTCACACATTAAAATAAATTATATAATCGTGCTGGAAATTGTATTTTTTTAAATGCGGTATAATTCTTAATTTTCCAAAGTGTATCTGAAGGAAGTGACGGCGGTGTAAAGTCAAAAGGACATATTGCCAATTTGACAGCTATTATGCGCACTTGCGATTACACAGGAATATACTACTGTGTAGAGAATTTTGTGTTCTACAAGAAAAGGTGTAATTTATACCCACAAATGATACAAAAAACGTGTAAAATTGGCAAAATTCTCAAATACATCCAAAATTACACTTGAACACCGGGTGACTAAAATTAATTCATTTTTCTACCCATTTCTCAGGAACTGTTTGTCATACATTAAAATTAATTATACCATCGTGCTAGAAATTTTGTTTTCTACAATACGGTATAATTTTTAATTTTCCAAAGTGTATCTGAAGGAAGTTACGGCGGTGTAAAGTCAAATTGTCATGTTGCCAATTTGACAGCTATTATGCGCACTTGCGATTACACATGAATATACACTGATTTAATTTCACTGAAGTCCAATCATAATTTACGCACTTGCGATTACACAGGAATATACTACTGTGTAGATAATTTTGTGTTCTACAAGATAAGCTATAATTTATACCCACAAATGATACAAAAAACGTGTAAAATTGGCAAAATTCTCAAATACATCCAAAATTTCACTTGAACACCGGCCGAATAAAATTAATTAATTTTTCTACTATTTCTCAGTAACTATTTGTTAAACATAAAAATAAATTATACCATCGTGCTAGAAATCTTGTTTTCTACAATACGGTATAATTTGTAATTTTACAAAGTGTATCTGAAGGAAGTTACGGCGGTGTAAAGTCAAATTATCATGTTGCCAATTTGACAGCTATTATGCGCACTTGCGATTACACAGGAATATACACCGATTAAATTTCACTGAAGCCCAATCACAATTAAGAATTCATCATATTATCTCCAAGCATGGATGGTGTGGTTTTATTGCGTACAGTTTAATTAATGCTACACTATACTGAATATAAAGGCTTTATTGTCCTCAATAACGGAATATACTACTGTGTAGAAAATTTTGTGTTCTACAAGAAAAGGTATAATTTATACCCACAAATGATACAAAAAACGTGTAAAATTGGCAAAATTCTCAAATACATCCAAAATTACACTTGAGCACCGGGTGACTAAAATTTATTCATTTTTCTACCTATTTCTCAAAAACTAATTGTGACACATTAAAATGAATTATACCATCGTGCTAGAAATTTTGGTTTCTACAATACGGTATAATTCTTAAATATCCAAAGTGTTTCTGAAGGAAGTTACGGCGGTGTAAAGTCAAAATGTCATGTTGCCAATTTGACAGCTATTATGCGCACTGGCGATTACACATGAATATACACTGATTTAATTTCACTGAAGTCTAATCACAATTGACGCACTTGCGATTACTCAGGAACATACTACTATGTAGATAATTTTGTGTTCTACAAGATAAGCTATAATTTATACCCACAAATGATACAAAAAACGTGTAAAATTGGCAAAATTCTCAAATACATCCAAAATTACACTTGAACACCGGGTGACTAAAATTTATTCATTTTTCTACCCCTTTCTCAGGAACTGTTTGTCATACATTAAAATTAATTATACCATCGTGCTAGAAATTTTGTTTTCTACAACACGGTATTATTCTTAATTTTCCAAAGTGTATCTGAATTTTCCAAGGTGTATCTGAAGTGTTATGAATTGCTCCGCACAACGGGCGGGTTTTAATGCTATATATATATATATCTATATATATAAAAGAGATCCTCTGTCTGTCTGTCTGTCTGTCTGTGTGTTTATCTGTCCCACCCTCCTTGGTCACATTTTCAGCAAGCTGCTACTCGGTAACCACTTAATGTACCCGCCAACAATTTATACCATTACGCTGGAAATTTTCTTGTCTACACGATAGGATAAATTTTAAATTTTAAAAATGAAACCAAAAAAAGTTATCGCGGTGAAAAGACAAAATGAACCCTGAAAAATGCGAAAATTTTGGTCAATATTCCTACATCTACTCCTCATAAACCAGAAATGGTACAGCCAAACAGATTATACCACTGTGTAGAGAATATTCCGTTCTACGCGATAGGCTATAATTAATATCCAAAAATTAAATATAAAATATGTAAAAATGACAAAATTTCAGTCTACATTCAAAATTATATTTAAGCTCGACGCGTCCGATTTTTTTACTTTTTTCTCTATTTCTCAGCAACTAAACATCACACATCTAAATAAATATTACCATCATGCTGGGAATTTTGTTTTCTACAGCACGGTATATATTTTAATTTTCCAGAGCGTATAAAGAAAAAGTTACGGCGGTGTGAAGTCAAAATGTCAAAGTCAAAAAGGCACTGAAAAACGCGAATATTTTGGTCAATATTCCGCTATCTATTCCTCTTAAACCAGCAGAGTTACAGTTATAAAAATTATACTATTGTGTAGAAAATTTTGTGTTCTACAAGAAACGCTATAATTTATACCCACAAATGATACAAAAAACGTGTAAAATTGGAAAAATTCTCAAATACGACCAAAATTACACTTGAACACCGTGCGACTAAAATTAATTCATTTTTCTACCTATTTCTCAAGAACTATTTGTTACACATGAAAATAAATTATACCATTGTGCTGGAAAGTTTGTTTTCTACAATACGGTATAATTCTTAATTTTCCAAAGTGTATCTGAAGGAAGTTACGGCGGTGTAAAGTCAAATGGACATATTGCCAATTTGACAGCTATTATGCGCACTTGCGATTACACAGGAATATACTACTGTGTAGAGAATTTTGTGTTCTACAAGAAAATGTATAATTTATACCCACAAATGATACAAAAAACGTGTAAAATTGGCAAAATTCTCAAATACATCCAAAATTACACTTGAACACCGGGTGACTAAAATTAATTCATTTTTCTACCCATTTCTCAGGAACTGTTTGTCATACATTAAAATTAATTATACCATCGTGCTAGAAATTTTGTTTTCTACAATACGGTATAATTTTTAATTTTCCAAAGTGTATCTGAAGGAAGTTACGGCGGTGTAAAGTCAAAAGCACATATTACCAATTTGACAGCTATTATGCGCACTTGCGATTACACAGGAATATACACCGATTAAATTTCACTGAAGCCCAATTACAATTAAGAATGCATCATATTAGCTCCAAGCATGGATGGTGTGGTTTTATTGGGTACAGTTTAATTAATGCTACACTATACTGAATATAAAGGCTTTATTGTCCTCAATAACGTTCCGCACGACGGGCGGGTAAAATGCTACTGGGAACAAAGTAAACTACTGAATTTTACTGTATAATTTAATTGGTTTAATTTCAAGCTGCATAAGCTTAAGCTGCATAAGGATATGGGTTGTAATATCATGCAATGCCAACTATATGAATATGCTGTTTTAGCGGACGCATAAATCTGGAATTGTAGAGATGACAGAAAGTTTCATTGTTTTGATAGTGTTACACTTCTGAATTACTACACACGAAGGACGGGTGTGAATTTGAGCAGTGTTGAGGGAAAAACATCGTCAATAATTAAAACAAGAATTTACAAATTTGACTTTTTCTGTTGGTCGTTTTTCATCCATTTTCTTTGTGTTTGTTTCGTGTTTGAGTTCGGAATTATTCCGCACGACGGGCAGCTTTAAATAAGAGGTGGGTTGTGGAAAAACATGTTTTCTAAATTGAAACATAAATTTCACATTTCTACTTTTATATTGGCTAAAACTTTCCTATGGGTTTGTTTTTCTTTTTCAATTTTCACTAATTTTTTTATGAATTGAATATTAATTATATTTTATGAACTGTTCCGCACGACGGGCGGGCTTAAATGTATCTATAAAGAGTGGGTTTAAATGATAGCGAGGTATATGATATTTTGCTAGCAGTAAATATTCTAGCGATAAAAGTAGAATAGCTCTTAAGCAAATGATTTTGGAGAATGATGTGAACCTATAAATATATTTTGCGATCTGATGATATATGTATTAAGAATAATACGTAGCAGAATATAGATTGCATAATATAATATCGGCTGTAATATCAAGGGCTGTAATATCGGTGTAATCCAAAAAATAACAACTGTAGGAATATGATGCATTAGTGGAAGCATTAACCGGGAATCATGAGATAATATGATAATGGTGTATAATTATATCGCATTATGCAACAAATGTGAATTTAGCTGCCTTACAGTTTGGTTCCGATACTATATTGGCGGGTTGAGTATTGGGTACTATATTGGCGGGATAAGTATTGGTGGGCCGCGTGTTTGGGACCCCTGGGGTAGATAATCTCAGTCTTCTGATTACAAATTATGATCGCATCAGTATATTTTGTGATCACAAACTAATAAGTTAAATCACCTCAGACTAGGCTGAGAGCGGTCAAGATTGGATGGTTGGGTTGGGTTGGGTAGGTTTGACTCAGGTTATATTGGGTTTTAATGATAGCGGAAAATATATAAATTTTAACAATAAATATTATAGCGGTAAAAGTGAAATAGTACTTAAGCAAATGATATTGGGGAATGATGTTAAGTAATAAATATAGTTTGGAAACATTCTGATGAAAAGATTTCATCATCTTTCATTGTTTGTTTCGTGTTTTTGTTCTGAATTATACCACACGACGGGCAGATTTATATATCAGGCGGGTTGAGGGATAATATTTGTCAAAATATGAACAAAAATATTCACATTTAGACTTTTCTATTGGTTAAGATATTTATAGGTTACATTTTTTGGTTTTCAATTTGTATTCATTATATTTTATGGATTTGATATGAATTTTATTGTATGAATTACTCCGCACAACGGGCGGGTTTTAATGCTATATATATACATAAAGAAGAAATTATCTGTCTGTCTGTGTATGTATGCTTGAATATGAGGTGACATAATTGCGCTGGTTCATGGTTCGCTGGTTCAATGATCAGGGGCTTGAAACGCAAACGAAGCGAT
Source organism: Sacculina carcini (assembly GCA_916048095.2). Taxonomy (NCBI): domain Eukaryota; kingdom Metazoa; phylum Arthropoda; class Thecostraca; family Sacculinidae; genus Sacculina; species Sacculina carcini. The sequence continues at coordinate 3,000,578 of OU696573.1, forward strand.
GGCTCATTTTTATGAAATAAAAATGTCCCGCGGGCAGCAATAAAACGTTCAATTTCACCGTATAGAATGAATTCATATACAAAACTAATGGATTTGACTTCAAGAACCAGAACGGATGGTGTTCGAGTTCTGAATTATTCCTCACGTCGGGCGGGTTTAAATATGAGGCGGGCTGAGTGAAAATATGTTGTCAAAATAAAATTAAAAATAATGAAATTTAGACTTTTTAATTAATTAAGGTCTTCATGAGTTTGCCTTATTTATTTTTAATTTGCAATATTTTTATGAATTGTTCCGCACAACGGGCGGTTTTTAATGCGGTTTTAATGCTATATATATAAACATAAAGAAGAAATTATCTGTCTGTCTGTGTATGTATGCTTGAATATGAGGTGACATAATTGCGCTGGTTCATGGTTCGCTGGTTCAATGACCAGGGGCTTCAAACGCAAACGAAGCAATGGCTCATTTTTATGAAATAAAAATGTCCCGCGGGCATTTAGACTTTTCTATTGGTCAAGATATTTATAGCTTACATTTTTTGCTTTTCAATTTGTATTCATTATATTTTATGGATTTGATATGAATTTTATTGTATGAATTGTTCCGCACGACGGGTGGGTTTAAAAAAAAGTGTTTTTAGTTCATTTTTTCAAATGGTTCATGATTTGCTTGATTGTATGAATTGCTCCGCACAACGGGCGGGTATTAATGCCATATATATACATAAAGAAGAAATTATCTGTCTGTCTGTGTATGTATGCTTGAATATGAGGTGACATAATTGCGCAGGTTCAATGGTATATATATACATAAAGAAGAAATTATCTGTCTGTCTGTGTGTGTGTGCTTGAATGAGGTGACATAATTGCGCGGGTTCAATGGTATAGATCAGGGGCTTAATTGTTCCGCACGACGGGCGGGTAAAATGCTACTGGGAACAAAGTAAACTACTGAATTATTGTACCATATAGAACCATTAAATAAAAAACCATTATTATATAATAAAGAACCATTTGAATATTAGTTAGTTAGTTGTCATTAGTTGGTTTATATATAAAGAACCATTGGTGTTGGGGCTTAATTGTTCCGCACGACGGGCGGGTTTAAATATGAGGCTGTTCGAGGGAAAATGTTAAATGTTTTGCTTTTTAATTTCTATTCAGTTTATTTTATGGATTGAATATGCATTTTATTTTATGGATTGAATATGCATTTTATTTTATAAATTGTTCAGCACGACGGGCGGGTTTAAATATGAGACGGGCTGAAGGAAAATATGTTGTCAAAAATATAATTGAATTTAGACTTTTCAATTGAGTAAGATTTTAATGAGTATATCTGTTTTCTTTTTTAATTTGCAATATGTTTATGAATTAAATATGAATTTCATCTTATGAATTGCTCCGCACAACTGGCGGGTTTCAATGCTAGACGGTGATATTAAGTTATTCAAATATTTTGGAAACATTATGATGAAAAAGTGTAGTCATTTTTCATTGTTTCGTGTCTGAGTTCTGAATTATTCAGCACGACGGGCATGTATAAATATGAGGCGGTTTAGGCAAACTATTTTGTGAAAATAAATATGAAAATATACAAATTTAGACTTTTGTATGGGTTTACTCAACTCTTTTTTAATTCATATTCCTTTTCTCTCATGAATTGAATACAAATTTAATAGTATGAACTGTTTCGCACGACGGGCGGGTTTACATGCTAGGATTTTCATTGTTTGTTACGTGTTTGTGTTCTGAATTATTCCGCACAATGGGTTGGTTTATATATGAGGCGGGTTGAGGGAAAATATTATGTCAAAATAAAAATAAAAATATTCACACTTGGACTTTTCTATTGAGTAAGACACTGATGAGTTTTCATTTTCTTTTTTAATTTGGAATATTTTTATGAATATGAATTATTATGAATATTAATTCCATTTTATGAATTCCTCCGCACAACGGGCGGGTTTTAATGCTAGTATATACATAAAGAAGAAATTATCTGTCTGTCTGTGTATGTATGCTTGAATATGAGGTGACATAATTGCGCTGGTTCATGGTTCGCTGGTTCAATGATCAGGGGCTTCAAACGCAAACGAAGCGATGGCTCATTTTTATGAAATAAAAATGTCCCGCGGGCAGCAATAAAACGTTCAATTTCACCGTGTAGAATGAATTCATATACAAAACTAATGGATTTGACTTCAAGAACCAGAACGGATGGTGTTCGAGTTCTGAATTATTCCGCACGTCGGCCGGGTTTAAATATGAGGCGGGCTGAGTGAAAATATTTTGTCAAAATGTAAATTAAAAATAATGAAATTTAGACTTTTTAATTGATTAAGGTTTTTATGAGTTTGCCTTTTTTATTTTTAATTTGCAATATTTTTATGAATTCTTCCGTACAACGGGCGGGTTTTAATGCTAGTATATACATAAAGAAGAAATTATCTGTCTGTCTGTGTATGTATGCTTGAATATGAGGTGACATAATTGCGCTGGTTCATGGTTCGCTGGTTCAATGATCAGGGGCTTCAAACGCAAACGAAGCGATGGCTCATTTTTATGAAATAAAAATGTCCCGCGGGCAGCAATAAAACGTTCAATTTCACCGTATAGAATGAATTCATATACAAAACTAATGGATTTGACTTCAAGAACCAGAACGGATGGTGTTCGAGTTCTGAATTATTCCTCACGTCGGGCGGGTTTAAATATGAGGCGGAATGAGTGAAAATATTTTGTCAAAATAAAATTAAAAATAATGAAATTTAGACCTTTTAATTGATTAAGGTTTTCATGAGTTTGCCTTATTTATTTTTAATTTGAAATATTTTTATGAATTGCTCCGCACAACGGGCGGGTTTTAATGCTATATATAAACATAAAGAAGAAATTATCTGTCTGTCTGTGTATGTATGCTTGAATATGAGGTGACATAATTGCGCTGGTTCATGGTTCGCTGGTTCAATGATCAGGGGCTTCAAACGCAAACGAAGCGATGGCTCATTTTTATGAAATAAAAATGTCCCGCGGGCAGCAATAAAACGTTCAATTTCACCGTATAGAATGAATTCATTTACAAAACTAATGGATTTGACTTCAAGAACCAGAACGGATGGTGTTCGAGTTCTGAATTATTCCTCACGTCGGGCGGGTTTAAATATGAGGCGGGTTTAGTGAAAATATTTTGTCAAAATAAAATTAAAAATAATGAAATTTAGACCTTTTAATTGATTAATGTTTTCATGAGTTTGCCTTATTTGTTTTTAATTTGGAATATTTTTATTAATTGCTCCGCACAACGGGCGGGTATTAATGCCATATATATACATAAAGAAGAAATTATCTGTCTGTCTGTGTATGTATGCTTGAATATGAGGTGACATAATTGCGCAGGTTCAATGGTATATATATACATAAAGAAGAAATTATCTGTCTGTCTGTGTGTGTATGCTTGAATATGAGGTGACATATTTGCGCGGGTTCAATGGTATAGATCAGGGGCTTAATTGTTCCGCACGACGGGCGGGTAAAATGCTACTGGGAACAAAGTAAACTACTGAATTATTGTACCATATAGAACCATTAAATAAAAAACCATTATTATATAATAAAGAACCATTTGAATATTAGTTAGTTAGTTGTCATTAGTTGGTTTATATATAAAGAACCATTGGTGTTGGGGCTTAATTGTTCCGCACGACGGACGGGTTTAAATATGAGGCTGTTCGAGGGAAAATGTTAAATGTTTTGCTTTTTAATTTGTATTCAGTTTATTTTATGATTGAATATGCATTTTATTTTATGGATTGAATATGCATTTTATTTTATAAATTGTTCAGCACGACGGGCGGGTTTAAATATGAGACGGGCTGAAGGAAAATATGTTGTCAAAAAATATAATTGAATTTAGACTTTTCAATTGAGTAAGATTTTAATGAGTATATCTGTTTTCTTTTTTAATTTGCAATATGTTTATGAATTAAATATGAATTTCATCTTATGAATTGCTCCGCACAACTGGCGGGTTTCAATGCTAGACGGTGATATTAAGTTATTAAAATATTTTGGAAACATTATGATGAAAAAGTGTAGTCATTTTTCGTTGTTTCGTGTCTGAGTTCTGAATTATTCAGCACGACGGGCATGTATAAATATGAGGCGGTTTAGGCAAACTATTTTGTGAAAATAACTATGAAAATATAGAAATTTTGACTTTTTATGGGTTTACTCAACTCTTTTTTAATTCATATTCCTTTTCTCTCATGAATTGAATACAAATTTAATAGTATGAACTGTTTCGCACGACGGGCGGGTTTACATGCTAGGATTTTCATTGTTTGTTACGTGTTTGTGTTCTGAATTATTCCGCACAATGGGTTGGTTTATATATGAGGCGGGTTGAGGGAAAATATTATGTCAAAATAAAAATAAAAATATTCACACTTGGACTTTTCTATTGAGTAAGACACTGATGAGTTTTCATTTTCTTTTTTAATTTGGAATATTTTTATGAATATGAATTATTATGAATATTAATTCCATTTTATGAATTCCTCCGCACAACGGGCGGGTTTTAATGCTAGTATATGTATATATTGCACATCACTTAGAACACGTTTCAGAAGCTGAACAGCAATATGATGTTTGGGAATATACTGCTTAATGCAATTATTTAAGGAAAACATGAATTACGAATAAATTTCGCAAATGATCCTCATTAGCTCGTTTTCTTAGAAAATTCTTACATACTTCTTTGAAATTTTTTCGACATTGCAGCTTACATCCTCATTTTTCTCGATTTATCATAATATTTTTCAATATTCTACAAGTTCACAATTTGTTTTAAAAAATCTCTTCGAGAAAGGCGGACACAGTGTCGGTTGAGCCATATTTATTCAATAACATTTATTTGTTTGCTATACTCTAAAAACATACTGTATTGAATTATTTGGAAAATGCCCATTGCCTGAATAATATTCAAGGTCATTTATTTGGCTTAATAAATAGAACAAAGTTCTAAACATATATATAAGTACAACATAAACATACGACCAGAGTGATTGGAAAACCCAGTACTCCGATCATCCCATATGATTCCACATCTGGCCACTGATAATTATTATTATTATTATTATTATTAATTACAGGCAAATCCAGTAGCATGGGAATAGTGCAAGCACTATTACCACCCTAAGGTGGCCCCATGTACCGGAAGCGCCCAAAAGATTCAGAGAGAAAGAGAGTTCGAAGAGAAAAAAGTCTAGAAAGAGAGTTGGAAAGAAAATAATGAATAAATAACAATAAATAATAAACCATCATCCGATAACAATCCATAATATCACTCCGCCCACGTTCCTCAATAAATAATAACAATCAACAATAAATATGTGATTCAGTAAATAACAGCCATCAATAAATAAGAATAAATATTAATAAATAAGTAATAAATAACAATCAAGAACAATACATATGATCCAATAAGAAACATCCAACAATAAATATAAAAATGATTCAATAAGTAACAACAACACAAATAAATATGATTCAATAAACAATAACACCAATGAATATGATTCAATAAACAACAACAACAATAAATATGATTCAATAAACAGCAACAACAATAAATATGATTCAATAAATAAATTGTGATATTGTGATATCAAATAGTTTTATTATTCATTTTATTGAATTTTTATGTTAATTCTATAAATTTATTTGCCGAATATTTCAGATGACCAGAATAAATTATTCAATTAATGGTTGTATTTATACATCGGAACGGTTATATACATTTTTTCAAACCTACCTAAATGCTGTGTTTTTATTACACAATTATGTATACCAAAATTTTGTATTATTATTGGTTGTACTTCTGATATTTCGTACAAATGTGGACCACTCTGCTTGTGTTTTAGCGCCTATATACCAGTGTGTTTGCCTATGTGGGCGTGTGTGTATTTGTGTATGTGTGTCCTTGTGTCTGTGAGTATGAGTATACTTCTGTAGGAGTTTTAATTTTGTGAAGTGTCACTCACTGACTCTCTAACACTTGCTACTTAGTCGCATTTTGAAATTCAATACATTGCCAATGTACATACCACATATGTCCAGAGTTGTGAAGTGTATCAAATATTATGTAGGGCTTATAAGTAAGGGAAAACAGTTAATTTCATATATTTAAGTCGTGTTTGAACAATAAAACTTGGAAACATGATTAAAATTTATGAATTCACCACAATGACACTCATCACAACTTTTTCAACTACAACTAGCTAGTATAACTAGCTAGCCATCTCCAAAACACGCCAATATGAAAACAACAATGAAAAACAACCAACAATGAAAGCATGAACGCATAATTATGACAACAAAACACTGGTCAACAAGATCGAGTCTAGACGAGCAGGCTTGTGATATTGCCCAGATTCAGGTTGAATTCTTCGCTGACCATAGCCGGGATGAAGTTGAATATGGACAGCGGACATGAGGTGTACTGTGCCTGACACACGTTGCTGCTGAGTGAGTCAGAAGTCGAGCCCAGCTCGCGTGCGTGTTGATATTCAGACAGAAAATCGTAGTCACCGTGTTTTGGCCTGTCGTGTGCGTGCATTGTATTTGTACAAATGAAGCCAAACACAAAAGTCAGCCAAAAACAATAAGAATTTCATATTTTTGAGAAAATTTGTGCATTTAATATATGCTCGCGTGCTATATGAATAATGAATGTTAAAATGTTTCATAATGTGGTGAATTAGTGCAAGTATATGCTCCAGCGTATTACGAATGTTATATTAAAAATGCAGTCGTTCAGTTAATTTAAGAACAAATTGCTTTCAGTGGAGTAATAAGTTTTGAACATATTCTCAATCGGTTGGAAAATATTAGCCTGGTATCATTTACTTGTACCGCCTAGTGTCATAAGCATAGTTTTTGGTGACAAATATTTTCTTGTTTTATGCATGTATAATGTTACAAATACATATGGCTGCGAGTTCGTTGATATATTTTATTTTATATTAAAGTTGGTTGTAGATTTGCTATATCGGCCGTATTCAAGGAGATTGCTCACGTTAGAAACGATGTGAACAATTCGCCGAATAAAGTCCAGTCGGCAATCCTGGTTTCTTGCAGCTCGCAGATCACTTTCAGAAGACAAGATTTGCCGTCAACTCCCATCTCTTGCAAGGCACTCTCCACTGTCTGAAAAATGTTCAACTGAAACAAACATTTATATCGTTTGTGTCATGAACTATACTGTTCTATTGCCTTTTGAATACTTTTCAGTTTTTATATTTTAAACAGGACATGTATTGTATAGCATATAGATATCAATGCATACCAACCTGATCCTCCGCTACAGCATGTTCTTGGAGCACCAAGGATCTTCCTGAATGCTGCTTGAAGGTCGACATGATCCGCTCTCGTAGGAGATATGGATGGGCCTCCTTTCCCATTGTCGCAATTTCTCTAGAAATTCTTGAAGCCATTTGTTTTGCGCTTCAAACAAAAGTTGATCATTTCGTTTGGCAATAGTAAACATATTTTTATATATTTGTGCTACAAGTGTATGGTTACTATCTTTGCGCTTAATATCATATTGGGACTTTACAATAAGATATAAAAATATGTCATTCAAGTAAAATTTTGGCTGTGTATGTCATGAAAAGCATTGACAAATGGCGGGAAAATCGAACACCAAATGCCATTAACTTTAATCACCTTAAATTCGAATTTGTTATTGTTTTTAAAGGTGTATTTGCTAGGTTACAATCATTAGTACTTATTTAGGAGTATATCTAAGGGAAACACGATATTTATCAGGGATCAAGTGCTCAGTCATTTAACATTCAACATGATGCCAAGAGATAAAAATTACTATTTGAGTAGGGGTATTGATGAACATTTACATTACTGATTTTAAAGATACTCCAGATGAAAATGTTTTAATTCATGGCCATTATTGGGGACTATGTGTTTGAAATTTATCAGACCACATGATTCTCAGCACGGAACTGGTTCATGTCAACACTTGACACATGACATCTGATTACCTGGATTCTAGCGCGCGTGAGCTAAATAGACTATCGAGTTGGTAAGTGATAGGCACTCGCAGCCACATTGCCAAATTTGTCCACGGAATCTCTACGCCCAGCTCTAGCACCCACGTGGCACCCGGAGCAATGAATCGACGTCGGCGGTGCACTAGCGACTGCACTCGCGCCGAACACAGACCCCGATCATCAACGAACACTGAGCACACCGCTGAGTTGATGTAGTGATGGAAACCAACAACAATGAGCACAACATATCTGAGCTGCATTGCTGCAACACACACAAGAGACGCGATGGTGTTAGGCACATGAATCGGGCACAGCTATGCGGGGATTGTTTTGATCTGGGCCTAGTAGCCTGACGTCGCATTCATAGCTCCGGATGCCAGCTACCAAGCTGCCGGACAATGGATCATCAAGTGTCCAAGTGCCCTATCGCTAGTCTGACCTCCTCGAGGCGAAGAGAGAGCGAATGTTGAAGCGTATCGGTCCCAGCCACATCTGATAAACACCGGTCGGAGGCTGTGGAACGATCAGTTTCGACTGAAACCTTATCATCGAAGCGTTCGGTAGCGTCGTAGTTCTCTTGCGCCGTACATGTACCAGAGGCTCATGTTCAGAAGGCACCTCTCGGCTTGCACTCATGTAGTGCAGTTGCAAGTGCAACAATGCCAAGATTGGAATTAGCGAGGAGTGATTTTTCTTCATCTTGTACACTTTAGCGTTCTGCACAAGGAATTAATTTTAGTTAGTAGGGTTCAAACAATTTGTAGAATACAGAGGGTATTGTAATGGTGATTGTGCCCATATGAACTTCCAACGTGTTTGAGATGAGATTTCATGTTTGTTCAGGTTGATTACGCTTTATTGGGTTCCCCAAACTGGATCCCCTGACACCTGGAGGTCCCTGAGAAGGTGCTAGTGGACATGTAGCACAATGAGGAAGTGAAGAAAAAACTCCAGAAAAGCACGACGCATATTCTAATAACGATTCACGACACTTAATTGTAAAATACACGACACTGATTCTAACAACTCTTGATTGCTCGGTGTCATTCTAAGAAGCCTGGCTAAATTGTATGTATCTGAAGGTCTTTTTAATTAGGGTCGCCGAGGTTATTGGTGGATAACATTACACCATAGGCACAACCAGAGATGGCCGGTCTAGGTAACCCCGACTCTGACTTCCCGTCTTTAAAGGAAGCCCATACAGAGCTATAGAGCCATATCGGTCCCATTATTGCCATATAGCCCAGATAGGATTCACTATGATCTGACGTTTGATCATATAAAAATATTCTAGCTACGCGCATGAACAGCAGTAGGGAGAAATAGGCTGTAGATAATGAACTTTCTACAACAGATGATAAGCCAAACCACGAAGGAGCTTATGTAAACAAAACACATTCAATGTCATATTATCTATACTGAAGGTCTGTGAAACAGAGACGCTTTGTCAACGAGACAGGAATATCGGCCATAATTCACACACACTACTTTCATGCAATATTCATAAGATGATGAGTTTTTTCTATGTCTAATTCAGTGTCTAATGCTACTTCTGTCTAATTCTCATAAATTCCCACCTGATTTTAATAAATTTTTGACTAATAAGAGACGAGAGACAATGCAATATACTCGCCTGGGCTCTGATGTTAGTAAAGTGATTTCCATCTGCTCCGAATGGCTCTATTTGTACAGTTTACGACAGCCCATCTCAACAGCCCGCTGGCAAACAATTCGCCGAGTATGAACGCAGCGGCAGTTTAATCCGAGCAGGAATTTCACGACACTTGACCAATTCATCAGCAAAGAGGAAATACGCTTATCGTCCGCCGATGTCCGCTCAGTGCAGATAAAATCGGCAGCAACGCTCGTCGATGACTTTCTCCCGGCATATCACGGCGAAACACCTCTCAACTCTCGCAGGCTGGTTCTCTTGCTCCAATTGCTTGGGAATGCTCGTTCGAATCAACAGCTTGTGTCATCACAAGCTGAACACGTGAAGAAGGCGATTAGCAATGTGGTTTACTTCTAAGCCGGAAACATCTTCACTTTCTAAAGACTTAACAATCATCGCCCCACTGTCCAAAACATGTCGTTTGTGAATGCTCCGATAGAGCACCTATGAGTGTGTGTGTGTGTGTGTGTACCGAGCATGACACGTGAGAGGTGGTGGAGCCTGCATTTGTCATCTAATTCGCAGTGCGTAAGGATCTCGGTACAATTACCGAGACAAAGTATTACGAACTGGATACGGAGTTGCTGGAATGTCGCTCGCCCTCAAGATTATGACAGCAATGTCTGTGAGTACCATACACAACACCAGTTTCATAATTTAATATCTAAAATATGGTTTTTAATATTACGTCTATAATACAATGTATGTGCATGCATACACGCAATCATTCATGGATATGTACGAATTCACCGCTTAGTTCATTCACAAGCTAACCCGTAGCAAACTTTTAAAAGACCTTCGTGATCATAGATTGATTCTATCCAACGCTATTATTGTACAGCTGGTTTGCTTGCTGTACCAGATACTAGGCCGGATCCATAGCGGCGTGAAGAGTGATCTACCGAGCGATTTGCAAATGTACATGGACTTTCCATCGGATGTTATGTATTTCGACGTCAATAACGCTGACCTGCGTATGATGGACGCATCAAGCAACTTTACCCTTAGGTGAAAAATATGACGCGATTTCGGATTCTGTTGAAATGTTGTATTAATATAGTGGTGACGCTTACGAATAACATAGGGGGCAAGCACCATCTCAACAATTAAGTCAAACTTATCCTGTTTTTTAATACATTTTCGATATCGTAATATTTTCGGTCGGCGAATTTAATTATGAGCCAACACTCCAAAATATTAGCCAAGGGCCAAATATTAATGAGTTGTGTGTTTACAAGCAGCAATGGCAGATTCATCATGTCTTTATATCTAGGCATGAAGACATGATTTATCTATTTATTACTATTTATTATTGATTGTTATTTATTAAATCATACTTTTACTCAGTGTTGGAGACTGTTGTTTATTGAATCATATTGATTGTTGTTGCTGTTTACTTAATCACATTTATTGTTCTTGATTTGTATTTATTACTTGGTTATTAATATTTATTCATATTTATTCTTATTTATTGATGGTTGTCATTTATTGAATCACATATTTATTGCTGATTGTTGTTATTTATTTAGGAACGAGGGCGGAGTGACATTATGGAGTGTTATCGGATGATTATTTATTATTTATTGCTATTTATTTATTATTTTGTTTTCCAACTCTCTTTATCTCTGAATTTTTTGCGCGCTTCCGGTATATGGGGCCACCTTAGGGTGGTAATAGTACTTGCACTCTTCCCATGCTAGTGGATTTGCCTGTAAATAATAATAATAATAATAGGTAATTACAGTCCTATAGTCTCTCCACACAAAATTTCTGCCACTTCTGAGCCCACCAGATGAAATTGTCCTTTTACCGACACTTTCTATTACTGTAGTTTTGAAGAGTTGATAATAATTTGCGGAAAACAGCATAAGCTTGATAATAATTAAGCTCAAAATAAAACGTTGAATAAAAGGCACACTGGGCGTAACAATTGTCGAAAAAGTTGATTGACGTAAATGTTAATGATAGAGGAAGAATAAAATGTAAACAAAATTCATATTAAATAGAAAGAAAGATGAAGATTATTGACAGTTTTTTGTTATTATTATAATTATTATTAATCACAGTACAATAATTGTAACATATTTTGGCTAACATATTTAACATTTATGTTTATATTTCTATATACATTCTATATACATATTTAACATTTACATTTATGTTTCATATTTAACATTTGATATTTAACATTTATGCATGGCATAATATCGTGTCAGTTTTGCAGTGGAAGATATCAGCGTCGCTTGCCTCGTAAAGATATTTTATCAACATTAAAAAATACGATCTCTGTTGAATATTATTCTCTAATTATCCTTTCCGCGTGTAAATCACTTACGCAAGCTGAACAATATCACTTCTACGGATACATGAGTGAGATGACAAGTTTGTGCTTGGTTTCAGATCGAGACGAACAACAGACAGATTGCAGTACGCTGATCCAAGATTAGGAACCATTCAGCAGTTTCCGCAAGGATCTCTCATTATTTTGGCGCTAAATCTGGCCATACCATTTCCGCCAAAAGGCGCGTTTGAGTTTCGCTTTCCGGTCGGCTTTTTCATCAATGAGCTGATCAGCAAAATTAACAGGTGAGACGCCAAAATATTCTGCTTTGATTGCAACACTGAACCAAACGCATCTCGGGAGTTATCAGAAAAAATACAACTTCAACTTCAGAACGTTGATATCTGATTGAATCGCATGTTTATGTTGGAATATTTCAGCTCATATTTATACTATATTGAAACAGCCACGCTCAAATGAACATAAAATGTAGTTTGTGGATAATAAATGCAATTAGTATAAGTGTAAAATTAAATGTAAAAATGCATAAAAATCCCAATAGGAGATTTGAATAGATGAGCTCAATTTTAATTAAATAAACTCCTATGAATTTATCGAAATATCATTATAACCATGATAGTGGAAATTGGAATTGTTTTTCCTCCGACTTCAAATTAACTATTCGCATTAGGAATTGTATAAGTACATGTTCATATGGAAATGCTCACGCATTCATGTTCAGCTTCGGTTGGAATGATTTGCCTGGCAGTGGTCTGGGACGACATTCAGTTATCGATCAGTTGACACTGTTTCGCTCGCTGGAGACTGGTATCCTCGACACCATGGCCGTCGGCGGAGAACAGTGTCTCCTCAGGGCGATTTGCGAGGCCGCCCAACTGCAACTGCGAGAGTACAGTCTGGTCGGTGAAATAGCGCATCTTCTTCTGACGTAAGTTCTGCTGAATCAATTTTCATAAATGTATAGTTTTTTTTAATACATTATTTAATAATATTTATGTTCATATGTATAAATATTAATATAAATTTGAATATTATACTTATATTTATATAATTTACACATAAAAATGTTATTATTAATATGTTAATAAATTGATGGTTAATTTATAGTATTATATTTAAGAAATCATATTATACTAGCAATAATATTAATACTGAATACTTAAATACTGAATACTGAATACTTTTGAATATATAATTTTCCACGGGTTAAGGGTAACCTGTGCGGAATTCTCCAATGGTGGGGAATGAAAGGATTGCACAATCGTGAAATTAAACACCGTAAGAAGAACAAACGTGCGCTTTGCGGATCAGAATTGGTTTATTTCTGTTTCAAGTGACCTCCTGACATTTTACTCAGTGGAACGACTGAATTTAATGGATTTATCAACTCTTAAATATCCATTAACTTTACTTCAGATTCATTTTTTGATGTAACATTAAAATTGTATAAGTGTTTCGTAGGCCAGGCTTGGCTGGGCTTGTTTTTGTGGAACATAATGTTGTATGCCAGCAAGTGAAGAATTGTTGCCAAACGGGTTGCCAGGCCGAGGAGCAGCAAGTTGTCAGCAATGGCCAAATACCAGATGGCATATCGGGCGGGACAGCTGGGCAGGCACTGCAGCTCGCTGTACCCTGGCTGTTCGCTGTCGATGTCCGCGCTGTTCTCCTGAGAAGACAAGACGACAAGAAGAGTTCTGGATCAGGGACGACACCTTGGAGGGTTTACTTGATACATCACTATTTGTCGGCATAGATTGTCACATGAGCACTTTGCAATTGATGGAGGATAAGAGTTTGGTAGTGGTATTGAACGATGCAATATTTTGATCGAGGAACAACACAAATTCATATGATGCACACTCAGAAATTTATATAATATATATGGAATTGTTGTCGAGAACTATATTGAAAT